>BDSL01000074.1:0-547108 GCA_003116995.1 Yamagishiella unicocca
GCAATGCTTGGAACGCCTATACTTGGGCGCAACCGCATAGCTCGCGCAACCCGATAACAAGCCTAAACGCATTCGGAGGCTAGAAAAGGACAACTAGACGACCTGCACTCTGCAGGAGAGTTAACCGGCTGAGGGTCTTCAATAACTGCAATCCCCGTGTTTCAGCGAGGTTCCGGAGCTCCGAGCCAAGGAGTTAACGGGCCCATGGAAAATTTCGCATGTAACCGTGGTTCGTCAGGGTTCGTCTATGTCCACACGTTCCAAATTGTGCTTAGAGGTAAGTTCAGGAACTAGGAGACAGGGAAATGAGCGACGCCCGACGTTTCGCGCCTATTCGTGCTTCGCGTCTAGCCAGTAGCCTCTAGCTGTTAGCATCTGTTTGTAGCCCGCCGGACGTTCACGCATGTGGTTCTGCTGACGTGTGCCCAATTGTAGGACTGGAGCCTTGCAGCCTCGGGATATCTCGCTGCGACATACGAGCTAGTAAGGCCCACCAGGTACGTAGTAGAGCGCCAAGGCCACCGCTGCACTGTCAGCAGCTTCATTGACCATGGCCAGTAATAAGCGGCTCCACCGACCGGCCAGCCATGGCCGTGTTCCCTGTTCCCAAATTAAGGCTGGACGCCCCCAAGAAGTACGAGCTGGCAAACCAGTTTCGGACACGCTTTTGAGGGTACATGCTGGAAAACTTTAGTGCATAGGCAGGAGCGAGACCGAGGTCGAGACTAACTCACGCCCTGCCCCTGCGTGCGCAGGAATAATAATAATAATAGTGTCGCTGGGCGTAGCCCTAGCGTGTGTTAAGGGGGTGGGGAACTGAGGGGGTCTCCCCCCTGTATGCCCGCACCACCGTGCGTGGGAAGCAAAGGTGTCAGAACCCCCTAACCCCCTTGTGTCGTGTGGGTGTGGCCGCCCATTTTGCGTCGGCACTGGATTATGCTTTCCATGCTATTCACCGCGTGCTTGTGTAATTTCATGCAGCATCCTTCGGCGTTGCCTGGTGTTGCCCCAAGCTTGATGAGGAGCTGCTTAAGTGTGTTTGGGACGGTGCCTGTGGTGCCTAGGGTAACAATGTCCGTGTCGGTGTAGTGCACCGTCCAGCCTGCCCGCTGTAGTTTGTCGGCTAGTTGGCGGTGTTGTTCGGCTTTTTGTTCTTTCTTTTCAGAGTGGTTAAGGTCGCCGGTGTAGCCGACTTCAATAATGTAGACATTGCACTTCCGTTTGTCGGCTGGCCCTTTGTAAGGTCTGCTTCTTGTACCCCGCGTACTGCTCAGTGGCAGCTCGGGGATGAAGAGGATGTCCGGTCTCATTTTTCCAAGTTCAGAGGCATCAGCATCCTCCGGCATCAGCATCCAGGCGGGGAGGCGCTGTCCGGCTGCGTGATCAGGATGTATCAGCATCAGAACGGAAATTGGAGTAGTGGGCGGACTGCTGCGAGCTGCCAAAACACACCCTCAGTAGCCAGTAGCAGTGGGTGGCTATGACTTGACGCCAGCACACACAAGTAGCTGGCAGGATGCTGGGAGTGACTTGACGCGAGCACACCACATGGGCGCGTAGATGGCAGGCAGGAACATCACTCATCATTACCACCGCACCACATGGGCGCGTAGGTGGCAGGCAGGAACATCACATCTGCATGGGCGCGCAGGTGGCAGGAAGGAACATCACATCCGTCATCACCACCGCGTCGCATGGGCGCGTAGGTGGCAGGCAGGAACATCACATCCGTCATCACCACCGCACTGCATGGGTGCATAGGTGGCAGGAAGGAACATCACATCCATCATCGCCACCGCACCGCATGGGCGCGTAGGTGGCAGGCAGGAACATCATCCAGCATCAGCATCAGTGCGCACTTTCAAGTAGCGGGCAGGATGCTGGGAACATGACTGGTCATTGCCACCGCACTACATGGGCGCGTAGGTGGCAGGCAGGAACATCATCCATCATTGCCACCGCATCGCATGGCCGTGTAGGTGGCAGGCACCAACTCCTGCAAGCATATGCCTGCAAGCATACTCCTGCAAGCATATGTCTGCAAGCATATTCCTGCAAGCATACCCTGCGGTTGGGCGGGGGGGAGCCGCTGGCGCTGCGGGATATGCATGACTGTTCGGGTTGGGACGGCTGTGCAACTGGTCGAGTTCGCGGACGCCCGGCGGGCCGCGCATGAGAAATTTGTGCGCGAAGCGCTTGGGGGTACCGGCCCTGTCCTGCCAACGGCCCTGAATGCCTTGCAGCAAGTGTTCCGGCGGCTCTGGTCTGGCATGAAGTGGGAGCCGGCCTATAAGGAGGGATGGTGGCGGTTGGCTGTGGATGGGATCCCCCTCCTAGGGAACTCTCATATGCGGACGGCAGCAGCAGCCCCCTGTGGGTGCGGTGTGCCGGCTGGAGAGTCTCCAGGGGCGGGTACCCCCCGCTTACACCACTTTTGGTTCTGCCCGGTGGCTCAAGCAGTGATTGCCCAACTCGAGACCCAGCTCGGTGCAGGGGTGACACGGGCGCAAGTTTGGTTGGTGCAAGCACCTACCGGGGTACAGTCCTGCGTCTGGGATGTAGTAGTCCTGGCGGCTATTACTGCCATGGAGGTGGGGCGCCGGTTTATGGCCGCGGCCTTGAAAAGGGCGGGGGCTGGGGGTCCCCCTCTTACTCCGGGTAGTGGTCTTCTGGATCGTGCCGTTCGCCGTGGGGTGGTGGAGTTTTGGGCCCTGCTGAGGGGCTTTGCTGCGCTGGGGCTTCCCCAGAAAGGCTGGGATGCAGTGGGGCCTCGGCATCCTTTCTTGCGGGTTGTCGCCAATCGCCTTGTGTGCGGGGGACCGGCTGGTGGATTCCTGATCGGCTCGGGTTGTCGTGGGGAGCGGGGTTTCCCGTGCTTCATACTTTCTGGCTATATAGGCGTATTGAGCCCTACTAGGGGTCCGTGCCTTATTATGGGATGAGAGGTGGCTGGTTCCGATGTTTGTATCGTTGCGGCGCTTCACTGGTTTGTCGGATGCTGGGCTGTTAGGTTGGTTGATGGCCAGTTCCTGATAGGGGAGCCTCTAGTGCAACTTCCCCCTGGGGTGCTGGGCTGCTGGCTGCTGCTCTGTATGCCTACGGCCTGTCAATTTGGTGTTCTGGTGGTTTGCCTTTGTTTCGGTGCATGTCGGTTTTTGTTTCCTCCGTCTTGTTCAGTGTCAGGCGATGCGCCCGATGGTTCTACCACTTGGTCTGGAACCCACTGTAACCGTTACAACAACAACCCTGCGCAAGCATACCCCGCGAACGTCCTGCGCCTCCGCCCCTCCGCCGCCTGATGGGTAGGAAAGGGTAAGCTCACTCGCGGAAGGGGTAACATGACTGGTCATTGCCACCGCACCGCATGGGCGCGTAGGTGCCAAGCATTGCCACCACACCGCATGGGCGCGTAGGTGGCAGGCAGGAACCCCACTCGTCATTGCCACCACACCGCATGGGCACGTACGTGCCAGGACCTCATCCATCATTGCCACCGCATCGCATGGGCGGCACATAGGTGGCACCACACCGCATAGGCGCCACCCACCACTCTGGCACTTGACCACCTAGCACCTAGCAGCACCCACATATCCTCCGACCCGCGGGCCTTCAACCCACGGGCCTCCGACCCGCGGGCCATCCAACCCGTGGGCCTCCAACCCGTGGGCCTCCGACCCACGGCCCTCCGACCCGCGGGCCTCCGACCCACGGACCACACATCCCATTATTACCTCCGTGGCACGCATGGGTGGCATCATCTGATCCGCAGGCCTCCAACCCGTCGGCCATCCGACCCGTGGGCCTCTGACCCGTGGGCCTTCAACCCACGGGCCACACGTGCCTCCCTCCCTCCCGCATGCTGGTCGACACGCCTCGTGGACCACCAACCCGTGGGCCTCCGACCCGCGGGCCTCCGACCCACGGGCATCCCACCCATGGTCCCCCGACCCGCGGGCCCCCGACCCGCGTGCCTGCGACCCACGGCCCTCCGACCCACGGGCCTCCGACCCACGGGCCACACATCCTACTACATACATCCTGGCACCATCCGACCTGCAGGCCTCCGACCCGTGGGCCACCGCACCGCATGAGCACCCTGCAAGCATACGTTCTGCAAGCATATTCTTGCAAGCATATTCCTGCAAGCATATCCCTGCAGGCATATGCCCGCAAGCATCCTGCGCCTCCACTCCCTCGCCTGATGGGTAGGAAGGGGTAAGCCCACTCGCGGAGCCCCCTGCGCTGCTTGTTTCTGAGAGAGAGAGAGAGAGAGACCGCGTTACAGTGGCCGCACGACAGGCGGCACCCGCCCTTATCCCGGCGGGAAAGCACTGCGGAAGAGACACGGAACCAAGGTCGGGTACGGGCAACAGCAGGCAAACAGCATCATGCAAAGTCAGCACAAGCGACGGCAGGACACGGCCCCATGCAGGCCACCCTTACGCGTCAAAACCACCACAAAAGCCCCCATTGGCTCACCTGCCCATCACCCGCACCACTCGTATCTCGAACCAGCAGAGAGAGAGTTTGCCGTATCTCGATCCCATCAGTAGGGTTAGTACCATAAAATAACAAAAACAATCGTGCTTCGGCACAACTGTTAAAATTGGAAAAATACAGAGAAGATTAGCATGGCCCCTGCGCAAGGATGACACGCACAAATCGAGAAATGGTCCAATATTTTTTGGCCAAACCGGCTGCGGATTACAAGGGCCTCGTTCGAGCCCCACACGGTGCAAGGAGGGGTAGAGCTGCCCGGGAATATACACACGTCACGCTTAAAGCTGTCCTTTTAATGATGACTTGGCACGTTGGCAGGCAATATGCCGCTGGGAGAGGCAGAGAGAGCCTGAGAGAGCTGGCTAGATAGGCTGGGTCATTTTTTAAGTACTAACTGTTACAATGCATGGGCCCCAGACCATAAGGCAGAGCCGTCGGGCGCATCGCCTGACAATGAAAGCGACGCAGGAAGGGGAACAAACCAGCCGACCGAGATATAACAAGTACACACGGCTCCGTCCTCTTTGGGCATGGCAGGGTTTTGGGCCTTTTGGGGGCTCTGCTAGCGCCAGTCATCAGCACTGGCTTCCCGGACGGTGAGGTCTCGGTATGAGCCTCCCCTCTTTTTCCTTGGCTTGATTGGGCTTGCGGACACGGTAGCCTCTTACTAATAGAAATGTGCTGCGAGTGTGTCCATTATACGGATTGAAGCCACATGAAAGGCCTTCATGTATACGTCGGAACGGAGAATGCACCATTGTGACAATGGGAGGTGGATAGCGTGCTAGGCGTTATCCAATCCATGGACATACAGTCTCATGAACCCTTTAAGTAAGTGGGCGTGGTCGCAACACTGCGCAAACCAACCAACATAAGGAGTGGCAGCGATTCGCGCAAAGCTAATAGCAAGGCTAATTCCATATTGCAGCTATCGATAACCCCGGCCATGTAAACTGTCGCTGTGTCACAGCTCGGTTTCTTGTACAAACGGTTGGTTGGTGCTGGTGTGAGCTCGGTTTCTTGTACAAACGGTTGGTTGGTGCTGGTGTGAGCTTCGTGAGGCAGGCACATACGGGCACTCACTGTGACAGAACCCTCTAGAACGTACGATCATCATGAATTTCGGACCGCGTAAATGAGTTATAGGATTTTTGCACGCGATGCAGTGTGACGCAGGCCCCCCGCCAGACATTGGAGAAGACGCGACCCACGGCGGTTTGGAGTTGTTGTGACGTCGCATCCGCGTAGCGGCGACAAATCAGCAACCAAGAGCGCCTTGGTGTACTTCCAACCAATCTGTAGGCGCTTCAGCACACAGGATAGAAATATAATGGCTATCTGCAACGTTGCCGTTGCCACGCAGCCCTATGGCAGTCAAATCTTCGTAATAGGCTAATAAGACACTCATAAAGGGTTAACGAGCCTTCTTACGAGCCTTCGTAAAGGGTCTTGTAAGAGGTTACAACGTGTCTCGTAAGTCATAAACGTTTAAGACTATTGTGATCCCTCTTAAGAGTGTATTATGATCCTTCTTAAGAGGGCCATTACGAAAGGTCGTAAGTAGTTCGTAAGTAGTTAACGGTTACGAGTCTTAACGGCCTTTTAAGAAGTGTATTATGATCCCTCTTAAGAGGACCATTACGAAAGGTCGTAAGTAGTTAACATTTATGAAGGTCTTAACGGCCTTTTAAGACGGCTTCTTAAACGTTTAATACAGTGCGAGAATTGGTGTAGTAAATAGTGCCAGGATTTGTGCATAGTCAATGCCCAGCCAATTGGTATTTATTAATACCTTTCGTATGTAGGGATGCATAACTTATAATATTGCACCGTCTGAAGCGACTTACACTCCCGATGCCGATACTGAAACGAAAAACACACAGACTTGCTCTTATCCGGCCTTAGGGTGTCCGCTACCGGCCCGGTAGCCCAGCCAATTGCACCGTCTAAAGCGACTTGCACTCCCGATGCCGATAGTGTAACGAAAAACCAACGGACACGCTATTATCCGGCCTTACGGTGTCCGCTACCGGCCCGGTAGCCCAGCCAATTGCACCGTCTAAAGCGACTTGCACTCCCGATGCCGATAGTGTAACGAAAAACCAACGGACACGCTATTATCCGGCCTTACGGTGTCCGCTACCGGCCCGGTAGCCCAGCCAATTGCACCGTCTAAAGCGACTTGCACTCCCGATGCCGATAGTGTAACGAAAAACCACCGACACGCTATTATCCGGCCTTACGGTGTCCACTACCGGCCCGGTAGCGCAGCCAATTGCCCCGCCTTAAGCGACTTGCACTCCCGATGCCGATAGTGTAACGAAAAACCAACGGACACGCTATTATCCGGCCTTACGGTGTCCACTACCGGCCCGGTAGCGCAGCCAATTGCACCGCCTTAAGCGACTTGCACTCCCGATGCCGATAGTGTAACGAAAAACCAACGGACACGCTATTATCCGGCCTTACGGTGTCCACTGTCGGCCCGGTAGCCCAGCCAATTGCACCGCCTTAAGCGACTTGCACTCCCGATGCCGATAGTGTAACGAAAAACCAACGGACACGCTATTATCCGGCCTTACGGTGTCCGCTACCGGCCCGGTAGCCCAGCCAATTGCACCGTCTAAAGCGACTTGCACTCCCGATGCCGATAGTGTAACGAAAAACCAACGGACACGCTATTATCCGGCCTTACGGTGTCCACTACCGGCCCGGTAGCCCAGCCAATTGCACCGTCTAAAGCGACTTGCACTCCCGATGCCGATAGTGTAACGAAAACCCACCGACACGCTATTATCCGGCCTTACGGTGTCCACTACCGGCCCGGTAGCCCAGCCAATTGCACCGTCTAAAGCGACTTGCACTCCCGATGCCGATAGTGTAACGAAAAACCAACGGACACGCTATTATCCGGCCTTACGGTGTCCACTACCGGCCCGGTAGCACAGCCAATTGCACCGCCTTAAGCTGGGAAGAGAATCCGCGAATCTGCGGCAGCCAGGTGCAGCTTAGCCCGCAGCCCGATGCGGCTTTCAAGGTGTCCAGATGTATGCCGCTGCCAGCCAGATGCCGTTCAGGTACCCACCCCCTAGATACCATGTGTGGTGGCGGTTGGCTGTGGATGGGATCCCCCTGCTCGGGAACTCTCATATGCGGACTGCAGCAGCAGCCCCCTGTGGGTGCGGTGTGCCGGCTGGAGAGCGTCCAGGGGCGGGTACCCCCCGCCTACACCACTTTTGGTTCTGCACGGTGGATCAAGCAGCAGTGATTGCCCAACTCGAGACCCAGCTCGGTGCAGGGGTGACACGGGCGCAAGTTTGGTTGGTGCAAGCACCTTTCGGGGTACAGCCCTGCGTCTGGGATGTAGTAGTCCTGGCGGCTATTACTGCCATGGAGGTGGGGCGCCGGTTTATGGCCGCGGCCTTGAAAAGGGTGGGTGCTGGTGGTCCCCCTCTTACTCCGGGAAGTGGTCTTCTGGATCGTGCCATTCGCCGTGGGGTGGTGGAGTTTTGGGCCCTTCTGAGGGGCTTTGCTGCGTTGGGGCTTCCCCAGAAAGGTTGGGATGCTGTGGGGCCTCGGCATCCGTTCTTGCGGGTTGTCGCCAGTCGCCTTGTGTGCCAGTCCACCAGTACCTCCGCCTGTCCCCCCCCCACACAGGCGGAGGTACTGGTGGACTCGTGATCGGCCCGGTTTGTCTTGGTTCGACCTCCATATAGGCGTGGTTGTTTGATTTGCATCATAGATAGAAAGGTTGCAGAGGTGATGCGGGGCCGCCGTTCGTCCATTGGACAGGGGCCAACTAACACAAGGTAGACGAAGTCTCGGCCTATTCATGCGGGTTATTCGTGCGGTGCGCTCGTGGTACTGGATTCGGTGCATGTCAGGGCATATCAAATAGCCCTTATAACTCATGTAGAGGGTATCGGGCGTCCATGCGGGTGATATGAGCCGGGGAATCGGTGGGAACACGGGTGCTATTGGTGGGAACTAACACGGTGCATGTCGTACGTCATGACCGTTTTCCCAGCCTTTTAGGCCGTGTTTCCACCCTTGCGAGTGGTGCGGACCCATCAAATAGTCCTTATAACTCCTATAGAAGGTACCGGACACCCATACGGGTGATATGAGCCCGGGAATCGGTGGGAACATGGGTGTTTTGGTGGGAACAAGCACGGTGCATGTCATGACCGTGTTCCCATTATCTTAGGCCGCGTTCCCACCCTTGCGAGTGGTCCGGACATATCCTATAGTCCTTATCCGTCATACTAAGGGTTGCGCTTGATGAGGCAGCGTAGGGTTAGTTCCGATTTTTACTGGCTCATTAGTGTCATTACTCAGCAAGAGGGCCCTATACTCGGATGAGGGCCCCAGGGCCGGGCCCTCGTGCCTCTAGGAAGCAAACACGGAGTTGAATATTAACTACGTTCGATATAATCATACTGTATTTTGAAATCGGAACAGCATTCGCCCTTTCAGGGAACACTGCTGCGAACACGAAGCGGTCGGAGGCGTAGTGCTGGCGCATTTTCCACAATAACTTATCAAAAAATGATGGTGCATAAGGTTGAAATAGGACAGAATAAGAAACTAGTGCGGCGAGACTGCGGTTGACCAGCGGCATCGCGCGCCCAAATTCAAACAGGTGGAATAGTCACCGATTGGCAGAGAAGCTTTGGCCCTCTTGTTTCGATACATTACGCTTATCTCAACGGCGGATGGAGCCAGGTCACTACGACGTGGTGCCCGGCTGCCATGACGACATCCTTAACGAGTTCTCCCTGGACGCATCACAGAGTCGAAACGATCGTCTTCTGCAATTATTAATGTTGGCATTACAGATATGTTGAGAGTGGTTTGCATATTCTCGCAGTGACGGACCCATCCATGCGCTGATGCCATCAAGGACGGGCGACAGCGAACGCCAGTGCGCAAGGGTGAGTAAGGGATAAGTGGAAGATTTGTTAATAACACGATTTCAAGGTGATATACGAGATCACGTACAAAGTAAGCACTGCAAACGGACTATCATGCCTTGTTGCAACGCTACGTACTTTGCTCGCTGCTGTAAAACTCGCTTTGATTAACCCGAAGTCTACGTCGTACTTCACAGGTGAACCCCGTGCAGTGGAGCAAGGCACGGACGGAAAGGGGGAGGAGCGCAGTGGTGCGTGCACTTGCAAACCCGTGAGGTAAGGGGAAATTTTAAGGGCACCTTAATTATTATTACATTACGCCGGCACTAGGCCTGGCATGTTGTTAAGGGGGCGGGGCGGTGAGGGCATCAGTACACCCTATACGCTCGCGCCACCAGTACCAATCCACCTCATATGGCTAAGGCTCACGCCACATTGTCGCTGTGGAACACGACCAGTTAGTGCAACTCGCCGGAGGCTGGTGCTCCTGCCACATCCCTAATTCATATTTGTATCAATTATTGAGGTTCAAGCGCTCTCCGGAAACCGGTCTTCCGCCAGCTCCATGTCCAGCATGCCACCATGCTTGGTGTACTTGAGTGTACTTGATGGTTGAGCCGCCCGTAGGACGCACATGCTCCCGTCCCTGGCCTAAGCCCCAACTACCTGTACTAGAATTAGTCCTCCCTAACCACACCGATGTCTATTGGCTGCCCGCACCATCGGGATCGGTGGCAGGATTCGAACCTGTATCTCCTGTGCCGCACCTTGTGGGACCTGAACCTGGGATCTCCCAGGCCACAAGGATTGGATTTTTCGGGCTCTCCCAATTGAGCTACACCGATAAGGGCACCTTAACATTACAATATCACTCGTCGCCTTATCAACCCGCTTGATATCCACTAGTTGGGCGATACCTTGCTTTGCAGGTGGCCATCCTGCAGAAGAGCACCGCACTGCACAGAGCGAGGAGGAGGTAGATAGGATCTACGTGCCTCCTGCCAGCTGTGCGTGCACATGCAAACGGAAAGCGTGTTCAACCGTGGGCATCAAGGGTCCACGAGAGGTCACCTGCACCGACTAAATATCAGTATACTATATTGAATGTTTAACACGTGCCGATGCGTGCTGTACTACTCGAGTGTTTCCTAGTCCAATGATGGATGTACGTTAGTTGCACTGGTGTACATGGCGCTTGTGGGCGGGTGGTACCGTTGCTGGAGCAGGTGACACCAGCCACTAGGTGGTGGGTGGTGTGGCTAGTGGCCTTACTTGTAGGATATCGTATAGGACATAATCTAGCAATAATAATGGTCGACCGGACGGATCTGATGCAAGTCGATATGCTCGATCCGACATGTCTTAGTCTGTGGCAGCAAGTGGAGACCACGGCAGACCTGTTTGGTGCAGTTGGATGGGCTCAACCGGACTGGATCGGTCATAGGGAAGTAAGGGTCGACTGGTTAGGTCTGATTTAATCGGAATGGTCATAGATAGGCAAGGCGTGATCGGGCGGACTAGTATGCAAGGGTGAAGGACTGAACCATGTAACGACAATGGACGAAGTCCGAATACCCTCAACCCGGCATGTTACATACCATCATGATAAGCCTGTTACAAGGTCAGGACTACTAACAGCCTTTAGGCCTAGATAAGACGTTAGGAGCCCATAGTGTCTTAAGAGACCTCTTTTCCCTATTACTAGCCTTATAATGTCTTACGAGGTTACGACTCCTAATAGCCTTTAGACCTGTATAAGACAATCTGAAACCATAGCGTCGTAAGAGACCATTAAGACAGTCTTAAACGGTTATGAGCCCTCTTAATGGTTATGAGGTTAGGAGTTCGGACCTAAGGAACGACTATACGACTCCTAACTTCTTAACAGCCCTCGTAGCCCTCGTTATTAGCCTATTAAGAGGATTTGACTGCCATAGGGCAGTTTCCGCCGTACGGCAATCCGCCGGCAAAACTCACGAGCTGTCCGGTACCCGTCGGGTCTGCTGCTACGTTAATGATGAGTATAAATGGGGTGCAGGCTTCTGTTCAAACTTATAAGCTGCTTGAGCCGCCTATAAAAACAATATCCATGGTGCTTGTGACCATGTCATGCTGTGCCCCAGCACCGGCATGAACGATTCGCGGGCATTAGTCATGGTTTCGGCGCCGCTCCTGGAACGCGTATCTGGGCATGACGCGCGGTTGGAGTGAAATATCTCGCAAGTGTGTTGTTAGGTATGGTTCGTTGACACTAAGTAACGGACGTCGGTCTTATATCGTCTGGTAAATTTCGGTGTTGGGTGGTAGCTGGCTCACGATCGGAGCTGCAGGGAAAAAGGTGCGCCCATCGGGCCCACAGAGCCTCCGCCGCCTTAGCACGAGCGGGATGCCACTTCTGGTATTCCCGGCCGTGCTCGTACCCTCTCGCACGAGGTGCCCAGTTGCAGACGTGTAACAATAGTGTCGAGCATAGTTGCACCCGCAAGTAACAGTGCAGCTGTGGACCGCGCTTCGGTCGGGAGTCAGGATTCGGGCAGACCCCGGAAGAGGCAGCGACTTGCGGCGTTCACCTGCTAACGTGCCTACGACCTGGTCAGTTGTAGCCTGAGCGCTAACGACAGCGCACGCCAGTCAGGCCTGGAGTCGGGCACGACGGTCAGCCAGGAAAGCACGAACAGCACGGCCGGGAATACCAGAAGTGGCAGTTCTACCTCTTGGTCTGGAACCCACTGTAACCGTTACAACAGAAGTGGCATCCCGCTCGTGCTAAGGCGGCGGAGACTCTGTGGGCCCGATGTACGCACCTTATCCTAGTGTCCGTGACGGCCGAAGCCTGCTGTGGGGCATGACAACCAAACCAATCCAGTCCAGGCTGAATTGACGCTGTGCATCCACACAAACAATATTACTCGACGCCCTGCTGACGCCATACATAACAGCATCATTAACGACCACTTCAATCCTATGCTGCACTTTCTCAACCTGCGGCGGGATACAGGATTCTTGGGTCCGTCTGAAGAACATGGTCCCCGCCGCCGCTCATAACCACCTTGGGTCCCAAACGCATGCCAGCCTAATGCCGTGGAAACTAATGCACACAATGGCCGAAAACAAAATAAAAAAGGAGGGCAAATAAACGGACCATTGGATCCTTGTGACACCCCAAAACGTACGAATTGTTGTAACGGTTACAGTGGGCCCCAGACCAGAAGGTACGAATTGTTACAGTGGGCCCCAGACCAGAAGGTAAAGCCGTCGGGCGCATCGCCTGACACTGGAAGGGACGCAGGAAGAAGAACAAACTGGCTGATCGAGATATGGCAAATCACCAAAAAGCCCCGACCAAGGGGCTAGAGAACAAATAGTGGCATCAACCGCCTAGGCGGAAGTAGCCTGAATGGGCCCCCTATAAGAAGTATACCGACCGTATTTCAAGCAGCCCCTCTATCAGAGCAACCAGCAGAGCGCCTCAACAAGTCGAACAGAAGCCTCCCACCTGAGACCCAAGAGAATTCCTCACACACCAGGCCAACACCCAGCCCGAAGTAAAGAGGAGCAAAAAGGGAGCTCCCGCAGGAGCACCAGCCAGCCGGGACCAAATCCGACCCCTCACAGTTGGGTGCCGAGCCAACACACACTAGGCGGCCCTGAACAACCCGCAACAGAGGGTGGTGGGGACCAACCCCTCCCCACCCCTTATTCGGTACCACCTCCTAGGGCCGCGAAACCCCGCAAACGGGACCAAACGTCCACTACCCCACGCCGAATCGCGCGGTCACGCAAACTGACACCAGGGGAGAACCCATCTGACGCCTTTGCAGCTGCCCCGCTCCCTCCTTGCCTGTCCCTTAATGACGCCGGGAACGACTGGGATCAGGAGGTGTTTAAGGCCGTCTACGGCTACCGGGCTGCGCGCCAGGATAGCACCCGTGTGAGCCCCGCGCTGTGTCTGTTTGGCCGGGAGCTCACGGCCGCCGGAGAGCGGCGCGCGGCGCGGCCAGCCGAGGCGCAGTCCCCCGCCGACTCAGGGGACGACATGCCGGCCGCCGACTATGAGGCTATGCGGCGGCGAAGGCAGCAGCTGGAGGCCATAGCTGCCCGGGTCGACACTAGCCTTTGTCAGGCCAAGGAGCGAGATGTCCGCGACCATGCGCGCCGACGTCGCCCCGCGCCCGGCAGCCGGGTGGCGCCCAGGACCGGCGATGATCCTGCCGAGGCGGCGGGCACAGGAGGGGCGCGCCCGGGCGGCGCTGTGGCTACCAAGGAAACGACGGCGGGACACCAAGTCGGGGGATCACGAGGCTGGCGGCACGCAAGCAGGTGGAACGAACCTGGTGACGTCGGCAGGAGAGATGCCCGGAACGTCAGGCAAGGCGGGCGAGGATGCCGCTCTGGATTACCTACGTACCGGATTTGCAGCTACACGCTAAAGTCTACATACAGGTGCGGCGTACGCACAAGCTGGCGCGGGACCGGGAGGGTCCATCCTTCTTCGACTGTTGGAACACCAACGGCACTCTGGCCAAGGTCGTCACAGCGGATGGACGCGCTTTCACTATCCCGGCCCACCAGCTGTACGTACCGTAAGTCGACCGCCCCATGGGTCGACGGTCTGATGGCTGGTTCCGCGCACTCGACCCAGCCGGACCAGTGGCGGACGCTGGGCGCTCCGCGTCAGATGATAATGCGTGGGTCATCCCGGTACTAATGGTGGAGCTAACGGGAGCGGCCAGGAGGACCGCGCCGGGCCGACGAGACGCGGACGAGCACGGTCCGCTCGGCACCCAGTCGGATCCTGGTCACCGGCAGTTGTGGCGAATCCAGAATGAGGAGGCTGGCGGCAACCGTGCGGGAAGAGTTACGCATAGGGACGCGCTCTACAACCCCGCACGCCAAGTACCGCCGCAGCTGTACCGGCGGCTAGCTGAGAAGGTCCCCCCCGGGTGGTACTCCCAGGACCGGGACGGTTGTTGGCTAGGCCAAGGTTCTAGGAGCGGTTGTTCCGGCATAAGACCGTTCACCGTTACCCCGTCTGGCAATAAATACGTCTCGGTGGCATACGTCTCGGGGGCAAGAGGTCAGTGGGGTTGCAGCGGCCGCCGCCGACGTGATAAGGAACCCCACGACGGCGTGCGGCGGCCGCCGTTACCAGAGCGGCGCCGGAACGACGGGGAGCCGTTTCCCATCCGCTCATAGGTGGGTACGCCCGCGACCTTAAGGCGGTCGGAGCGCCTCACTATGGACAGGCCCATCCTTGACGGTTTGTACCTAGCGGCGGCCTTGGGCGAAGTTCGTCGAGGGCGCGGAACGCGGTGGTAGCGCGTAACGCTGCAACCCCACTGACCTCTTGCCCCCGAGACGTATTTATTGCCAGACGTCTAACGGCCAACCGACGCCGGATCCACCCGCGAAATCCATCCGACTCGTACATCGTAAACCGTTCGGTGCCGATTTAGCCCTTAGAACCATGTTTCTTCTCAACTCGTCCAACGCGTCCGGTCAGCTAGCCTGGCTGCCCAGGGTTCTCCGCGACAGCGGCACCGTTGGACCTGATGGCCGATTGGATCGCGGACGGACGGAGAGGCACGTTAGTCAGCGATCACAAGCTTAAGTAGCGCACGTGCACATGCGTATACAATCATTCTCGGTACAGCTTGGCGTGCATGTTTGGATTGAGTTTGCTAGGCACAGCTTGACGGTTTCAACAACCATGCGCCGCGAGCCTATTCCCATCGTCTCGAAAGCCCTAACAGGTTCGCATTCCTAAACTCTAACCCTCCCCTAGATGTACCCACCGGCGCTGGAGGCAACGGCTTCCTTCCACAGGTTGCAACCCTTAGCGTGCATAGGTGGGACAGTTCCACGCTGTTCCCAGGGGTATTCAGCAGCACGGCGGGCTGCCATCCCTGCAATCGTCCATCTAGGTTACCTAGGACTAACGACAGGCTTGCTCTTCGCTCGCCGCTACCGTCGTCACTGGCCCTCCCAGTCCACAATTAATGTGTCCAAGTAAAGCGGAAATGGCGCTAATAAACGCCGTCGTCTTGTTGTTAATTCAACCCATTTGTATCGATCCATGGACTTGCCAGCTGCATGGTAACACTATGTAAGGACCGACTCACGCGATAGCTGCCAGCTTTGCCCCATGTGCTGTTTTGCAAACGCGGCCAGGGTCAGCAGCCAATCCCTAATCCAATTACGTCTCCCCGTGCTTGCTTTTAAGCCCCCCGATTCGGTACACCAGGCGCGAACATGCCATCTGCCACGCCTGCCCTATGTACCAACGCACCTCCGCCTCTCCGTTCCAGCAGCTGTGAGTCCGCAATCCGTTCGCTGCTCGCCACGTCCCCAGCGTCCTCGGCAACCTTGCATTGACCCTGAAGCACGGTGCCGCAAACAACGCGAGTAACAACATTCAGCATGAACAATGAGGCACGTGCTGACGTTCGGTTGATGCTTGGATGACATCAGGCGCGCCCGCAATTCCCACCATCCTCCTCCAACTGCGCAAAATGGCCGTCCACTCGTTGGCCTGCCCACTCAAAACAACGTACATGAAATGTAGCATTGCCGAAACCCACTGATGCACCACAAGTGCTGAGCACTGCACACTGTCCTCGCCGCTAGGAAGCCCGGGCCGTGAGCCATTGCCTGCCACCAGCACTCCGCCGCGCCTCACTGTCTTCCACCTTCCCGCTGCCCTCCGCATTGCCCCCCAACACTGCCCGGCACCACGCTCCATACGATATTTAATCATGGGCTCAGACTCCATCCCTGAACGTTAGCTCAAACTGCCCTGATCCAGCGGCAGCTGAGGCCCTGCTGGCACTTGAGGGCACGCCTGCGTCTCCAGCACGGACGACGGGCCCTATCATGGCCTGTCCCAGCGACGATTTTCCCAGCCCAAGGATTCCGGCACCGCCCACGTCCCGTGCCATTAGCCCTGCCGCACCACTGTCCCAACGGAACGGCCCACGGCTGGGCCTGAGACCGCCTGCCTGGCCCTGTGCCTGTCGCTGCTGCTGGTATTGCTCCTGCTGGGGCTGCAGCTGCAGCAGCGGTGCCGCCACGGTGTGCATAGCGTCATAGCCAGTGGCGGCGTGGCCTCACAGTCTGTGGCCCCACAGTCCGTCGCTGAGTATACCACGCTGCCGGGTCCGTACGGCGACGGCGGCCCCCTCGTCCTACAGTTCATGTTTGCAAGGGGACGAGCAGCGGCGGGTCAGGATGCCCCCAACGTACCGATGAGTGGTCCCGTCCTGCATAAGAGGCTGCAGAAATACAATAAAGTCGCCGACACGGGGAATCGAACCCCGGCCTCCCGCGGACAGGTTCCAGTACCTCCCTGAGGGGTACCTTCTGACAGGCGGGGATACTGACCACTATACGATGACGACATGATCCCTTGATCCAGCAGGATCGGGGGAACAGAGCCCACACGATCCCAGTGCCGTTTCGCTACAGGGACTCGAACCCTGGTCTCAAGAGTGAGAATCTTGTATCCTGACCGCCTAGACTATAGCGAACGAATACAGGTGCAAACACAAAACGTGCGTCGCGACTCCGCATTGGCCAGGGACCCGACATCCTACCGCCCCGCGTAACGCGGTCTCTCTCTCTCGCGGTCTCTCTCTCTCTCCCGTTGCCCCCCAGGCTAGCAAGTTGTCGGAATGAGCACCCAACGTCTCACGGACAAGGAGGATAGACGGGTCGTTCCGGAGGTAGTGGGAGGGGCCCGGAGCTGACGCGAAATCACAAGTGGCCTCATTGAGAATTGCTGTTGCCGCGCCAATGTAACCCGAACAACGCCCGCCGCATCAGCGCCCGTAGCTACCCACCCCCCCACCCTTAGCAAGGGCCGATCAAGCTGAGCCGCTTATCACATCTGCCGGTGGGAGGCCCCCTTCCGCAGAATCAACGCATCCCGCAGTCATGCTCTGGCGGGAAGGTGACTCACCGTTGAGCTCTGTGTTCGGGGTCGACGCCGCCGCCGCACCTGCCGGCGTGACAGAAGGCCCCGCCGCACTTCCAGCAACTGCCATTGCCACCCCGGGAGCGGCTCCTGCCTCCGCGAAGGCTGCCATCACGACGATCATCACCTCGACGATCGCGACCACCGTGGTCGCTGCGACCGCTTGGTCCTGTTGCCAGGCCGGCCATCTGAGCTGCTGCTGCTGCTGGCGCCGTCGCTGCTGGCGCTGATGTCGCTGCGCTCCGAGCTGCATCGCGCGGAGTTGTGCGGGATGTTGCCAAGGAGCACCTGAAGCACTGACCGCGGCGCGTTGGCCAGTAAGGACTCACGCCACCGTGCGCGTTGTGGATTTGCCTTCCTGGCGAATGGGACACGACGACCTGGGCGAGCGATTCAATGCTCCTTTGCAGCTCATGGCCGCTTGCTGCTGCACGGCAACCTCTCTCGGCCCGCATGACGGAATCGCTGAGCTGTTCGATATCAGCCACCAGCAAGCACGGCCTCCATGGCTGACTGGGCATGGCTGCGGCGGCGCCCACTGTGGGGCTGGTGAAGGTAACGATGGAGGGCTCTGACAGCGTTCCTAGTGCTGTCGAATGGCAGCAGCAGCTTGCCCATGCGCACATCCACGTAGGCGGGGTACACCATGGGGCGAGCAAGGCGGCGACCTGCAGGTGGGGAGGAGGGGGGGGGCGAGAACGGGGGCGGGGAGGGCTGAAGTGGGGCGACGCGGGTGATGTAACCGAAGTGAGATGGCCAGCCGAGGTGACGGGGCCGTGATCAACAGGGATGTGGTCGACGTCAAAGGGTAAGCCGCTAGCAGCTAGTGGGGGGTCAAGACCTCAGTCAGCCCGCTGTCGTGGTGTAGGAACAGGAGTACGAAACACCATGGGTACCATAGAGACGCCCGAGGTTCCCTGGAGCAGTGCCCGCCACTGAGGTGGTGCGTGGATGCCGTTGGGAGGGGAGTTGCGATGCTGCGGTTGGTCGCACCTTGGCCCAGACCCACACTGACACCCGGCCGATGACGAGCTCCCCCGACAGCTTACGGTTGCCCAGCACGGGCGCGATGACGAACTTCATATCGGGCGCCTCGGCGAAGCTCAGCACGGAGGCGCAGATCGCGGATATGGAGCAGCGGTGGGGCCAGGAGCGCTTGGGGCCCCGGCCGCAGCAGCTACGCCAGAATCGGTGCGAGGTGCTCCTGGGTCAACAGCTCCGACAGCATCAGGCAACCTCTGCTTCGCTACGGAGAACGACGAGGGAATGCTAAGGTCACAATGGCTCGCCTGCGGCTTTCATCCCCGCCGATTTTGTGATGGCCTTGTTATGTTCCGACGGCCTGTTCATACGGAAGGTAAGCAAATGACGCAGGTCACCATCGCAAAGCTTGGAACGCCTGTCCTTGGGCGCAACCAGATAACGAGCCTAAAACGTATTCGAAGGCTAGCAAAGGACAGCAACACAACCTGCACTCCACATTATGGTTAAGAGGCTGAAGGTCTGAATTAACTGCCATCCCCGTGTTTAAGTGAGGTTCCGGAGCACGAGTCAACGTGCTCATGAAACCGTATGTTCGTATGTATCCAAACGTTCCAACTTATGCTAAGAGGTAAGTTGTGGATCGAGGAGACAGGGGGAAATGAGCGACGCCCGACGTTTCGCGCCTTTTCGTGCTTCGCGTCTAGTCAGTAGCCTCTAGCTGTTAGCATCTGTTTGTAGCCCGCCGGGCGTAGAAAGCGCGATGTTCACGCATGTAGTTACATTGACGTGTGCCCAATTGTAGGACTGGAGCCTTGCAGCCTCGAGATATCTCGCTGCGACATACGAGGTAGTAAGGCCCACCAGGTAGTAGGGCGCCAAGGCCACCGCTGCACTGTCAGCAGCTTCATTGGCCATGGCCAGTAAGCGGCTCCACCGACCGGTCAGCCATGGCCGTGTTCCCTGTTCCCAAATTAAGGCTGGACGCCCCCAAGAAGTATGACCTGGCAAACCAGTTTCGAACACGCTTTTGAGGGTACATGCTGGAAAACTTAGTGCATAGGCAGGAGACCGGAGGTCGAGGCTGACTCACGCCCTGCCCCGCGTATAGACAGTTAACGTGGTTGTCATGGTTATCGTGGCACACCACACTTACTCACAGCGGTGCAGCGGCTCGCCGGCATAGAGGCAATGGGACATCAAGTGCGGTGCTGCCCGCACCAGCGCACCCCGGTCGGTCTTGGTGACGGTAGCCGCATCATCGTCGCCCACGAACATGGCGGCACCGTTGGACCTGATGGCCGATTGGATCGCGGACGGACGGAGAGGCACGTTAGTCAGCGATCACAAGCTTAAGTAGCGCACGTGCACATGCGTATACAATCATTCTCGGTACAGCTTGGCGTGCATGTTTGGATTGAATTTGCTAGGCACAGCTTGACGGTTTCAACAAACATGCGCCGCGAGCCTATTCCCATCGTCTCGAAAGCCCTAACAGGTTCGCATTCCTAAACTCTAACCCTCCCCTAGATGTACCCACCGGCGCTGGAGGCAACGGCTTCCTTCCACAGGTTGCAACCCTTAGCGTGCATAGGTGGGACAGTTCCACGCTGTTCCCAGGGGTATTCAGCAGCACGGCGGGCTGCCATCCCTGCAATCGTCCATCTAGGTTACCTAGGACTAACGACAGGCTTGCTCTTCGCTCGCCGCTACCGTCGTCACTGGCCCTCCCAGTCCACAATTAATGTGTCCAAGTAAAGCGGAAATGGCGCTAATAAACGCCGTCGTCTTGTTGTTAATTCAACCCATTTGTATCGATCCATGGACTTGCCAGCTGCATGGTAACACTATGTAAGGACCGACTCACGCGATAGCTGCCAGCTTTGCCCCATGTGCTGTTTTGCAAACGCGGCCAGGGTCAGCAGCCAATCCCTAATCCAATTACGTCTCCCCGTGCTTGCTTTTAAGCCCCCCGATTCGGTACACCAGGCGCGAACATGCCATCTGCCACGCCTGCCCTATGTACCAACGCACCTCCGCCTCTCCGTTCCAGTAGCTGTGAGTCCGCAATCCGTTCGCTGCTCGCCACGTCCCCAGCGTCCTCGGCAACCTTGCATTGACCCTGAAGCACGGTGCCGCAAACAACGCGAGTAACAACATTCAGCATGAACAATGAGGCACGTGCTGACGTTCGGTTGATGCTTGGAAGACATCAGGCGCGCCCGCAATTCCCCCCACCCTCCTCCAACTGCGCAAAATGGCCGTCCACTCGTTGGCCTGCCCATTGACAACAACGTACATGAAATGTAGCATTGCCGAAACCCACTGATGCACCACAAGTGCTGAGCACTGCACACTGTCCTCGCCACTAGGAAGCCCAGGCAGACACGGCCCCAGTGCCGTGAGCCATTTGCATGCCACCAGCACTACGCCGCGCCTCACTGTCTTCCACCTTCCCGCTGCCCCCCGCATTGCCCCCCAACACTGCCCGGCACCACGCTCCATACGATATTTAATCACGGGCTCAGAACTCCATCCCTGAACGTTAGCTCAAACTGCCCTGATCCAGCGGCAGCTGAGGCCCTGCTGGAACTCGAGGGCACGCCTGCGTTTCCAGCATGGACGACGGGCCCTATCATGGCCTGTCCCAGCGACGATTTTCCCAGCCCAAGGATTCCGGCACCGCCCACGTCCCGTGCCATTAGCCCTGCCGCACCACTGACCCAACGGAACGGCCCACGGCTGGGCATGAGACCGCCTGCCTGGCCCTGTGCCTGTCGCTGCTGCTGGTATTGCTCCTGCTGGGGCTGCAGCTGCAGCAGCGGTGCCGCCACGGTGTGCATAGCGTCATAGCCAGTGGCGGCGTGGCCTCACAGTCTGTGGCCCCACAGTCCGTCGCTGAGTATACCACGCTGCCGGGTCCGTACGGCGACGGCGGCCCCCTCGTCCTACAGTTCTTGTTTGCAAGGGGACGAGCAGCGGCGGGTCAGGATGCCCCCAACGTACCGATGAGTGTGTCTCGTACTGCATAAGAGGCTGCAGAAATACAATAAAGTCGCCGACACGGGGAATCGAACCCCGGTCTCCCGCGGACAGGTTCCAGTACCTCCCTGAGGGGTACCTTCTGACAGGCGGGGATACTGACCACTATGCGATGACGGCATGATCCCTTGATCCCAGCAGGATCGGAGGAACAGAGCCCACACGATCCAAGTGCCGTTTCGCCACTGTAACGCGGTCTCTCTCTCTCCCCTTTGCCCCGTGGGCGCCCGCCCGCCCCAGCCCTGGAGCGCCGCGCGCGCCGCGACCGGATGGAGGTGGACGTCAGTTCAGTGCTGGGCCGCCGTGGCCGCTCGGGCTCGCCGCTCTCGGTGCGGCGCAAGCCGGCCCTACCCTCGCCACTTCTGCTGTTGCCGCCGCCGCCCGTGGGCAGTGGCGACGGACCCTCTCCGCTGCTGCTGTTGCCGCCGCCGCCCGTGGGTGGTGGCGACGGACCCTCTCCGCTGCTGCTGTTGCCGCCGCCCCCCGTGGGCGGTGGCGGCGGACCGTCGCCCGCCCAGTAAGGCCCATGCCGGCCCGTGGGGGGCGCTCCGCCCCGCGGCCCTGCCGGCCGCTCCGTGTGGGCTCACACAACTTGGGGGGCGTGCGGTCAGGCGCCGCCGCTCCCAAGCTGCATGCTGCTCTACTGCTGTGGGCGCAGCTCCGCCTCGATGTCGTCTGTATCCAGGAGACGCACTTGTCTACGTTTGGAGATCGGGGGCTATTCGAGCGGCGTCTCCATGCGGCCGCTGGTCACCTCCATGTCGCTCCCTGGCGTGTGGTGTCGTTCCGCAATGCTACGCTGGCGGACCCCTGTGCTGGCGTGGCGATTCTCGTTCGCTCGGACCTGATCGCTTCTGGCCGGCTGGTGGCAGCGGCCTCACCACTGCTCCCTGGTCTCGCGGGTGATCAACCTGCAGTTGCTGCTTCCTCCCCCCCCTCTCGTTCCCTGTCACCGCCGCCCCGCTCACCGTCCCCTGGACCGGCCGCCGACGCGGGTCCCTCCGCCGCCGCCGTGTCCGTGGCGGCGGCCTCGGGGGTGGCGGCCTCGGTGGCGGCGGCCGCCGCGGCCGCGGCCGTGGCGGCCACGGCGGCGGCGGTAGCCTCGGCCGCCACGGCGCCCCGTGGTGGGGACGCCGCTGCGCCTCCCCCCGCCGCGGTGGCCCTGGAAGGGGCCGGCCTGGCCGCGGCTGACCAGCCTCCGGCGGTCCCGGCCGCGTCCTCATCCGCAGCGGGGCGCCTCGCCACCTACTCCTTCACCTGGCTGGGTCATCGCCTGCACCTCACCACTGTTTATCTGCCCGCTAGTAGCTCGGCTTCACGCGCTGCTTTCCTCCAGCAGCACCTGGCGCCTGTGCTGGCGACCAGCACCCCGGGCCAGCATGTCCTAGCCGGCGACTTCAACTTCGTCGCTGGCCCGTGGGACAGCAGTGCGGGGTCGGCGCGAGTGGTTCGCGACCGCCCTGCCGCTCGGGTCCTCGCGACAGTGGGCCCGTCGTTGGCTGATGTGCATCGTGAGCGCTTCCCCACCAGCACGGATTACACCCACCTCTACTCCGCCCCCTCCCCCGGTGGTTCCCGCATCGACCGCATCTATGTGTCCCGCTGCCTCCTCCCCTTCGTGGCGGGCTCCGCCATTGAGCTGGGCTCGCCTTCCGACCACCGCGTCCCCTGCATCCAGCTGCTGCCCCGGGTTCCTGCCTCGCGCGGCCCCGGCCTCCGTCGCACCCGCATGGCCTTCTCTGGCCACCGCGACCTCAAGGATCAGCTGCAGGCCTGGCTCGACGCGGCGTTCGCGGCCATGCCGGCTGAGGGGGAGCACGCTGCCCTGCTGGCGTGGTGGCCGGGCTTCAAACGGCGGCTGGCGGCGGTGGCGGCGATTCTCAATCGCACCGCTCGCTCTCGGCGCCTGGCCTCGGGCGCGCAGGTGGAGGCAGCCCGAGCCGCCTTGCGGGCGGCCCACCTTGCGGCCGCGATGCCGTCGGCGGCGCCCGAGGCCGTGGGTGGTGTGGTGGCCGCCCAGGCTGCCTTGGCGGTGGCCTTGCGTGTGGCGGCGGCGGGCGAGGCCGCCCGGGTACGCGTGGCGTGGGTGCGCGAGGGGGAGCGCCCGTGCCCCGCACTCACCGCCATGATTCACCCACCGCGGTCGTCCCAGGACATTACCGCGCTGCGCGACGCTGCTGGGCGCCTCGTGACCGACCCGCGCCAATTGCCCAATGTCGTCGCTTCTTTCTGGGAGCGCATCAGCTGCCTGCCGTCAGGCCTGGACTCGGCGGATCAGCAAGCGGTTCTGGCAGCTGTCGACGCCCACTCTACTCCGATCTCGCCCGATCTTCGCCCCGAGTTGGGCTCCATCGCAGTCTCAGCAGCGGAGGTGGCGCGGGCCCTGCAGCAAGCCAAGCCTGGCACGTCCCCAGGCTGGGACGGAATCCCTGTGGATCTCCTCCGGACCTACAGTGGCTGCTTTGTGCCGGCACTGGCCCGCCTTTTCACTGCTATCGGCCATCTGCGCGCCGTCCCGACGGGTTTCCTGAAGGGTGTTATATCCGTCATTTACAAGGGCCATGATGCGGACCGGGCGGCGGCCGGCGCCTACCGCCCCATCACCCTGCTCTGTACTGATTACCGCATTCTGGCGAAGGTCCTCGCCAACCGCCTCAGCCCTGGCCTTTCCGCCGCCATCCCCCTCGAGCAGTCCGCCTTCCTCCCCGGCCGCTCCATTGGCGCCAACACCCGCTTCCTTCGCTGCCTCCCCCCCCTCCTACACCAGCAGCAACGGAGTGCTCTCATCGCCTTCTTGGATTTCGCCAAAGCTTACGACACCATTGACCGCTCCTTCCTCTTTGCTGTCATGGAGCGCATGGGTGTTGGGGCCGGTTTCCTGGGCTGGACGCAGCTCCTGTTGGGCCGTACAGTGGCCATGGCGTCCGTCAACGGCTACATCTCCCGCTCTGTCCCTATCCGGGCCGGCGTCCGGCAGGGCTGTCCCCTTGCCCCGCTCCTATACCTCTTCGTGGCCCACGCCCTCCTCTGCTGGCTGAAGCGGCACGGTGTTGGCGTGCCGCTGGCCCCGGCGGACCCGGCCAGCCTGGTTACCGGCGTGCAGTTTGCTGATGATGCCCAAGTCGCGCTCCCAGATGCAGCTGCAGTACCGCCATTTATCGCCCTCATGGCCGCGTTTGCCCGCGCCTCTGGCCAGCACCTGAATCCCTCCAAGGTCGAGCTGCTGTGGGCTGGTCGCCAGGTGGCGCCGGCGCCCGCCGCCCCGGCTGCCGTCCTTGCCGCTGCGGTGGCGGCCGTCGCCGCCCCTGCCGCCGCGTGGACCGCTGCGGGCGGTGCCGCCGCTTCACCCGCCGCCCCGAGCGCCGCTGCTGCCGAGGCGCCGGTGGAGGCCGCCCCGGCAGGCGCTGGCGCCGCCGCCGTACCTCCTGACGCCCCGGCCGCCGCCGCTGCTGCCGCTGCGCCGGTGGCTGCCGCCCTGGCCGCCGCTGCTGCTGCCCCGCAGGCGGCTGCCGCCCCGGCCGCCGCGGCTGCCGTAGCCGCCCCAGCCGCCCCTGCTGGCGCCGCCAGCTCCCCCGTCGCCCGTCACCCGCCTCGCCTGGCGCGCCCACCAGGGCTGGCTCGCCGCGGTCGTCGGCGTCGTGGCCGCGGTGCTGCAGCTGTCGTGGTCGTGGGCGCCCTCGCCGCAGCCGCTGGCGCCCTGGCCGCCCCGGGTCCCTCCACATCGCCGTCCCTTGCCGCCACCGCTCCCGGGGTGCCTCGCCCCTCCCCTTCTCCCCCGCCCCCTGCCCTCGCTGGCCTTCGGATCGTGCCCGCTGCGGTGGCGCTGGGCATCCCCTTCACCAATCCGCCTGCCGCCCCCGTCCTCGATTGGGCGTCACGGATGTCGGAGGCCCGCCGCCGTCTCCAAAAGATCTCCCGCATGGCCCTGTCGATGTTCGGCCGTGCCACTGCGGCTGCAGCTTATGCTCTCCATATGGCGACGTACCACATGGAGCACTCGGGGCTGCCGCCGGCGGAGGTCCTTGCTGGCATCATGGCCCTTGTCGCAAAGCTGGTGGATCGGGAGCTAGGCCCTGATGACGCCCAGCGCCGTTTCACTGGTGTCCCCCTCCGCCTGCTCTCCGGTCATCCCACCATCGGCGGCTTCGGTGTACTGCCCCTTCGGCTGCATGTCCTCAGCCGGCATGCCAAGTGGAGCCTGACGGTCGCCCGCTCCGCGCTGCAGCCCCCGGCTGCCCGCGCGCCGTGGATCCGGATTGCGGTCTCCTTCCTCTCTACCCTCCACCCTGCCTTCCGCCCGCTGGCCGTCACCACAGCTCGCCCGGATGGCCCGTGGCTCGGCGCCCCCTTAAGCTTGCCCCCGGACATCCACCGGCTTGCCACGAGCCTCGGTCACCTCCCCCCCCTGTCTGACGTCGCGGACCCCCCCCTGGCGCCGGGCGTCTGGTGCTTCAACGCGCCGCTGTGGGGCAACCCGCTCCTGCCCAACGCGGGGGCGCCGGGCCGGCGCCGCCGCCTGCTGACCGTCGGCGACGCCGTCCGGGTGCAGGACGCTATGACCGCGTTTGAGGTGGAGCGCGCCCATGCCCTGGCGACGACGCCGGGCATGGCCATCTTCAGCCGGCTGGCTGAGCGCTGGACGACGCTCGTACGGCACGAGCTGGCGCCCTCCGAGCTGGCCATGGGTGCGCTCCAAGATCGCATCGCGGCGCGGGCTGCGGTGGCCGCTCTCCTTTCTGACATCTCGCCCGCATGGCTCGCTGCTGCTCGCCTGGCGCCCGATGGCCCCGCCCCGCCGTCGCCTGACGAGGTGGATGCTCTCCTCCTTGCTCGCCTGGGGTGGCGGCTGGGTGTGGACGCCGTGCTGCCCCTCACCTCCTTCACCGTCAAGCTGGGCACCCTGCTCCAGGCGGCGGAACTGGAGCGCCCCAGGCAGGCCTGTCATGCGGCGTATGTGCGGGAGGCGCTCGGGCTGTCCCCTGCTGTGGCTGCCCCGCCCGAGGCGGCCCTTGTGGCGTTACGCGCGGTATGGCGGCGGTTGTGGAAGCGTCTTAAGTGGGAGCCGCGGTGGAAGGAGGTCCTCTGGCGGCTGGCGGTTGACGGGGTGCCCATGCCGGGCTCCTCTCACCTCCCGCTGGTCCCACCCGAACCGTGTGCTTGCGGCTGTTACCCCGCTGCAGCGAGTGTGGCCGAGTCGCCGCGCTTGCATCACTTTTGGTCTTGCCCCCTCGTCCGCCCGCTCTGGGATGAACTGGAAGTCTGCTGTGGGTGCGGGGTCACGCGTGAGCATGTGTGGTTGTGTGTGTCGCCGGATCCGACCACTGTGCTGCAGTGTGTGTGGGATGTGGTGGCGTTGGCGGCGCTCAACGCGATGGAGTGGGCGCGCCGGTACATACACTCTCATCGGCTCTCCGGCACCACCCTCCCTGCTGCTATGCGTTCTGGCCTCCTTGCTAAGTTCTGGGCCTTGCTGCGGGACTTTGCGGGCTTGGGTTTGCCCCGCAAGGACTGGGGTGACGTGGGGGTGGACCACCCATTTTTGTTCGTAACCGGGGGTCGGCTCATGTGCGCCGTGCCGCCCTAGCTAGCCTGCCTTGGATGCTGTTTGTTCTTTCGTTCTTTCTTTCCTGGTGCCACCTTTGCTGGTTCGAGATACGAGTGGTGCGGGTGATGGGCAGGTGAGCCAATGGGGGCTTTTGTGGTGGTTTTGACGCGTAAGGGTGGCCTGCATGGGGCCGTGTCCTGCCGTCGCTTGTGCTGACTTTGCATGATGCTGTTTGCCTGCTGTTGCCCGTACCCGACCTTGGTTCCGTGTCTCTTCCGCAGTGCTTTCCCGCCGGGATAAGGGCGGGTGCCGCCTGTCGTGCGGCCACTGTAACGCGGTCTCTCTCTCTCTACCGCCCCCGTTGCCCCCCAGGCTAGCAAGTTGTCGGAATGAGCACCCAACGTCGCACGGACAGGAAGGATAGACGGGTCGTTCCGGAGGTAGTGGGAGGGGCCCGGAGCTGACACGAAATCACAAGTGGCCTCATTGAGAATTGATGTTGCTCCGCCAATGTAACCCGAACAACGCCCGCCGCATCAGCGCCCGTAGCTACCCACCCCCCCACCCTTAGCAAGGGCCGATCAAGCTGAGCCGCTTATCACATCTGCCGGTGGGAGGCCCCCTTCCGCAGAATCAACGCATCCCGCAGTCATGCTCTGGCGGGAAGGTGACTCACCGTTGAGCTCTGTGTTCGGGGTCGACGCCGCCGCCGCACCTGCCGGCGTGACAGAAGGCCCCGCCGCACTTCCAGCAACTGCCATTGCCACCCCGGGAGCGGCTCCTGCCTCCGCGAAGGCTGCCATCACGACGATCACCACCTCGACGATCGCGACCATCGTGGTCGCTGCGGCCGCTTGATCGCTTGTTTCTGTTGCCAGGCCGGCCATCTGAGCTGCTGCTGCTGCTGGCGCCGTCGCTGTCGCTGCTGGCGCTGATGTCACAGGGTTCGCCACTGCGGTGGTGCGTGAGTGCCGTTGGGAGGGAGGTGTGATGATGCGGGTGATTGCACTTTGACACAGACCCACACCGACACCCGGCCGATGACGAGCCCCCCCGACATCTTGCGGTTGCCCAGCGGGCGTGATGGATAACTCCATCTCGGGTGCCTCAGCGAAGCTCAGCCACAGCCGGCGAGGCGGCGATCGCGGATACGCAGCAGCGGTGGGGCCAGGAGCGCTTGGGGCCCCGGCCGCAGCAGCTACGCAAGAATAAAGCGGCGTATAATAATATTAATTGGTTGTGAAATGAAGGATAATGAAGGATAGTATCAGAATCCAAGGGCCGGACAAAGAAAAAGGAGCCCAGATGCATCTTATGAGCTGCCAGATGCCAATTTTGCTGGCGACGCGAGTCGCGTTTAACGCAACGCACGACCTAAGGATATCGATAGGGCACTATTATATTTATGTGGTACGATGCCACTACTGCGAACGTTGTAGGCCGCGAAAGATTTGCAATGTTCCGGCACAGTTTCAGCACAGCCCGTACGCAAGGAAAGCCATACGCCCCTGGATACCCATAGGAGCTACATATCGCGGACATTACATTCGCAACCTAGGTCAGATATACAGAGCAGTTGCTTGGCAAATAATGCCAGTTCCGCACGTATAGCGTTGCATCGAACGCTCTGTGCTGCCGGAGGTAATTCAGTACTTATCCCAACCTCCAAAGCGCGCCGCAAGAGTCGATACGCTGTCAACTCCGCACGTCGCTTCGCCAGGCGGAGTGCAAGCCAGGCCCTGAGGGGCGCCGCAGCAATGAAAGACAGCGGCGGCCGTACGACATGCAACTTGGTACAGGGCGCGTACATGCGGTGGTAAACCCGAGGCATGAACAGGTTGGGGTACGACGGCAGGTGCCCGCTAAGTACTACTTCGGTTGGTTCGAGTTTGGGGGGAACGTGCTGCCGTAGCTGGATAGCCATCTGGTGCACTCACATAGGGTTCATGCAGAGACGAAGCTTGAGGCCTTTCTTGCTTTCGACCACTCGGATCCCGTTGATCACGGTAGGGCGGCCCATGTCTGCCGTCCAGCGTGCTACCACTCCCCGTTCCAGGGCTTTGGCCACCTCTTGGTGGACAAACTCTGCGTGTGCTGCCGCGCTCCGGTGGTTGGGAAACTGGACGGGGTGGGGGACTTCCCCTTTTAGGAAGACCTCCGGGTTGCAGCCCGGTACCGCTTGTCGCAGCATCTGTACTACTTACCCGCCTCTTCACCCGCTGCCGTGGGCTGACTTTCTCGTCCGGTCCCGGGGCCCCTACGAACTCGAACTTTACCCCTTCTTCCAGGAGCTCTAGCACCGTTCGCTGTGCGACTGTGAACGACTTAGCGCCGTTGGCCAAGGTGAAGTAACACCGCCAGGCTGCGACGTTCTGGCCCAACAGGCCGGGCTTAAACTGCGCTGGGTCTCCGAGCGCTGCGTGCAACTGTCGTTCGAAGGCGGCGCTCGGGGTTGGGTCTACTCCATCCGTGTGCCCGACCTCTGCAGGTCTTCCAAGATATGGTCCACGGCGGTTACATTTCCCGTCGAGTCCGTGATACCATCTCGGGTGCTGGGCTTGGCTTCCGCCCGCTCGAATGGCCATGGTAAGAACGCTGATGGCACGACAAGGGGCTGCAGCGGGTCTGCCTCCAGCTCTAGTCACACGTCGCCTTCCGGTCCGTCGTCCTCTTGCCCCCAGTTCGCCCAAAGACTAGCGTCCTGTTCCTCCCACGCCTCTCCTACCATCTCCTGCGGCCAAACGGAACGGCGGGCGAGTTCCGTCAGCGATGCTAACTGCGCATCGGCCCTACTCATATTGTCTGCGCCTCGCCGCCCGCCGGACCGTCGCGGGTCTCTCCTCTTCGTCCGCTTCCTCGAGCCACGGCACCAACTTCTTCGGCTGGCTCTTAGCGAAGTCCACCAGCTTATCAGCCAGCTCATCCCAACTGTGGGCTTTGCCAGGAGTGCATTTTGCCGAGTTCCTTTAACAACATGGTAGGTTCTATGGCTTTGCCGGGCCCGAACTTGGTGTACGGGCACTGGCCCGTGCGCGGGCACGGTGACGCGCCCAGCGACCCTGTCACACAGACCCTGGGTTCCTTCAACCGCAGCACTGCGCTTACTACATCCCGATTCGTACCCAACTTCCGCAGGCCTGCTGCCTGGAGCTTCTCATCCGCGCGCGCACGCACCGCTTTCAACGCCACCGGGTTGGGTTCCGGCAGTAGCCTCACTCCTCCTGCCCTCGGCGGGCGTGGGTCGGCCCGGGCGGCGCCACGATCGCCTTGGGGCATCGCCACGCCCGGGTTCTCCCGCTCACGGCTCAGGTGGTAAGCCATGCGCGGGCCGGCCGCCGGCGGCGGCGCGCTCGCCGCCGGGAACCCCGGGCCCGTGACACCCGTGAACGCGGCCTGCATACCCGCCGTCACCGTCCTAGCATAGCTCTCCAAACCTTCCGCCTTGGCCTGGAGTGCCTTGCAGCGGGCCTGGAGTGCCTTGCAGCGGGCCTGGAGTGCCTTGCAGCGGGCCTGGAGTGCCTTGCAGCGGGCTTGCAGAGTGGCCAGCGCCTCGTCCGTCCCGAAGGTCAGGGGGCCCCAGAAGGTACGGAAGGCCTTCCGCCTTGGTGGTAATGCGCGATCCAAGTCCTCGAGCTCGGTGCATGCGATGGCGACCAGTGGCGAAGCTGGCCATTGCTTCCGCAGCGCGCCCTGGCACAGGAACGCGACCACATCCTGGGCCGAGAACGACCCGCACACGGTTTCTGCCCAGCGCGCGTTCATCCGCAGGACGTCCGTCTCCCCGCCGATGGCTGCGTCCCAGTTCGACCGCAGCTGCCCGGCCACGTGCTTTCTCAGCGTCTGCACGCCTTCCATGCCCAGGAACCGCCGCAGCGATCTCTCTCGGGTCTCGAATGCCGTGTCGACCTGGCCCTGCATATCGTCGAGCATGATCTGGCTCAGGTCTGCTGCTCGCACATTCTGACGGGTGTCGAGGACCTCCAGGGGGAACGCGTTTGTACGCACGTTAACCGCTCGGCGAAGTTGGCGACGCTGGTCTGCCCTGTCCCCGTTCTAAGTCGGAAGCGGCTCTCGTATGGTGAGGCCACGGTCATGGGCCATTCTTCTTGCCCTGGGTTCGCCAGGGCTTGAGGACGCTACCGGAGAAATACCTTCTTATTGTTTTGGCAGTGTAAATGCGGGACGTAGCACAGGGTTGTAAATCACGAATGTTATCCCGTTGGCAGTACACCCACGCGCCTCGGATGGCGACGGGTACCAGACGATGGCCTGCCAGTTGTTTGGGATGTGGTGTGCTTGGCGGCCGTCGCGGCGTTGGGCTTGGGGCTCCGCCTCCTGTTTCGGGTGCAGGCTGGGGCCCCCGGGGGGCGCCTGCAGGTGGTGCGGGTGTGCGCAGCGGTGACGGCAGACTTCTGGGCCCCATCGGGTGGGGGGTCGTGGTGGTCTGGTCGTGGTCGTGGTGATCTGTGTCGTGGTCTGGCCCATCGGGCCCGCCTGGTTGCGCTTCCGCGCTTGTAGCCGTTCTGGCTCCCTTGTAATACTCGCATTCTGCCAGTCAAGGCATGAAGGGTCGACAAATTATTATTAATAGGATAGTAAGCGTGAGATGTTACGTTCTGCATCGCTTGTGCGTGGCTTTAGGCCCGCCCCGATGCCCAGCTGTCGTGTTCGCCTCGCACGAAGAATTCGCAACGGCACGACCGTTTCCGTTTGCATCCTAACACGCACAACTCAATATCGTAACTGGCACGAAATCGCAAATGCTGCTGGGCTAAAATAAACATCAACCGGGGATGCCTTCGTATCGCAAAAGCGTTGCAGTTGGGTCTGCACCATCCATCCAATGCAGCAAGTCGGCATAATAACGTCATATTTGCTGGCGTTGCCACAAATTGCCGCCGCCGCAGTGTGCGTTATACAATCGCGACGCGTGGGGAGCCCAAAACCCGCAGCTGTACTGATCCTGCCTGCCATGCATTTGCTACCCCATCTGTTTGATTTGAAGATGAAGGTAATTATGTATTTTGCTGCTTACACGCACGCATTCTACTGAATGCTCAGCCACGGTTGGCGGGGGACTTGCTCTTTCCTGACGGTCCCCTTTGCATACCTGCTTCCAGGGGTCAGATGTGCTACAGAGGCAGTGGGGCGTCAGCCAGTAAGGAAGTACTTGCAAAGTTAGGCAACCGCTGTGCCCCCTCTCAGACGTGCTTTCCTAACCCGGAGGCGAACAGGCATACTGGCTCTGACCTCTGAGCTCTTGCCATTTAGGAACAGCCGTTATGTTGGCTGTGTGCCCTTATGAAATCTGGATGATGTGGCGAGATTTTGTCCCCAGACATTACGCTGATGCTGCTGACTGCCGGCGTTTGTAGAAGGATCACGCAAGCCGCAGTATTTGCCAACGTTTAGATTGGGAGTCCTGTGGCAGAGTATTAATTAATTTTGGCAAGCAATATGTCGTGTTACAGGTGTTACCGTCGTAGTGCCATACGGCGATGAGCCCACCGTTTATATCATCTCAGAAGCAGGGCCAGGTCGTGACGCTAGCCCTGATTGTAAATATAACACGTATTACTCATGCCGCCCTTATGCCATTTTGCCGTCTTGCGGTGGTTGGAAAATTCTCAGCACAATGGACGAGTCTTCTTGTGCATAGCGTGCTGACGCACATACCTTGAGTGATGCATATGAACAAGTTCTATTGTTAGTGACGCATATAACTGATGGGGTGTCCGTAGCTACACGTTTGTGCCAGGCTTTTGAATGCTATGTGCCTCTTTCAAACCTGCTCCTGACGGGAAAGCCGTTGCGACCGCTGGATCAAACTCAGACAGAAAATTGTATCGTCAAGACGACGCCGGGCGTCGCTTCTTCTACACAGCTTTTGCCATCGAGTCCAGCATTGACCCTGCAACGCGTCAGCCCCGCCACTTATGCCTTCGGCGCATGCTCCAAAGCCTGTATGGGTGCGCTGGTGTGGCGGGGCTGCTGCCAGTCGCGACTGCCGCTGCAGCTCCAATGTCACAGGCGCGCTTGCACTGGTCTTATTCAGCCTTCTCAGCCGAGCCGCTGGTGGACACCTGCTTCCACACGACAGCGGCGATACCTCCTGGATGTCCTAAAGCTAGCTATTTCGGTCCTGCTGTTGCTGTGCCTTCCAGCTCCCGCAGCCGGAACTTCAGTCCCTCTGCTACTGGGCCAGCCGCCCCCTACCTTGATGCCGCCACCGCGCCCACCGCCACCGCTCCCATTGCCGGCGGATTGCCCACAGCAGCTAGCTGACTGTGCACTCAGGGAAGTCGTGGTATACGCAGCGGCAGCCTCTTCGTCACCGCCCCCGAAGGACCTGGCGTCTGCAAACTACAGCGCCTTGTTCGGGCCGCCGACCTACGCTGGACCATGTCTGTCGGGCCCGCCAAGCACAAAGACTGACAAGTTAGCTTTATGGTCCCTGGCCAGTGGAGATAGCACCTCGCAGCCGGCCCAGGCGGCCCTCACGATAGATTTCGGCTCCGCAGTCTACGCTGTGAGGGTGAGTGCCTCGCGCTGGCACCGGGTCCGCTGTTCTGGATGTGTATCACCGCTAGCATAATAGAATGCGTAGACGAGCGGCCATGCCAGCTGCGTGTGTCGTATTTAGGCAACCAAGCGGCTTGGCTCTGGTGCCGATGCTGCCCGGTACTGCACCGCAGGTTGAAGTGTCTGTGGCGAGCAGCCAGGGTCAGGCCATACGAGGCGTCGTACTCCGCCTCGCAGCTGGTGGAGTTGCGAAGGTGAGTTGGCTCGGGGCTCGGGTGTGGATCTCCGTATATGCCGCCTTATGTAGCAGTGCTGGGTAAACCGTGTCCTTCCATTAACTTGGATAGGCAGTAGGACGATGTGGGCGTGTGTTGCTAAAGACTTCTGGGTTGCGGGTAGTGATAACGGGGCGTGCATGTGCCCCGCCCTACTCACAAGGAAGCGGAAGAAAAGGATGTGCATGGGAAAAGGAACGCACAAGGGAAAAGGAATGCGCAAGGGAAAAGGAACGCGCGAGGGAAAAGGAATGCGCAAGGGAAAGGAACGCACAAGGGAAAGGGAATGCGCAAGGGAAAAGGAATGCGCGAGGGAGAATGATAAATGTATTTGCATGGGCTGGAGCGGGGTGCGGTGCGGCGCGGGCATGTGGAGGGCTGGCGGGATGCGCTGGTGCTTGGTAATGCGTACCCACGTGGTGGCGGTGGTGTACTTGTCCGGCCTCCGCACGTGGCCTGCGCACCAAGAGTTGAATCGTTCGGGCCATGCGCGGCACTCGTAAGGGCGTACTCCCTCCGGCTGCTCTAGGGCACGGGGCCAACGCCCCAGTGGGGGAAGGGGGGGGGGTTGCAAACAGACTGTAAGTGGGGATCGGAACCCAGAATGCAGTTGTTGTGTAAAGGCAGTGTTAACGGAAAGGTCAGGGTAGCGGTAGTGTACGTCGAACAGGCAGAATTGGCGGGATACCGGTCATTGTCGCCATCACGCTCAGTCCAGAGCGAGATACAACAGCGGACGTATGGATACACACTGTACTGTGTATCCATAGACCAACGGTGTGATGGGGCCCACGGGTTGCTGCATTGCGCTATGCGCAGGCAGGCGGGGCTGCATCATATCTGGGGCTGCGCAAACCTACTAGGGCGCAACGTGGGTTTAGGCCGTAGGGTCGGCGGGTGAGGAGTCGGGCATACATGCCGTGCTGACTGCGGACGTGCGTGCACTGCACTGGCTTCCGTTGCACTTATTTAGGGAGCCATCCCACGGGCGCAGGATCCGGGCGCATGGTTGGGTGCAGTCGTACGGCATGCATGGCACGAAGAGACGGTGTTGGGGCTGTTCCAGAGTGCCTAACTGAATGGGTTTTTGGTCATCGTCACAAACATGGGGACGAAACGCGGCGTTCCTACTGGGTTTCTTGGCCTGGCGCGGTCCTTAACATGCAGTTTCGCGGCTTACTGCTAACTGAACAGACGCGGGCGGTGCATTGACACATACGGGCATTGCAACATTCTTCCCGGTAAGCCTAAGACACACAGGCGCTCGTAACGTGGGCCGACATGGGCAGCACGTATCATCAGAAACATCGCTAATGCTCTCAAAACGGTAAAGCGAGGCAGCGCACACAGCTGACTCGGCTGCACAGACCCTCCCTGGAGCCCCGCGTGTATGCAAATGCTGTAGTTGCAGACAACGTGCTTGCGCTTTGCCACCGCAGCAGGTGGCGTGTCCGATGGACGTGAGCAAGGAGTGTCTGGGAGGCAGCGCAGCCGAAGTCAGCTACACCTACGTGTGCAGCATGGCGGATGACGTCAGCTTGGGAATCATCGCGGACAGCCTGGTGGATGCCGTCACGCTCCAGGTGTCCCGCTGGGCCGTCATTGACGCAGTTGCGTTGGTTGGCTACTCTCCATTGTCTTCCGCTACACTGACACCGCTGTCGCCGGAGCCGCCATCACTGGAGCCGCCATCACCTCGACCACAGTCGCTGCTGCCGCCGGCACCGAAGCCACCATCGCCGCTCCCACCACCACCACCGCAGCCGTCGCCACCACCACCGATGCCACCGTCGCCGCTGCCACCATCACCTCCACCACCACCGAAGCCGTCGCCACCGTCGCCGCTGCCACCATCACCTCCACCACCACCGAAGCCGTCGCCACCGCCACCAGTGCCACCGTCGCCGCTGCCACCGTCACCTCCACCACCACCGAAGCCGTCACCACCGCCACCGGTGCCACCGTCGCCGCTGCCACCGTCGCCGCTGCCACCGTCGCCGCTGCCACTGTCACCTCCACCACCACCGAAGCCGTCACCACCGCCACCGGTGCCACCGGTGCCGCTGCCACCGTCACCTCCACCACCACCGAAGCCGTCACCACCGCCACCGGTGCCACCGTCGCCGCTGCCACCGTCGCCGCTGCCACCGTCGCCGCTGCCACTGTCACCTCCACCACCACCGAAGCCGTCACCACCGCCACCGGTGCCACCGTTGCCGCTGCCACCATCACCTCCACCACCACCGAAGCCGTCACCACCGCCACCGGTGCCACTGTCGCCGCTGCCACCGTCACCTCCACCACGACCGCAGCCGTCACCACCGCCACCGGTGCCACCGTCGCCGCTGCCACCGTCACCTCCACCACCACCGAAGCCGTCACCACCGTCGCCGCTGCCACCATCACCTCCACCACCACCGAAGCTGTCACCACCGCCACCGTCGCCGCTGCCACCATCACCTCCACCACCACTGAAGCCGTTGCCACAGCCACAGGTGCCACCATCGCCGCTGCCACCGTCACCACAGCCGCCATTGCCGGAGCCACCGTCGCCGATGCCGCTGTCACCACAGCCGCTCTTGCCAGGGCCGCCATCGCCGATGCCGCCGACACAACAACCGCTGGAGCCGGAGCCACTGTCACCACAGCCGCCATCTCCTGAGCCGCCAGCCCCCCTGCGGCCGTTGCCAAGACCGCCAGCCCCGTCGCCGCTGCCGCCATCACCAGAACCGCCATCACCAGTGCCGCCAGCCCCATCACCGCCGTCGCCGCTGCCGCTATCGCCGGAGTCGACGACGGCTCCGGAGCCACCGTCACCACTGCCGCCATCTCCAGAGCCGCCATCACCAGAACCGCCGTCACCAGTTCCGCCAGCCCCATCGCCGCCTCCGCCGCTGCCGCCGACGCCACAGCCACCGACGCCAGATCCGCCATTGCCGGAGCCGACGACGGCACCGGAGCCACCATCACTGCCGCCAGCCCCCCTGCGGCCGTCGCCAGTGCCGCCGGCCCCATCGCCGCCATCGCCGCTGCCGCCATCGCCACAGCCGCCGACGCCAGAGCCGCCATCGCCGGAGCCGACGACGGCTCCGGAGCCGCCGTCACCACTGCCGCCATCTCCAGAGCCGCCATCACCAGAACCACCGTCACCAGTGCCGCCAGCCCCCCTGCGGCCGTCGCCAGTGCCGCCGGCCCCATCGCCGCCATCGCCGCTGCCGCCATCGCCACAGCCGCCGACGCCAGAGCCGCCATCGCCGGAGCCGACGACGGCTCCGGAGCCGCCGTCACCACTGCCGCCATCTCCAGAGCCGCCATCACCAGAACCACCGTCACCAGTGCCGCCAGCCCCATCGCCGCCGCCGCTGCCGCCGCCCCCGCTGCCGCCGTCGCCACAGCCACCGACGCCAGATCCGCCATCGCCGGAGCCGACGATGGCATCGGAGCCACCGTCACTGCCGCCAGCCCCCCTGCGGCCGTCGCCAGTGCCGCCAGCCCCGTCGCCACTGCCGCCATCACCAGAGCCGCCGTCGTCGGTGCCGCCAGCCCCATCACCGCCGTCGCTGCTGCCGCCATCGCCACAGCCGCCGACGCCAGAGCCGCCATCGCCGGAGCCGACGATGGCTCCGGAGCCGCCGTCACCACTGCCGCCATCTCCAGAGCCGCCATCACCAGAACCGCCGTCACCAGTGCCGCCAGCCCCATCGCCGCTGCCGCCGCCCCCGCTGCCGCCGTCGCCACAGCCACCGACGCCAGAGCCGCCGTCGCCACAGCCACCGACGCCAGAGCCGCCATTGCCGGAGCCGACGATCGCATCGGAGCCACCGTCACTGCCGCCAGCCCCCCTGCGGCCGTCGCCAGTGCCGCCAGCCCCGTCGCCGCTGCCGCCATCACCAGAGCCGCCGTCGTCGGTGCCGCCAGCCCCATCGCCGCCATCGCTGCTGCCGCCATCGCCACAGCCGCCGACGCCAGAGCCGCCATCGCCGGAGCCGACGACGGCTCCGGAGCCGCCGTCACCACTGCCGCCATCTCCAGAGCCGCCATCACCAGAACCGCCGTCACCAGTGCCGCCAGCCCCATCGCCGCCGCCGCTGCCGCCGCCCCCGCTGCCGCCGTCGCCACAGCCACCGACGCCAGATCCGCCATTGCCGGAGCCGACGATCGCATCGGAGCCACCGTCACTGCCGCCAGCCCCCCTGCGGCCGTCGCCAGTGCCGCCAGCCCCGTCGCCGCTGCCGCCATCACCAGAGCCGCCGTCATCAGTGCCGCCAGCCCCATCGCCGCCGTCGCTGCTGCCGACAGTGCCACAGCGGCCGACGCCAGAGACGCCATCGCTGGAGCCGACGACGGCTTCGGAGCCACCGTCACCACTGCCGCCATCACCAGAGACGCCATACCCCCTGCGGCCGTCGCCGCTGCCGCCATACCCGTCGCCGCCATGGCCACAGCCGCCCACGCCAGAGCCGCCATCGGCGGAGCCGACGACGGCTCCGGAGCCGACGTCACCACTGCCGCCATCTCCAGAGTCGCCAGACCCCCTGCGGCCGTCGCCAGTGCCGCCAGCCCCGTCGCCGCTGCCGTCATCACCAGAACCGCCGTCACCACTGCCGCCATCACCATCCCCACCGTCGCCGCTGCCGCCATCGCCACAGCCGCCCACGCCAGAGACGCCATCGCCAGAGCCGACGACGGCTTCGGAGCCACCGTCACCACTGCCGCCATCTCCAGAGACGCCAGCCCCCCTGCGGCCGTCGCCAGTGCCGCCAGCCCCGTCGCCGCCGTCGCCGCTGCCGTCATCACCAAAACCGCCGTCACCACAGCCACCGACGCCATCGCCACTGCCGCCATCGCCGGAGCCGACGACGGCTCCGGAGCCACCGTTACCGCTGCCGCCATTACCAGAGACGCCAGCCCCCCTGCGGCCGTCGCCAGTTCCGCCAGTCCCCTCGCCGCCGTCGACGCTGCCGCCATCACCAGAACCGCCGTCGCCAGAGATGCCAGACCCGTCGCCGCTGCCGCCATCGCCACAGTCGCTATCGCCGTTGTTACCATTACCGGAGCCGCCGTCACCGCTGCCCTTATCACCAGAGACGCCAGCCCCCCTGCGGCCATCGCCAGGGCCGCCATCCCCGTCGCCGCTGCCGCCATCGCCAGAGCTACCATCGCCAAAGCCGCCGTCGGTGCTGCTGCTGTCACCAGGACCGCCGTCGCCGCTGCCGCCATCGCCGCTGCCGCCAACACCACAGCCGCCACCGCCGGAGCCGATGACGGCTCCGGAGCCACCGTCACCGCTGCCGCCATCACCAGAGTCGCCAGACCCCCTGCGGCCATCGCCAATGCCGCCACCACCGGAGCCACCGTCGCCAATGCCGCCACAGCCGCAACCACCGACACCAGAGCCGCCATCGCCGGAGCCGCTAACCCCGCGGACGCCGTCGCCAATGCTGCCATCCCCCTCGCCGCCGTCGCCACAGCCGACGTCACCATTGCCACAGTCACCGGCGCCGCTGCCGCGATTGCCGGAGCCGCCGCCACCACAAGCGCTGTTGCCGGAGCCGCCGCTGCCGCCATTGCCGAAGCCGCCGTTGCAGCTGCCGCCGACACCCCCTCCTCCATCGCCGGAGCCGCCGTCGCCTGGGCCACCATTTACACAGCCCCCACCGCCTCATCCACGGTTTCCGCTGCCGCCATCTCCACAGCTGTCAGCACCCCAGCCGCCGTCGCCAGATCCACAGCCAACGGTGCCGCCTTCACCACAGTCGCTGGCACCGCTGCCGCCATCTGCAGGGTGGCCACCACTACAGCCGCCGGCACCCCTGTCGCCGGCACCGCTGCAGCCGGCACCGGATCCCCCAGAACCGCTGCCATCATCACCACAGTCGCCATCACCGTTGCCGCCGGCAACACAGTTACCAGGGCCGCTGCCGCCGGCACCGATGCCGCCATCACCACGGCCGCCGACACAGCTGCAGCCAGCAACGATGCCGCCATCACCACAACCGCCGGCACCGGAGCCGCCCGCACCGCTGCAGCCGGCGCAACAGCCACCACAACCACTGCCGCCGGCATTGCAGCCACTGACACCAGAACTACCGGCAAGAGAGCCGCCAAAACTGCAGCCGCCGGCATCAGCGCCACCACGCTTAGAGCCTTCCCTTCCTCCGGCGACACCTGCAAACCAGCCGCAAGAAAACCCACAACTTCCACCACCAAACGAACCTACCGTACCCCCCTTACTACCACCTCCAGCCGCGCTGCCGCCGCCCTCACCCGCGCCACAACCACTGGCACCAACGCCATTAGCACCTTCAGCGCCCCCACCTCCCCCCCCACCGGCGAGGCCTCCTTCGTTCCCAACCCGACCCCCAGAACCACCAACACCGCAGCCACCACCAGCACGGCCGCAGCCTGCCACACCACCACCAACACGGCCGCAGCCTGCTACACCACCACCAACACGGCCGCAGCCTGCTACACCACCACCAACACGGCCGCAGCCTGCTACACCACCACCAGCACGGCCGCAGCCTGCTACACCACCACCAACACGGCCGCAGCCTGCTACACCACCACCAACACGGCCGCAGCCTGCTACACCACCACCAACACGGCCGCAGCCTGCTACACCACCACCAACACGGCCGCAGCCTGCTACACCACCACCAGCACGGCCGCAGCCTGCTACACCACCACCAACACGGCCGCAGCCTGCTACACCACCACCACAGACAGCACTACCATCACTGCCAGGGTTACCACCAGTGTCACCGACATCTTCAGCTCCCGTAGCGCTGCCTGTATCACCGGTTCCCGCACAGCCGCCGCCAGCGCAACCACCGCCAGCCAGGCCGCCGGCGCCACCGACACTGCCAACGCCGCAATCCTCCCCCTCGGTCGTGAAGCCTGCACCGCCGGCTGCACCTTTAGGACCCCCTCCACCGGCTGCAGCCACACCCGTGGACTCGGGTGCGGCACCTCCTGGCCCTTCCCCGCCACCACCGCGGCCACTCTTTCCCGCCGCACCACCGCGGTCCCCACCGCCACGCCCTCCGCCGAACCCGCCCCCTCCGCCCTTTCCCCCGGCGTACGTGTTACTCGGGATACCACCCGATATGGTGGACGAGGCCACTCCGTACAGCCTCCTGTCCGTGAGTCGCGACTTGGGCCTGGTGGGTGTGGAGCTGCAGCTGGACACCGCCGTACTGTCGTCCTTCTTCCCTGGAGCTACCGCGGTGGTGGTGCTGGGCTGGAATATTGGGGCGCTGGTGCAGCTGGTACCTAGGGAGTCGGGGTCGCTGCAGCAAGCGGAGGTATGCAAGGGCGCTGTGTGGTGTGATGTTGTCGGGATGGCTAAGGATATTGTCCGGTGTTGAAACTGCGTGCTCTAGGGGGCTTACTGGGCTGGGTCTGAGGCATGCGGCTGTGTTGACGCCATATTGGATGTAGGCAGGAGACGGCTGTTTCAACGATGTTAGGCAAAAGACAGCCGTGATAAGGCCGTTCGATAGAGCACGGCCGTGCTTGCGCCGCGATTGCTTGATGGTGGGGCCAACATAGACGGCTCATTTTTAGCGGCCATGGCGATCAGCCTGCCACCTGCCTGGCCGCCTTTCCGCCGCCTGCCGCTGTGTGCCAAGCTAGCCTTCTGGCTGACCGTCTACCCAACCTCGCGCTGCATCCTTACGCGGCCGCCACCTTTGCTCATCTCCACGCACATTCCCGCAGGACTCGTGCGACGCCAGCCTGCTCGCCGCCATCCTGGTCGACCTCAGCGGCCGCCTGCAAGTGCCCCTGGCTCAGCTCAACATCACCTGCACCAGCCAGGCGGGCGGGACCGAGCTGGTGCAGCCTGGGGCCTCCACCAGCAAGACCTCCACCGGCCTTCCGACGGATACCGACGAGGGCAGCGCTACCCAGGAGCGCCGGCGGGCGCTACTGGCTGCTGCTGCTGCTGCTGCTGCTGCTGCCGGCACAGACGTGGCCGCTGCCGCCGCCTCCGGCGGCAGCGGCTCTGCAGCCGAGTGCGAGAGCGCCCCGGCGGCCAAGGGAGTCGTGATCACGAGCTCCGTGGGGGCGAAGGACGGCTGGGTGGCGGAGAGCCCGCTCGCGGGCCAAGTGTACGGCTCGCTGCAGGACGTCGCGGCGGCGGAGAAGTCGTCGGTGGCGATGTGCCTGCCGCCGCCGGAGGAGCTGCAGGTGTCGACGCAGGTGAGCCGCGGTTGGGCCGGGGGCGCTGGGAGGCGTGCCGCTGCCGCAGGCTCGCCCAAGGGTGGTTGTTGGTGTTCTCTGGTTCCTCTGCACACCAGGTCGACAGTGCTCGGCGAGTGAACCTCATCGCTAGGACTTGCTCGTCATGGATACGATGGGGTGCAGTCGCTCACTGCCGGAACGCCAAAGCCCATGACGGCGCCCTCTGCGTTGCCTGTTTCATGTTGCCTGTTTCATGCTGCGTGTTTCGTGTTGCCTGTTTCATGTCGCCTGTTTTGGCTATTTCCCAGGTCCGGGTGACCTACCAGGTGCCCCTCAGTCGAGCCGGCTCAGATTTGTACGCCGCGGCATGCGCCGGCAGCGGCGCCCGTACAACTGAGAACGGTGGCGGCGGTGGTTCAGAAGCGGCTGCGCTGGGGCTCAATGGCGTAGCTGGATGCAGCATGGTGTCGTCAGCAGACGCGCAGGTGTGTTTCGGGTGGGCGCGCCAGGGACGGCGGTTGATATTGGGTTGCAGCTTGCCGGGGTTCCCTTCTGTAACAAACGCCGCACCTGAGGAGGGAAGCTGCGAGCGAGGGACACGGCAGGGGCAAGCTTGCTAGTGCGAGCGAGGGACTGGGATGCTTGAGAGAGGGGCGGGGCTAGGGGTTTTGCGTGTCGTTGCGAAGGGGTTGGAGCCGTTGTTGTTGTTGTTGGTGGTGGTGGTGGTGGCAGAGGGCAGAGGCAGAGGCAGCGAGAGGGCGGGTCGCGCGGTCTAGTGTTGTTGCACTCCCACGGGCACGCCAACATCTAGGCACAGGGTCGAGGTTAGAGCTCACATAACCATGTTCCTCTGTGTGCGTGTGTGTGTGCGTGTGTGTTACATCATCTGGCGGTGTGTATGTGTGGGTATGTGGGTACGTGTTAGAGATGTATGGCCCACTGTTCGGTGGCGGACGCTGTCCTGATTAGAGGGGTTCGTCCCTGCCGTCGCGGGGAGCAAGGCGCGACTTTCCTACCATGGTGTCACGCCGCGAATATGCTTTCCAAGTCTCCTCCATGGAGCATCGATTATGCTTTCTCCTCCATTGAATATCGAATATGCTTTCCAAGTCTCCTCCATTGAATATCGAATATGCTTTCCAAGTCTCCTCCATTGAGCCCAGTCTGGCCCAGTCCGGTCGAACGCAGGACCGCAACTCGACCGACGGCGGAGGCGGAGGCTCCTCGTCCGCCGCGTCCACGATGCTGGCTGCGATTGTGTCGGCAGTGGTGGTCGGCTCGGCGGTCATTGTGGCGCTTGCAGCGATCGTGGCGGTTCGTCGCCGGCGCCGTCGGAACCGTGAGGTTCAGGAGCTGGCCGTTGACACTGCAATGGTGGGTCGCACACTCGCAACCGGCGGACCGTGGGGTCTAATTTGGAGTGACCACAGCTGACCATGGCTGAGACTCTCATGAGCACCCGATGTACACGCACCCCACTCAGACGGCCCCTTGGCACGAACCCACTCGCCATATCCTCACCTTGCACCTACGGCGCTTGCGCATCCGATACCCACCTGCCTCTCCCCGCAGGCGCTCGCGCAGCCCTCGTACATAAACGTGTACGGCAGCTTTGCGCCGCCGCGGACGCCCCGCAACGCCACCGTGGGTCTGGCGGTGCGGCTGCCGCTGGGGGCGCGGCAGCAGACACGCCGACCCACGGGGCGGCGCGCCGCGGTCCAGCTGGGAGCCGGCCGAGAGAAGGCATCTTCGGACGACGACGGGAAGGAGCACGCTTCAGGCACGCAGGGAGGCAACCAACTGGGCCCAGCCGCGGGCAGCAGCTCCAGCCGCAGCCGCAGTCGCAGCCACAGCCGTTCGCCAACGCCCCCGCGCAGCCGAGGCCGCGCGCTCGCGCTGTTTGAACACGCGGCGCCCAACAGCCCGCAGCCTGCCGGCGCGCGCAGCCGGCGGCTGGCGGGCGCGTCGCGTTTCCGTGCCGCCGCGCTGACGGCACGGCTGGCGGCCGTGGGCCACCACGCCATGTTGTCAGGCGTCAGCGAGAGCGCCACGGCGACGTCGGTGACTGCGGTGAGTGGCGTCAACCTAGGAGCCCGCTGCCGCTCCACCCCTAGCGCCGGCCGCATGCCGTCGGAGAGCCCCTCTCGAGAGGAGTCGTTCATCACGCCGGCTATGCTCCGAAGCCGCGCCGCTGCTGCGAAGACGGCGGCGACGGCGCTGCTGGGAGGGGCGCCGGGGGTAGGGATAGGAGGGGCCATGCCGTCCCGGCCGGCAGTGACGCGCACCTCTACGGGGCCACGTCACACCCACATGGGGTCGCACTCGCAGCTGGCGCGGAAGTCGATGCAGGTGGCGGCGGCCGGGGCGGTCGGGAGGTCGTCTGCCTCGGGCCTGGTATTGGAGGCCGCAGGCGGCACGCATGGCGGCAGCGGCGACGTCACTGGGAGGCCTAGCGCCGAGGGCAGCTGGGAAGCTGCAGCTGGCGGCGGTCGTGGCAGCGGCAGCGGCGGCGGCGGCAGCGGTGGCGGCAGCGGCAGCGGTGAACCCACGACGTCGCATTACGTCTTGGACAGGTTGCTTGGCACTGTTACAGGAAGCAGCGGAGGCCCCAGCCGGCTCAGCGGCAACGGCTTTTCGGAGGAGCGCGACAACGAGGACGCAGCTGGCGGGCGAGGCAGCCCCAACTCTCTGTCCTCGTACCCGCACCAGCTTGCGGCGCGCCGCGTCGAGGGGGTGAACCACCTGCCGCAGGTCCGCGTAAGGCCCTCGGAGCTGACCGCCTTCGACCGGTTGCGTCTGCGGTCTAAGATACTGGCCGACTGGGTGCCGCCCAGCCACAGCGGCTCCGCGGGAAATGCGCCCACCAGGCTGCAGCAGCGGTCCGGACCTGACGATGAGCCCGCAGGGGCAGTAGCGGAGATGGCTTCGGAGCCGAGGGAAGTGCACACGTCAGTGGAGAGCAGCGGCAGCCGCGTTCTGTCGCCGCTGGCGCTGTCGCCCAAGTGGTTCCGGCAGCGCCACCTGCAAGCGCACCTGATGGACACGGGCGAGGAGGTGGTGTGCGGCACGGCCGCCAACTCCGAGGACGCCGACGAGGCGGGTGCGGGCGATGTCACCTGGGCCGCGCCCAGGCCCGATTCGGCGGCGTCCTCGCTTCAACACAAGGCCAAGTTCCAGCTGGCGGCCCCCGTGGCGCCTGCGCCGGACCCAGCCAGCCTGGAGCCGTGGAACCTCGCGCCCCCCCGTGCGGCCCAGCTGCACACGGGCACCAGCACGAGCATGGACGGCCGCAGCCACGGCCGCAGCCGGCTGGGTAGCACGGCCAGGAGCTGTAACGTCGACGCGTGTAGTACCATGCCTGCAGGGCGGTTAACCGAGCCTTACCGGAACAGAGGCCGCACGATACCAGAGGCATCGCAGCCCGGCACGCCGCGCTCGGCGCCGTTGCCGGTCCTCGTGCTGCCGGCGCCGCTACCGAACCGGCCGGACTCCGGGACTGAGGAGGCTGACTAGGTGGGAGCGGTTGGTAGCAGGTTGGGCATCGGCATGCGCTCGCGGGGTGAGATGAAGCGCGTAGGTCGGCGGTGGGGTGGGGGGGGAGAATGAATGTATGCCGGCGGAAATGATGATGCCAGGGGAAGCTGCCCTCGTGGGTTGACCACGGCCGGGTGGCGCCGTCGAAATCCGACGCGCGGTTTGGCTCTGTCGCTGGCGTGTTGTCGCTTCGAAAAGCATGTGCAGCGCATTTCGACGCAAGGTGGGTTTTTATGCCGACTGACGTCCTTTCATATGCCATCGAGACAGTTTTCCATGACGGCGTGTAGCGGTCCTCATGGAGGAGAGGGGCCGCATGCGGCTTGGCTATGATCGGTAATGGTAGGAAGAGGGTTTTTGAGATAATGGTTATGGAGGATACCATTCATACATTCGCTGGTCGTGGCAGGTGTCGGGCCCACCAGCATGGTACGACATATTGCAGAGTAAATATAGCAAGCGCAGACTCAGGTGACGCCAATAGAGAAGCTCAGAGTTTCATCCTGCACTCGGTACTGGTGCCTCCAGCCGTAGGGCCATCGTACATAGGCCATGGTATGCTGGGTATATATTTGTCGCAACATGTTGCAGGAGTCTGTCTGTGACAGAGGTCGCAGTCCCGGTGGCTTCTCTGGCCGGGTTCTTGCGAATTTAGGAGTGGTTTCAAGGTAGAATAGAGGGCATTGCACTCCCGTTTTCAAGCCCTGATCCCGCCTCGCGTGCTAGTGCCTTTTGCATATGTTTCCCATGGTACCGTGTCTTTTGTTTTCTCGCTGTTGCCTTGGAGCTGCCCGCGCGTCCCAATCGCGGAGCCAGCAGCATTTATTGCTCATGACTTCTGGGTCGCTGACGTATCTTTGCATATAAGCCCGTAATGCACATGTGCATGGAGAACCATGCAAGCGCTCATGCCATGCATTACCATGGAACCTTGCATTAAGCCTCATGTTAGAAGTTAGGTGTGGCTCAGAGGGCGCGCGGGTCTTGTAGCAGTGGCCGATTTTGTGCAGGCTTTCATCAATAGACGACTATCGTGACATCTTGCTTGCTCCCGTACTGCATGGTTTGTTTGTAACACTTTTGTTCCCACATCTGAGCGTGTACTCGTGCACTGTGAATCTGCGACTTCCCTCCCTCCCCAAGAGCTTTCATTGGAATATCGAGATTGATACATAGTTTGTCGGGGCCGCCCGGCTTTGCCGTGTGGCCTTCTGTGGCCTCCCCGGCACACAGTGCAATTGTCGACTGACAAGCCACATGCTGCGCACACCGCTGCACCCCCTCCTTGGTTAGCGAGGTGCAGGAGAATGTTGGTGCCATTATCAGGTTTGACGCGTGTATAACGGTACCCAAACAAACACAATTAACAATACAATCCACGGCCCCCCACACGCGTGGAGCTGCGCCTGCTTGCATCTGGCAAGAGATCCAGTGAAAGCGTAGTGGACGTAGCTCTTGCCACCGCGCTTCAGTAGAACCCATCCTCAAGCACGTCCGATCCGCGTTCGAGTCCCGAACGTTGGACCGTCATCTGGAACAAGGAGACGACAGCCTCAGCGGACCGACGCGTCCCTCCGCACTTACACCATACACCTCTACGCATACGTTCCCTAGTCACAGCCAGGCACACCGCGTGCTAGGCTTCAAGCCGCCTGCACTTAACTGCCCCACGCAGACTGCCTTGCGATGGCCTGCATCCGCGCTTTCAATGCCAGGACATCCGCCCCAAGCCCACCCACCGCCGGCGGCGCCACAGCCGCTGCGGGCGCGGGTGAGATCGCCATGCTCTCATTTTGACCCTGGCCAACGCCATGCTGCTGCGGGGATACAAGGGCTCCAAAAGCATCAAATATAGCATCTTTCGAATGGCCGGCAGCGCCCATCCCTAGCCAGCCTCCCCCCAAGCCCTTGGGGCTCAATCCCATAGCAGGATCCTTATCTGTATCTGCCATGAGCACGTCGTCACCGTTGTCCCTGTCTGCCCCATGTGCCGCGGCGCCTCCCACAGATGTGGGGTCCACGTCGACGTCGCTGCCGTCCGCCGCTCCGCCGCAGTAGCTGCCCCACGCACTGCCCGCGTCTCCGAGCACTCCTGTCGTTGCCACAACAGCAGGCGCCACAGTAAGTGGGCTGCATGGCGTCGCACCGCCCCCGAAAATCAGCGCTTGGCTGACCATCTCGCCCTCCGCGGCGAGGAGGTTGAAGTCTGCATCGACATCGGTCTCAGCCGCAGCATGCGTGCAGGCGGCGGCCGTTTCTGCAGGCGCACCTACGGGTGCGGTCGCAGTGGACCCGAAGCCAGAAGCAGTGAAATCAACGCAGGTTGCGTGCTCGACGGCACTGAGGTTCCTGACGGACCGAGAATGGACCGGGTCTTTCTCGTCATCGTCATCATCAAGCAAGCGGGCGAGGTTCACTCGATGGCCATGGCTGGCAGGAGGCCCCGCCATTGCCCAAGCTGTAGCGGAGTCAGTCGCCAACGGTGCGGAATGCGCGTTACCGTAGGGCATCGCTGACGGGGCCAAGTGGGTCGCGGCAACGGTGGCAAAAGCGCCTTGGCTGCCGGTGCTGTCAATCGCCATGTGCGCGGAGAGGAACATCTGGGCATCCAGCCGCTGCGTCGCCAAGCTGCCGTCTGCAGGTGGCTGCTGCTGCGTTGGATTCTGACCCGCCTGCCGCGCGAAGTGCCCGTCAAGTGCTCGCCTGGTAGACGGGGAGGCGCCGCGGTGCTCCAGCATGTGCTGAAGCAGCCAACCCTGCGACGCCGCGGCGCCAGGATCAGGTTCCGGAGCGCCCCATGGCTGTGACATGGAGCCGGTCGGTCCGGCGGCAGGTGCGGCACCCGCGTTGCCGTTGGGCGACATCGCAATCCACGACGCCGACGGCCAGGCCCCAACGAAGCCGGCATCGTTGCGCCCTTGAGCGTCCTTGCCGGACTCGGCTGTAACGGGTTGTTGGAGTGGGACGTCATCACGACCCGCGACGTCGTGGCGTGCAGTGTGGATGGGACTCAACGTGTTGGCGACCCGCAAACTGGTCATCAGGGCGTCATACGCTCCTTGGCTCGAGGCAGAGCCGGCATGCACCACTGGGTTTGAGGCGGAGCCGGCATGCACTGGGCCCGCAGGGCGGTTGGTTGCCGCGCCAGTCGCGAATGCTGGTGGACTGAGGGACGCGAAGGCGCCATTGCCGCCTACGCTGCCAGCAGCTGACTGCGCCGAAGTCGGGATATGTGCTGTGGAGGTACCCGCTGCGTTGGCGGCTGATGCGGAAGCGTCACCAAGCCGTAGGCTGCGGATGCGCGCCTGCAGCCTGGCAAAGTCGTCCGGCTCGCCCCGACCGCTGTCAGCTGGCGCGGCTGTAGTGGACGTGGCCACCACCTGCGAGGCCCATGACGGCGCGGCTGCTCCTGCGCTCGCAGCCGCCCCTGACGCCATGTGCACACCCGTCGACGAGGGGCACGGCGATCCGACCACAACCGCCGACTGCGCCCCGCTTGCCACCAGCCCCTCATACGCCACAGCGAGTACGTTGGTCTGAGTAGCTGAGCCGGGCTTAGGGCTGCTCATCGAGGCGCGGTTGATGATCCGAGTCGGTTGTGTCAGTGCAGCAGGCAGCGCCAGGCGAGGCCCGAGGTCCAGGAAGTCGTCGTCCAGCGCGCCGTAGCCTGCGGCGTCACACCTGGCCGCCAGCGCTCGGGAGCTCTCCATCCGGAGTGTCCGCAACAACGGCCCTGCGGCGGCCGACAGCCGGCCAAGAGGGCAACTGCTGAGTTGTGCATCGCGCGGACAAATGTGGGAACGATTGAAAGGCTGTTTGCAATAGGAGAGGCCCCGGCCGCATTACTAGGGCTAGGGTGTCGCCCGCCATGCCACCGCGGAAGGGAAGGGTGGCTGTAAGGAACGTTTGGAAACGTAAAACGAAGGGCGTCTGAGTGCGCCGTGCACGTCGGACGCGCCTAGCTGTGCATTTTGTGAAGGTGGAATTCTGCATGAGCAACCGGTTACCATGGAGAGCGCGTAGGCAGGTCCCTCCCGACCCCGGATGATGCGGCCTGCGCCACAGGGTGCGATCGGAACTAGCAGATAGAGGCGCAGCTCATCGGCTGGACGTGAACGCGAGCAGGCGTACCATATGTTATAGCCTGGTCCTGCAACTTGCGGCTAAGTTGCGCAATCTGTCGGCTGGTATTCTCGTGAAGCTGCAGCTGGTGTGCTGCGTGTGCGGCGTGGCTGCTCGGATGGCTTGGTGGTTGCAGCAGCGGCGGTGGGCCTGCATGATTCGAGGAAAGACAGTGAGCCAGGATACGCGGTGATGCATTGGAAGCACCCAGAGCTACCCTTTCGTAGTTAGTCTAACGCGCGGTGGCTGAACCAACAAAAACAATTGAAAACGGGCTGACTTCTTCCTGTTCAAAAACGGCATCGCATCATATAGCATCTCCGCATCTCCTGTGTAGCTCACTATGCAGCCCCACCTGCATTCTCTCCCGCCATGGCCAATTGCGTCACGTGAGGCGCCAGTGAGCTGAGCAGGGACGAGAACGACATGAAGGCCCCCACGATGTTGTCGGGGCCAAACGGCATTAGCATGTTCTTCTGCTGCCGCCGCTGCGGCTGCTCAAAGGCTCCAGCGCGACCCGCTGGCTCCGGTGCGGCTGCGGCGGCCGCTGCAGCAGCCTCCGCCGACAGAGCCTTCCCATCCACCTGGTGTGGGTGCAACATCGGCTGCTGTGGAGGCTGTCCAAAGCCAAGGCCACTGCCAACGCCACCAGCACCGCGAGCATTGCTGCTGATGCCGTCGGCGCTACCCTTGCCATCAGCCTCGCCGTCCGCTGTCATGAGCGCTTTTCTCAATTCCATATGCACCCGCAGGTGCTCGTCCAGGCCAGTCAGCAGGGACGACAGCGTGGCCAGGGATTCGGCGTGAGGCCGGCCGCGTGGGCTGCGCCGCGCGTGGGACGGCTGGCTCCCGTGAGCGGACACGGCAGCATTCGACGACGGCGAGGATAGTGCGTTGGCGCCAGCAGCGGCGGCTGTAGCTGCGGCGGAGGCAGCTGCCGCCGGCCCGAGCAGGACACCCGATCCACCGCGCGCGCTGGTGGCTGAGGATGTCGGGCTACCAAGTGTTGAGCGCGGAGATCCGCCAGCAGCAGAAGCGTCGGGGTTTTCGGCCTGAACTCAAAACCGTTTCCAGAGCAAGGCACATGCGAAGCACACCGTATGGAGTGAATTAAAAGTGCGTGGCCAGACGGGTTCTGCAGGCTTAGTTAGCTACGGGCACCATGATTAAGGCACGCCCGCAAGTCACGTTTCCGCTTACCTGCACAGCTTCCTGGTGCCGCATCTCCGCTTGCAGCTCATAATAAATCCTCTTGAACACAAGGCTGCGTTGCTCCAGGGCGTCGCAGACAGCAGAAGATGAAGAGGCGCAGCCCAGAAAGTCATTGAAGGCCTGCTTGGCCCTGGTCACACCTACACCCAGACGCACGTCTGCCGGCAAAAGAGTGTCCTCCAGCAGGCCCCCAACACCAATGCCAGTGCCGCCAGCTGCTGCTGAGCTCTGCGCGTGTAGACAGGGTGGGCGATAAATAACGACAGCCAATTTAGTCAGGGTATGATTACTAAAGACGAGTTTGGGTTTGGAGCCAGGGTTTCAAGGGCCAAAGGGTCCAAAGGCCACACTTACCAGGGGCGGAAGGCACTGGCTTGCCCCAGGGCAAGATGTATCTAAGTCTTGGTGGAGGGCCACCGTCGACAACTCCAATAAGAGCAAGACAAGTCTGCAGCAATCAAACGGTCGGCCAGCGGTGAACGACACAGCATGAAGGAGCCGTAGCCAAATGTCCCGATGTGTTAGCAGCACCCTTCCCAAAATATTTTCAACCAAAGCGAAAAGCGTGAAGGCACCTGTTGGATGTATTGGTTTTGAGCGCTGATACGGGCAAAATGACAGACGGCTCCAATCGGCCAGATTTCTTTAGCTCCATCATCCAATCTCCGATTCTCTGCACAACATGAGTTCGTGAGCTTGCTTGCCTAATCGGGCGGATGAACGCTTGCTTCGCGAATTAAGTGCGGACCTGGTAGAACGGCGCCTGCTGAACTTTGTCGAGTACAGGCAACATGCCCTTAAAGTCCTGCAATATATTGTGAACATGGGCAGCCAACGTCCAGGGCGCGGTCACGATCGCGGCGTCAAAGCGCTACGCAGAAAACAAAGACTGCCTGGTTCGGCCCTGACTCCCATACCTTTTGGGCCCGAGACTTGCCCTCAATGATGCTGTACAGGCGATACAGCACATACTCAAGCGCCTTGTTGTTACTGCGCCTGAAGGTGGTGCGACCGAGTTCAATGCCTTCATGCCGGAGGCTGGGGCTGACGATTCCCAGGATACAAAGGTTGTGGTACAAGGCCTGCTCATCCAACGTCGGTATATCCTGCTTGCCAGCAGTTGCCGAAGCAGCCCGCATGGCAGCAGCAGTCCCTCTAGCTTTATGCAAGAGGGACAGGTGCAAAGCAGCGTGTCAGTGTTAACTGTCAATTGATCTAAATGTAATGAAGAGACTATGATACGAAGGAGGTGGGCACTGAACATCTCTAGCTGCTGCGATGCTCCCGCTCGTTTTTTCTGCACCAGTTTTGGAATTTGGTACGGCGATACTTGATCATGTCTACCGGGACCACCGCACTAGTTTTCGATTGTTACCCTGCAATGGATAATAGCGTTCAACGACTTGTTGACGTTAAGTAGAAGCGTGCATTGTACAGCGGCTCTGCAACTGGGTCTTAATGTCGTCGGACTCACTGCAAGAGCTGCTGGCCGAGATCAAGGCCCACCCGGATGGCGCAGATCTGTTGATCACTGCTTTTTATACAGCAGCGCACCACTACCGGCGAAGTACAAGTGAGCGGAAAGCGGTTGCCTTGACTCTTTGAACCAGGATTTGCAGCAACCCGCTGGCGCAACTTATTCATGCATAAACCCCCTGGTCAACCGCCTGTGCGTGCCCCCCGTCCAAACCTTCACTACCGGCCGCTCCCTCGGGATCAACTGCCCGACTCCCCTCCAGTTCGCAACTCTGCCTCATCTCCTCCGCCCCCACCTCACATTCCTATTGCGGATACGCTAAGGAACACCAACGCACCCTTTCCCACCACCTCCCACTGCGCGCCCTCCAACCTGCTCCTCGTAGCCCAACGCCCCAACACCCGCCCTGCCGTCGCCCTCCCACAGCTTCCCCGATCACACCCATCCCAACACACCGTAAGCCCCCCCCCACCTTCCGCAAACACCATCCAAAACCCTTACCACACCCTCACGGCATGCCACCGCACGCGACCCGCCGCCACCCACACAGTATGCACGCCCTTCCCTACGGAAGTCTTCCCGCCCGCTCCCGACACCAAGGAGAAGGACTTCGGAGCGCTCCAGCATGCGCTGGCTGAGCTGCCGGCGGTGCACTCGCTGCTGGGCGGGGATGACGTGGCGCGCGGGTTGAAGCCGCAGGTCGTGGGGCTGCTGCAGTGGCTGCTGCACAACCCGGCTCGGCGGCGGCGGTTCTCCCTGGCGCCCCTGGGTGAGATGGTACGACAGCTGCGGCAGCGCGGCGGCAGCAGCAACTGGCAGCTGCCGGCGTTCTCCGGGAACAGCTCCCCGGCGTTCGTACTTCGAGCGCACGAGGAGAACGCACAGGTGCGTTGCTGCAGGGTTTCGCACGGGTGCCATGGCCGGCGAAGCGTGACCGGCGTGAAGGCCCCCCCGGATTTGTGTGCCTGGCAAGTAGGGATTTGCTTCCCCGGGATGCGGGTGCGGGCGGCGGAGGCGGGTGTGGGGAGGCGGGGGGCGGGTGCGGAGGCGGGTGTGGGGAGGCGGGAGGCGGGTGTGGGAGGCGGGGGGCGGGTGCGGGTGTGGGGAGGCGGGAGGCGGGTGTGGGGAGGCGGGGGGCGGGTGTGGGAGGCGGTTGTGGAGGCGGTTGTGGGAGGCGGGGGGCGGGTGCGGAGGCGGGTGCGGAGGCGGGTGCGGAGGCCCGTGTGGAGAGGCGGGTGTGGGGAGGCGGGAGGCGGGTGTGGGGAGGCGGGGGGCGGGTGTGGGGAGGCGGGGGGCGGGTGTGGGGAGGCGGGGGGCGGGTGCGGAGGCGGGTGTGGGGAGGCGGGTGTGGGAGGCGGGGATGAGAGCGCGGTATGTCACATGTATGCTGCACGGAGGCGCGCAGGCCGGCGGTCTGCGCGGAACAGCAGCAGCAGCGGCGGAGGAGGGGCACATGCCGCGGTGCACGCGGTGTGTTTTGGGAATGTTGTCTTGCAGTACCTGCCAGCTGCACACAACAACGCCACCATGCCCGCAGGCGGCGGCACGCGCCCCTCCGCCCGTATCCCGCCACCGTGTGAGGATGATGCTGCGTCATGGTCGTACTTTGTACCGCGCGTGGATCATGCCACGTCACGGTCGTATTTTGTACCGCGTCTGGATCATGCCACGTCATAGTCGTCCTTTGTACCGCATCTGGATCATGCCACGTCATGGTCGTACTTTGTACCGCGTCTGGATCATGCCACGTCATGGTGGTACCTTGCACCATGACGGAACATCTCCGACTGCAAGCTGGCAGCTGTGGAGTCCCGCTGAGCGGCCGCTCACTAAATGTATCGTGCACCGCCCCCGCCACACGTGTCCCCGCAGGAGCCCTTCTCGCACAGCGCCATCGCCTACCACGGCACCCACCTGGAGAACCTGCACTCGATCGTGCACACCGGGCTGCAGAACCTCAGCGGCACACGGCTGCAGCGCACCGGCGCGAACTTCGGAGCGGGGATATACATGAGCACCAACTACGACACGGCTTTCAGGCGCGCTGCGCGCGGGGGGGAAGGGGAGGCGAGGCGAGGCGAGGGGAGGGGAGGGTTGCACGGAAAACCCGTGTACGAAAGAAGAACCGGTTAGGGGAAGGGGGATTTCGAGGAAGACCCGTGGATGCGAGGAAACCCGTTTAGGAAAGACGCTTCGAGGTACCCTGCTGGAGAACTGGGGTGAGGTTACGAAAGACGGTGGTCGTATGCCGACCTTCGGCGGCAAAGCTAAATCGGCGGCGGTTAGACGAAATGAAGCCAGGATCCCGCGTGGTGCTAGCTGGAGAACTGGGGGAGGCGGCGAGCGATGGGAGAGCGGACAGCGCGGCAAGGCCCCGACCCGGCGAATACCGACCATAATGTTGGCCGGAGCCGAGCCGAGCCGCCATGGGGGACTGGAGACCGCGAGAGCCTAGACGCAGGTCCCGATGCCCGCACACAAGAACGCAACGACTAACCAAAAGCGAACAGGAACAGGGCCCGACCCGGCGGCGGAACTCAGCTGGCCCGGGCCCAGAGCGGGCGGCGATGGCGGTCGGCGTGAAGCATGCGGGCAGGGGGCACCGGCGGGCGTCAGGAACAACACCCATTTGCGGAACGTGTGGGCAGAGGCCAAAAGGTCTTGGGCGGGCGGCGGTGGGTGGCGATGCGCTGGGGCTCAGCGGCCGCGGCGGAGCGCGGGGTCCGGTGGGCGCTTGCGGCTCCCGAGGAGGGCGTGCCGAGCTCTTCACTCTGGTTCCTGGGAGTTTAGAGCGGACGGGTTTGGTAGCGCGCGCCTCCTGTTTTGTGCGCCTCCTGCTGGAACAGCATTGCCTTGCCCGCCACCCCCGTCACTCAACCCGTCACTCAACCCCGTCACTCAACCCGTCACTCAACCCCGTCACTCAACCCGTCACTCAACCCCGTCACTCAACCCGTCACTCAACCCGTCACTCAACCCCGTCACTCAACCCCCCGTCACTCAACCCCGTCACTCAACCCGTCACTCAACCCGTCACTCAACCCCGTCACTCACCCCGTCACTCAACCCGTCACTCACTCAAACCCCGTCACTCACTCAACCACGTCACTCAACCCCGTCACTCAACCCCGTCACTCAACCCGTCACTCAACCCCTCACTCAACCCGTCACTCAACCCGTCACTCACCCGTCACTCAACCCCGTCACTCAACCACCGTCACTCAACCCGTCACTCAACCCCGTCACTCAACCCGTCACTCACCCCGTCACTCAACACTCCGTCACTCAACCCGTCACTCAACCCCGTCACTCAACCCCGTCACTCAACCCGTCACTCAACCCCGTCACTCAACCCCGTCACTCAACCCCGTCACTCAACCCCGTCACTCAACCCCCGTCACTCAACCCCGTCACTCAACCCGTCACTCAACCCCGTCACTCAACCCCGTCACTCAACCCCGTCACTCAACCCGTCACTCAACCCGTCACTCAACCCCGTCACTCAACCCCGTCACTCAACCCGTCACTCAACCCCGTCACTCAACCCCGTCACTCAACCCGTCACTCAACCCCGTCACTCAACCCCGTCACTCAACCCCGTCACTCAACCCCGTCACTCAACCCGTCACTCAACCCCGTCACTCAACCCCGTCACTCAACCCCGTCACTCAACCCGTCACTCAACCCCGTCACTCAACCCCGTCACTCAACCCCGTCACTCAACCCCGTCACTCAACCCGTCACTCAACCCCGTCACTCAACCCGTCACTCAACCCCGTCACTCAACCCGTCACTCAACCCGTCACTCAACCCCGTCACTCAACCCGTCACTCAACCCCGTCACTCAACCCGTCACTCAACCCCGTCACTCAACCCCGTCACTCAACCCGTCACTCAACCCCGTCACTCAACCCCGTCACTCAACCCCGTCACTCAACCCCGTCACTCAACCCCGTCACTCAACCCCGTCACTCAACCCGTCACTCAACCCCGTCACTCAACCCCGTCACTCAACCCCGTCACTCAACCCCGTCACTCAACCCGTCACTCAACCCGTCACTCAACCCCGTCACTCAACCCCGTCACTCAACCCCGTCACTCAACCCCGTCACTCAACCCCGTCGACCCCGTCCCGCCGGCCTCTTGCCGCAGCTTCTGCCAGCCCTGCGCCTCCTGGCCCCGGTCTCGCTTCGGAACCAAGCTGCGGGTGCTGCTGGTCTGCGAAGTGGACACGGACAAGTGCAGCTCGGAGCCGGGGGAGGCCATGGGGGGGTGAGTGGGCGCGCCGGGGGGAGAGGGGTTATGAGAGGAAGCGCGCGGGTCGGCACTGAAGAATGAAACCGACTAGGAAACGTGGGGAGAGGGGAAGGGACGGAACGGAACGGACGGATGGCTTAGTAGTGGCTTGACCACATCCGGTGCGATACGGGGGCGCACGTGGTGCTACCAGTGCGTTGGTAGCATGAGGTGACATCGGGGCGCGGTATACGGCTGGAGAGGCCGTCATGAAGGGTGGAGCGAGGAATGGGGATTACAGAAATGGGGAGGGTTCGAGGGAAACCCGTGGATGTCCGAAAAAACGTTTAAAACAGGGGGGGTATGTGAGGACACCCCGTGGAAAGGGGGAGGGGGGGGGCGGCAGTCCCTGCAGGCTGACCCGCGGGAGCTCGTTGCGCGCATTGCTCAACGTCCTCCTGACTGGGCGTATTGCGGGACGGGCCACACCGTCGCTCCCCGACCTTGCCATGTCTTTGCGCTGGCTGGGCCTAGGGTCATTCGGTTGCCCCTGACGTTGGAACCGCACTCCGCCCCGCCCCTTCCTACCGTTCCCCGTTCTGCCCCCTGATCTCCATCTGCACCCTCCCCCCGCCCTCTCCCCCCCCCCCCCCACACACACACACCGAAGCATATGCATATGCACCAGCTACACTCCCAACGTCGAGTATTTTCCGGTCTTTTTGTACCCCCTCCCCCCCCCCACATGCGCCAACTATCCTGTCCCGTTGCGTGAAACGGTTTTTATACACCCCCTCACACACAATCTACCCCCCTCCCCCGTCCTCGCACAGCATCGCCGCGGGCGCCTCCCCGGCGCTCTCCGGCGTCGCCGCCTCGGCGCCCCTGCCTGACACGTACCTGCTGGTCCAGCGCGCGGACGCGGTGCGGCTGCTGTTCGTGTTGGTGTTCTGCGACGCGACCCGCACGGCGCGACCCGCGCGCATCAACTGGTGCACCGTCATGGTGGTCCTGTACGCGGCTTTCCTGGTGGGCAAGGCGCTGCTTGCGGCGTTCAAGGGGCACCGCTACTAGGTGCGGCCGAGCGCTGGGCCGCGGGGGAGGCGTGGGGGTGGGGATGTGCTGGCTGGCGGTGTCGTTGACCTGAAAAGCTGCTCATGATGGTTGGCCGTTTGTGACCGTTGTGTATGTGTGTGATTGGGGGGGGCGTCGAGGTCGGGGCCCCCTGGCGTTGCGCCTTCCCTGCCACGGGACAGTTGGGTGGTTGTTGGTATTGTGACAGTGGGCTCCAGACTTTAAAAGGTAGAGCGATCGGGATGGATGGTGCTAGCGGACCTGGAGCAGGCGCGCGTGAGACTTTCGCATGTTGGCATCAGTCAGTGCACACGGACTAGTGGTGGGGGGTCCTTGGGTCCTCGAGGAACGTGTTTGCTGGTGATGTAATACACGTGACGTGGTTGTAGTAACTGTTATAGTGGGCCCCAGGCCGCAAGCCATTGGGCGAAGTGGTGGTGGCATCTGGACGCCATGGCGTGCGGGGAGGGGAGGGGCGAGAAGACCCGGTTACACGACATAGAAAGCGGAGGGCAGAAACTAATTGGCGCGCGGGGGGAGGGATTCTGCTGTGTTTTCTCTGTCGTACGAGGAGGGAACCGTACGGTACTGACGGACACATGGCTGCGACTTTCTTTTTTCCAGCTGTCGCTTCCCTTCCCTATGCTTAACAACGATCCGGCATGCTTCATCGGGCTCATTTTGAATATCGTGCCTGCTCCGGTCTGTCGTACACTCGTACAATTGGGTTCCAAGAGCCCGCGTGAGCGATCTGGGTCAGCTCTCGCGCCCGGGACATGTGCTCTATCCTGAGTAGCGCAAAAGCGTCGGCAGGTGTGACCTGATGTGACCGGAATCGGTTAGTTACCTGGCGAGGACATACGCTGCGTTTGGCAACACCTAAACACCGGCTTGATCAGGTGGCGAACGTCGGCTCAGTAGTCGTGGTGAATTTAGCACGTGTATTGTGCTGCCGGCGCTTCGGTACAGTGCGTAGAGGCGCTGAGAGGGAGGGCCCAGCCGCGCGCGGCGCGGTGCGGCAGTGGCAGGCAATGGCTATGGTTCTAATGTACGCCGGGACCGAGTACGATGCGGCAGGCCTTTGGGGCAAGGCGCCGTGCCTTGCTGCTCATGGAGTGACCTCGCGCGTGCCAATATTCCATAACCCAGTTATTATAAGAAATTTCTGAGGTCGGCCTGACCAGGCGACACCTTTGGGGCCTCGACAGAACGGGAAGTAGCTGCATAACAACAGACGGTGCCTAGGCATGCAGGACGTGCAGGACGTGTTCGCTATGCACTCATCATCTTGTTCTTTACCTCAAGTCCGCGAGAGGTATTTTTCCTCCCTGGTGTGTCGCGCTGGAGCCTGAGGTACAATGAAATCCCTTGAAAGCCTTTGGATTGGTGGAAGGGAAGACCTTTCTGGCCAGTGATCAGCAGAATGCGAGTATTACAGGGGATCAGCAGGGCATGGCCGCGTGACTCCTCCAAGCCGAGCAATTACCGAGGATATTCTGGCGGGTCGAGGGATCGTGAAACAATCCCAGAATTGACCTCCTCGCAAACACATCCGCCCCTACTACACACCCTTGACCCAGGGCCCCTACGACAATTCTGCTTGCCAGGTCTCACTTCCCATCGCCGCTTGTCGTTACCTACATGCACATACCTATTTTGCGCATGCGCCTCGTGCGCTCGCAGAGCCCGCAAACAGCACGAGCCGCACGAGCCCGCAAACGTTCGGAGCCCCAGCGCGGATTTCCGCAACCCGCAAGTCAATCGACATTCTGATAAATTCCATGCTTCGAGGCTCAAAATAAGGCCCAGTCCTTGCCCACAGCGCTTCAGCTCGTTGCACATCGCGAGCAGTGGGCAAGCCGGCCAGTCAGGGTCAACTTGCGACCCCATCCAACATGCAGTTCAGCCTACAACATCAACCTGGTCGATGAGAATACGAAAAGCAGTCAGTGCATCAGCGTCCCCGCGCTGCAGGTCGTGTAAAACAAGAAAGAACATGCCGTGCGCAAGGAGTACATGCGGGGGGTGCATCATGCGGTGATGGCGGAGCCGTGCAGCTTCTTCAGAATGGCAATACAAGCTGCGAGGTTTGTTCGTCACTACTAACCCAATTGCGGTCCCAAGGTCATGAGGTAGAACGGTACGAACATTAGAATGAAAAGACCGAAGAGCGATTGACCGGCACGTGATGCATCCTTTCGATGCAACTCATAAACTTGCGTACTCTCGCGCAGCCTAGAACCGCCCTGCCTGCCACCACCGCCCCTCAGCGGCCCCAATACCTTCTCTTCCAGCCGGCCCCAAGGCGTGACCACATTCCTCGCCAGCCTCCGGCCCACAGCCTCGAATCTTCCTCCCACGCAATGCCCCGTCTGCTGGACCATCAGAACCGTCACGCTACAGTACGGGCCTGGGTGCTCGCCGAACTCATTGCGAATTCGTTGCCCCACTCATCACAAGTGCTTATCTGCTTGCTTAGGTGTAGAAGACATACCACCGCCCGTCACGCCTCGTCTCCCAGCCGCAACCCCTGCTCGATGAGTCATGATGCACGCTGCCGCCACCGCCGCCAGCACCACCGCACCAGCCGTGGCCGCGAGCAGCTGGCCCCCGTGCGACTGGTGCGGGGCAGGTAGGCTGGCAGCCGGCTGGCTGGTGGTGTGCGGCTCGGATGCGTATCCTGAGAGGGGTGGTTGAGAGGTGGTTGGGTACCGGAGCGAAGCGGAGCATGAGCCCTTGGCCTACCTCCCGGCACAAATGCATCCCTGTACGCCAAACAATGCCGTCACAATGTTTCATATCCTACAAAGCCCGCGGTTCCTCAACAGGAGGAAGCAGTCGTAACTTAGGACTCTGCAGCGCGTAGCGCTGCCGCTACGCCAGCGCAAACCTACGCCCTCATTCCCAGCCGATAACGTTTTCCTTCACCTCGCAACCTATTTTCGTCGCGCAGGCCGTACGACACAAGAGGCCGCTGCAGCAGCCGTGCGCAGGCAGTGCCTGGACGGCTGGGCCGGGTACACACAACAACGTCCGAACGTCGTGCGGTCTAGAGGGAGGCGCCGACGAGACATCTTTTAAAGTAAACGGTTTCACGCGATATATCTCGACCCGCCGGGCGCAGACAGCCAAGTGTGCGCAATTGTTGCTTTTACTGCTGCTGTTTCTGTTGCTGCTTCTGCTGCTGTTGCTGTTACCATTGCTGCCGCTGCTTCCCTCAGCCGCTCAGGAGGTTGTGAGTGGGCTCCAGGGGCCGCGCCCTCAGCTGACCCACCGCCGCCGCGCGCTGCCTCCCGTTCGGCCTTCGCTCCTCTTACCCGCTCCTCCGCCTTCCATCCACAGCCGTGCGGCAGATGCCGGCCAAGGCACTCCGCCGGCGCGGCCGTCAGCGACGCCTCCGTCGACGCCGCTGCTGCTGGACCCGGCCTGCCTGCTTCCGTGCTGCCGCGGTGGCGCCAGCGCCCCCAGCTCCTCGCCCCCCGGGCCCATCTCCTCCACCTCCACGTACTTGAGGGTGGCCAGGAAGGTCTCCAAGTCCGCAACAGCAGCAAACACCTGAGCACGGAGGGGTGGTGGCTTAGTGTATTGATACATGCTAAGGGAAGGGGTTCGAGGAAGACCCGTGGATGCCAGAAAAAACGAGATGCATGCTGGAGAACTGGGTTGGGGATACGAAAGCCGAAGGTCGTAAGTTGACCTTCGGCGGCTAAGCTAAATCGGGAATCGGCTAAGGGAAGGGGTGGGGTGGGAATACCCACCCGGTGCCTGTAGACACCAACAGCACTAGTAGGCTGCGTGCCAACCGACTCCGCCACCCAGCTACAGTGTTCAAAAGGCGCTAAACAAAACACCGCTGCAGCATACGTTTATCCTTGAAATGCGGTAACGAGCCAGCCACAGCCAGCGGCAGCAGCGGAATGCATGACGGTTACCGCCCAACCACCGAAGTCGTAAGGCCCGACAGCGCCGACTCCTTCTGCGCCCTATCTAGTCGGTGCCCTCAGGGAACCCTCGCTGCAGTACGACATCTTCCGTTTCCCCCATGCGGTTTGGGATCCCTCCTCCCACCGTCCACCCATCAACTCGTCACCCCTCTCGGTAACCGCGGGTTTCCTCGCTCGTTATCCTCGCGCCAGCCCCGCCCGTGTCCCGCCCGCCCATTCGCACCAGATGCACTGGCCCCCACTCCAGTGCGTGGGCAGCTCGCTGGCATCGCAGCACCTTTGGCAGGCCGCGCAGCGAGTAGAGGAACTGGGAGCCGTGCAGCAGCTGCAGCCTGGTCCGTGCGAGGAGTGCCAGGAGCGAGGAAGAGGAAGATCGGGAGGCAGGCAAGGGACAGGGCTGAGGCTTGTTGCGGTAGCGCTGGGTGGGGCCTTTGCAGGTCTGACGGGTTGACGGAAAAGCGGAGAGACGGGCAAAACGTGCGCCTTTTCGGCACGTCTAAATGGTCGTGCTGCGAAAAGCCCTCCTGTGCCCATCAGCACCTTGGATAGCGCCTGGCCATCCCTGTATCTCGGCTGTTTACCTGCGTTTTCGAGGCCTTCACGCCCTTTTATCGTTTCAAACGTACGTGTGCAACAATAAGTTGGGCCCCACCTCCGCACCCAGCGCAGCTCGGTGGGCTTGCAATGATCGGCTGAGAGGTTCTGAGCTTCTGACGGAATGGGGCCGGTTTCCTCTTCGACAGCGCCCGTCCAGTGGTCACGGTTTCCGGTTCGTAAATCTAGTTAGGTGACCTTAAACCTTGTCAGCTGTTCCGGGTACGGTATAGCACCAAAAATCGGCTAGCACATGGGACTGATGCCCACATATGTGCTTTCGTATGTTCCCTGCATCTCTGCACTACTCCCGGCTGTACCCTTGTTCCTTTGAGTTCTTGCCTGTAGGAAAGACAGCCAGGTCGCTTGCGACTGAATTTGGGCGAAGGCGGCTCATATTTGAAGCTCATCTGCTGGTCGGAGCCAAGGGGTGACAGAGTGTAGCCTGGGGGTCGAGTGGAGACGAGCGGAGGACGGGCGAAAGGGATGAGCTGGGACTGACGCAATGCGATGACGCACGGCGATTGGCTGTCGCCGAAGGGCTCAGCCAGCTAGCAAGTTCCAGGTATGAACATATACCTGAAGCCGTGCTTGACACTTCTGCCAGGAAGCCCTCGCACATGATGGTCGGCCTGAAGCCGGACCTTGCTTTACTGAGTTCCTTTACTAGAAATACTTGTCGCCGAGCGCCCAACAAAGCTTTGCTTGCCAGACTAGGCACCTCGAAGCCATCCTCGTCGGAGTCATCGGGGTCTGTATAAATGTCAATAGCTCCTTCAACGTCTTCGCTGTCCAGGTCCAGAAGACCGGCGGTCAAATCGTCTGAATCACAGGACATACATTAAGGTGATGTTTTAGTTCTCAATGGATGTTACCGGCACAGAACTTGGAGGCAGACTTTGGGGGAAAGGTAGGGTGGGCAGTCTGCTGCGGCCTGGCTACCCTGGTTTCTCACGTCGTATGGCTTTTACAACATTATATAATCCAACGCTTACCTGATGTTCCGGAGCGATCCTTGTCGCCAGCGTCCTCGCTTCGCCGCATGAGCTTCACGGGGCGGACCCGAGCTGCGCGAACGACTGTCCGCCCCTTTGGGCTCGGGTTCCTGGAATTACTGTCTTGATCAGACTCGCCTGTCCTTCTATCTGTGTGCCATGTATCCACCAAAGCTGACACTCGCGCTCATTAAAAGTCCTAAAGTGTGAGAGCGCAAGAATATGGGCAAATAGTATTCTAACACCACACTGACGGCTGAGTGAATACCTATCTTGTCACTGTGCAATAGCAAACGGCTGCCAGCAGGATCCGTCCATACTGTACGGCAGTGTATTGCCGGCAGCCCGGCATGAATCATGAAGGCTGCAACGTTAGAATGCCATTACGTGCCTCGGAAATTTGCGACATCAGCAATGCCATCACATTTCATCACAGCGTCGCCCGCCACCGTTACGGCCTACACAGTGTCGCCGGGGCACTCACGGCAACACTCAGCAAGCTCAAGCGTTATTCGATTATAACATGTTGGTTATCCACATATCACTTGACGGCCAGGGCGTGCGGATAGTCACAGTGCGCGAGGGCGCTATAAGGGCACTGTGCGCGAGGCAAAACTCGGGTATAACGAGAGGAACGATTTCATCATGCAATCCTACAACCACCAGCTTGCTTATACCTTGGTGCAAGCAGTTGCGACTGCGGCAACTGATAAATAAATCGCTAAACAGTTCACATTTTGCCATCGCGAGTTCAAGAAGTACAGTAGATTGAGAAAATAAAGCGCATGAGGACTGCGGGTTTAAGCAGATGTGACTTGCGGATGTGTCATTGTCGCCGTCAACGTTTTCGTCGTTTCCTGATCGAAACTATCCAGCTTCAGGCCGAAACCCTCTGTCGCCGCGCAACATCGTTCGCGATTAAAGATCCACGTGTTTAGCACAACATGTGTTTGTACTTGCTCCACAAGTCATGACATACATTTCTCCAGGTTTCTTCGTCGTCGTTGCTTCGCGTCGCCGAAAGGAAGGACGGCGGAAGGACTCTCAGTGTCGCAACCTGTACCATCCTGTACTTGCTTCCTCCTACTTCATTCGCTGATGGGCACTCGGCATCCGCAAATCCACGGCCCAGAGCTGCGTGGCCCTCACGCTAGGGTTAATCCAGTAGCCGCCAAACAAATGGGGCGGCGAAATCCTGCGAAACGGGGTTCCGTGCAGCAATAATGTCCCAGGTGTAAAAGCATTCTTCTTGCTTTCATCCCAAAATTGTCGTTGCCAAGGCGAGCACCCAGCGCGAAGCGTTCGTTAGGTGACAAAGCATCATTGCCCATATCGCTGACAAGGCATTATTGCCCATACCGGCATCGCTGACAAAGCATTATCGCCCATATCGCCGACAAAGCATTATTGCCCATATCGCTGGTGTACCAGAGTCAAACAGCCAGACTTGTCCCTCTTCAATTTTGTTAGCCTACAAGATGCAGAGGCCGGTGAATGCCATGCCGGGCTGGGCTGGGCTCAAACAATGGCCAACGCCACCCCCTTGGCTATGTGCGAGGAGGGGTGTCCTGGACCGACTCGGGTCCTTCAAGGCCACGGTGTGCACATACAGTTTGCACACGTCGCGATAGTGGTTGCACACGGAGCTGCAAAGAAAGTAAGCGTGTAGTTGTTGTGCGATGCTGTTTGTGCTCTGGGAAACGCAGCAGTAAGTGGTAGAGTGGGCCCAAGACCGTGCGTAAGGTTGTAGTACTACCAGTAAGTCACATGACACAACCGCCTCGGCCGGAGCAACCGGCAGCACCCCGCAACAAGCCGAGCAGAATCCTCCCACCTGAGACCCAAGATAGGAGACCTACCAAGAACGGGTCATCATTCAGCCCGAAAGAAGAAGGAGACAGAAAGGGAGCTCCCCCAGGAGCAACGGCCAGCCGGGACCTATTCCAAGTTTCCAACCCGTCGCGACTGGGCGCCGGGCCGACACATACTAGGGGCCCTGAACAACCCTCAGCAAAGGGTTTTACGGAGCAGCCCTCCCCAAACCTTGTTCAGGACCTCTTGGGCCGTGAAACGCCGCAGACGGTACCAAATGTCCACCCCTCGCCGAATCGCACGACCTCGGGGCAGGTACCCTCCGACGCCTTTAGGACAGCCGCCGCATGCCGCCGCCGCCCAGCCTCCATCGCGCTGGCGGCCGCTAGCACCACGACGTCCCAGACACATTGCTGCACCTACCCCGGAGGGCTGGTAGTAGTATTCGTTACAATGGTGGTGTCTTGTACGTCGCAGGGCAAGTGCCGTGTCCGTGACATGAAGCCATGGTGTGGCACAACTTGCGTTTTACAGATCTGACCGAATTCCAGAAAGTGGATATTTTTATTAAACATACCTTGAAGCTCGGGGCCACGTCGTCGCTTCTGCAGGGCAGCCATCGGCACAACAGGACACACCTTCCCCTTAAGCGGTGCTTGCCACTGCTGTTTCCCCTGGGCTTCGGATTATCAGTCGTCTGGGCGGTTTTCCTTTACGGAACCCTAGGGTTTCCTGGCACTTCCTGGCTGCCTTAGTCTCCTTCACTTCCAGGCGATTTGCGCAATGGCTATACATTAGGTCTAGAACCCGACGTAATGAATACCTTACTACAAAGGGTACTGCGATCAGGGCCTGGACGAGCCCCATCAGTGCCCCACACAGCAGCAGCAGCACACCAGCGACACAAGCTCGCCTTCGGGACGCAACGCAGAGGCCAGGCGTGGCCTCGGCCTCGGCCTCGACCCCGAAGACGATGTGCACTTGCGTACGACACTTGAAGGTCGGTTTGCCTTGCTCTCCTTGTCTCTTTCAGTGTCAGGCGATGCGCCCGATGGCTCTCTCTTTTAAGGTCTGGAGCCCACTGTACGGATTACTACTAACTACATGAAGGCCAACCTGCCCCCCATCACGTTCGGCGCGCCACTGCTTCTTGGTCTTTCTGGGCGCTTCGGTCTTGCGCACCTCAGCACGTGCCTTCTCAATATCGTCCTTGGCTTTGCGCCAGGCCTCTCTCTTCTCCTTCCACGCGGCGTTGCTCATGTCCTGGGGACACTGCCCGAGAGCTTTGGGCATGGGTAGCTGTTTGTTGAGGGCCCGGACGGGATCCTTGGGGGCGCCCTTGGTCATCAGGGTTGTGTAACCCAGGGTTTTCCTGCTGGAAGGTCTTGAGCCGAGCCCGGTACTCGTCCCACCCCGCCTTCTCCTCCCTGTACCGCTCCTGCGCCGCATTCATCTGTGTTTTGCTGCTGTACTGCGCCCTGGATGGCTTAGTGGGAGGTTGGTACGGCTCCTGCAGGCACCACCTGGCCACTTTGTACAACGTTGTGGGGTCCAGCACCACGTGTGCCCGGGCAACACTCCACACGGGCGTCATCATCAGCAGCCGAGCGTTGAGCGCAGCGAAGCGTTGCTGAAGCCACCACTGGAAGCGCATCCGGTTGGAGTAGCTAATTTTCGTGTACGAGGTGAGGACCTCGTCAGCGGCGAGCCCCAGCTCGGAGCGAACCTCAACGACGAACGCCTTGAGTGCGTTGGGCCGGCTGTCAGGGACCTCATTTTCCTGAAGTGCATCGAGTAGCTCCCAGTCCTTCACCTGCTGCTGTTTTGTGTGAAATATCGAGGTAAGAACCCGTGAAAAGGGGGCAGTTAATGTGTTGAGAGTGTCGGCCGGTTATACTTTGCGCAGGCTCGGGGTGAAATACTTGTAGTCAACAACCTGGTTTCCGAATCGATCATGCTTTGTGTGTCACCAGAAAAAATGTTTTAATACTTGACCTAGCAGTGTCCCACAATTTTTGGCTCGGACTGTATGTTAGCTGGTTTAATTGCTCATTTGCCTGGCTAAAGGGTCTGGCTGTCAGCGAACAACGCAATTGCAGCAGTCCGGGCAGGGTGGTGTTGAAAAACACCGGTTTAATTGCTCCAGCGAGGCGATGCAGGCGCCTACAGCGTCATCTGCGCGAAGTTGAGCTGGGTATTGGTGATGCCCAGGAGTCGGGCGAGCTTGAGCCTCCGCGTCCGCGACTTTGACGAGTACTCGTTGTCGTCGGTCTCGCTCTCGCTATCGCTTGCACCCTCATACTGCCGCAGCAGCGCCTTGGACTTGCTCCTGTTCCAGGTGTTCCGCTGACCGTCGGGCAGAGATTCGTTGCCCGCAACCAGGAGCTGCTGGATCGATTCCGGAAAGTCCACCCTTGGCATGGAACCGTCCGGTCGAGGTACCACCTGCAGACGGTCGCTCCGCGTTGCTGCCGCGTTCTGCTGCTTCGCGACAAGGATGTCGACCTTGACCATCGTCTTGTTCACCTTCGTGGAGAGGTCATCCACCTTCGTGGAGAGGTCATCCACCTTCGTGGAGAGGTCATCCACCTTCGTGGAGAGGTCATCCACCTGAGCTACTATTCTTGCCTTTATCGCGTTCCTCGTGCTGCATTTCTCGCCTATATCTTACAAGACCTGCATTAGTCCTTTCCCAACATGTCTCAGTACATTTCTATTGAGCAAATCAAGCAGCTTTTGGAGGACGCCCTCAAGCCCATCAAAGACGGGTTGGCGGGCCTCTCCACGAGGGTGGATGGCGTCATGGAGAGGCCATCCACCCTCGTGGAGAGGCCCGCCAACCCGTCTTTGATGGGCTTGAGGGCGTCCTCCAAAAGCTGCTTGATTTGCTCAATAGAAATGTTCTGAGACATGTTGGGAAAGGACTAATGCAGGTCTTGTAAGATATAGGCGAGAAATGTAGCACGAGGAACGCGATAAAGGCAAGAATAGTAGGTCAGGTGGTTGGAAGAAAGAGGCCCAGAGGAATCGCTTGGGTAGCAGGCACCGTAATTATTTCGAGCTTCCGCCGTAATTTACAGTCAAAATCTTTACGCCAGGCGTATAGGCGTAATTGTGTCGTACATCGCGACCCCTCGGCGTAATGCGTTATCTTTGGCAGATAGTTGTTGTTGTAACGGTTACAGTGGGTTCCAGACCAAGAGGTAGAACCATCGGGCACATCGTCTGACACTGAACAAGACGGAGGAGACAAAGACCGAGTGGTGCCGTGGCCGCCCCCCGGATATGCGCTGGGCGCACCATCGGGCCCTCCACCACATGACGCCATGCGAGGTGACGCCTCTCGCTCAGACCCCCAGCGCCTTGCAACACTGCTCGCATCGCAGTCCGCTGAGGCACCGAAGCGGGCGCGCGTCCGTGGAAGCGTGCTCGCTCACCTGCGCCCCCGGACACCCGCCCATCCGGCACGTCATATCAGCACCATGTTGTAGCGAGTGTTACATCATGTGCTTCGGAAAGCAGCGGGGCCCGCACATCATCACCATCATATGCGCAATTGCCGCCTTGCCCCTCGCGTCCTGTACATCCCCCAAAACGAAGCAATATGGAGGCTCCATGGGTTACAGTGATCCCAACACCGGTAAAGTTACAACAACTACCGGCACGGTAACGTTCCTGCCGGGAAGGCAAAGCCCTAGGTTGCGTCTTCGCTTGCTTGGGCCCGGCGCACGAAAGCAAGCGCAAGATGCATCATCTTCGGAGCAGGTACACTCCAGGTACACAGGAGCCCACTGTAACAAGTACAACAACAACTCGACGGCGACCCACACGGGCGTCCAAAGGCTCTGGAGCCCACTGTAAGCAACTCCTATGGGTTTCGTCACCAGTCCCGACCCCTCCTGGAAGGAGTAGGCGGTACCTCCAATGTCCCATCCCATCCCATCCCATTCCATCCGACTCGGGAGTCCGCAAGCCAGCCGTGTGCCGGACTGCACGCCGCCAGCACCCAACCCGCAACCCATACTCACGGCGCGCCTCCCCCGCACACCAAAAACCGGGAGCCCATGGGTGAGTCACGCAACGACAGGAAGGGCATGGCATACCGGGGCCATGGAAAACGGCTGACACTTGAAATTTCGACGTGAGAATAAAGTGCTGGTTTTATGGTTCAACCGGCGCGTTTCCGATTGGTTGCGCGCAGCTGCAGTGCTCTACGTGGCCTTCAATCCACGACTAAACGCGAGCGGACGCGAAAAGAATATCCCGAGATGTAACGGGGTCGATCATGTGACCTTCCCGAGGCGGGTACGCCGGCACGCACTCCCAACGGTTCGGTTTCCCATTCCTCACGGTCTGATATAAGGAAGGACGCCTGGAAGGTTCGTCACAACGTACGTCACTCGAGGCACTCGTCACACACTGGTCGAGGCACTCGTCAAAAAGCTATTGCGTCCATGAAGTCGATTGAATCGTTGTCGCTCCCGACGTGTCGCAACCCCCCAACGACCGCCATTCCAACCACTCATGCCCCCGCCGGCGTATAGGGTGGATCTCCTAGCTGGTGGTGTGTATCGATGGCGCTGTTAAGTGGCGAATCATAGCAACGCAGGACTCCTAGGAGCAGTGGAGGCTGCTATTGCTGCTGCCATGGCCGCGCTCCGCCCCTCAGCACAGTCCTGGATCCAGCACAGCGCAATCCTGGAACCAGCATAGCGCTTTCCATGACCGCCTGCCTGACCCGCCATTTTGCATGTGTAAGAACTACTAAAGTTGTTACCCTCCTCCTCCGAGACCAGCCGCTGCTCCACCACTCGGCCACGGCCGCCTTCACCTCCCCTGCTTCATCCACCCAGCGACCAACGACCAGCGGTTGGTGCGGCGCCCCGGCCCCCCACGTCTTTCCATACCGCCCTGAACAATGCTGCCGGTCGAGTCATAATCAAGAGGAATGACGTCATCATACTTGGTAACCTCAGCGCGACTGCAAAGACGTCCCACTTCCCACCGCCCCCTCGCTCCAGCCGGACTTCAAGCGCTGCTCTCTCGCCGCGACCCCCCTCCGCGTTTGCTCATCAGGTAAGCCGCCACCGCTGCCAGCACCGCCGCCCCGGCGGTTGCTGCGAGCAACGAAGTGCCGTACGACTGGCAATGCGGCCAAGAGTGAAGGGGCTCGCCGCGACCGTCACCCTGCGCCTCCGACGAGACACCTGATGCGCCTGGGCCGGAGGGCGGGGGGCAACAGGCCAGTGAGGCGAGGCGAGGACGGGTCCATGTAAGAACACAATGACCCACATGGCCCACACAAAAACATATGGCCCACATGTACGAACACAATAACCCCACGACCGCAGGTGGCCATACGTCACGGCCGAAACCACCGTGGCAACCCCTTTCGGGGCACTGCGAAGCCAGAAGCGAGTGACCACCTATAACGTACCCCCCGCCGCCTCAAAACCCTAAACTCCTATCGTACCCTACCGGACAAACCGTCACCGTGATGCCCCCTCTGATCCTCACCCGCCCACCTACCTACTTACCTAGCCACCCACCTACCTACCTAGCCTACCGCCCGGGCCCACACACTCCTGCCGCACACACCTTCAACAGCCGGCTAGTCGTCTGCCGTCCGCTTCCTATGTCGTGTAACCGGGTCTCCTCGCCTCGCCCCAACCCCCCGAAGCGTAGTTCTTCGGCATGCACACTCAAACGCGTGTTCGACAACTTTTCACCTCCGACTCGTTCCTGCACTCCGTTTCCTATGTCGTGGAACTGGGGTCTTCTCGCCGCCCCCGGGTCTTTTGCGCCCTTTGACCCCCCGCCCTTTGACCCCCCGCCCTTTGACCCCCCGCCCTTTGTTTTCACCTTCCCTCTTATGTTCATTCCACAGTTGTTTCCGCCGCCCCGCCTACCCGCAGCGCCGCCCTCGCTGCCGTCCGCCAGCAGCCGCGCCGCCGCATCCGCCCACCGCATGCCCGAATCGCTGCTCCAGTCGTTGCTCCAATCCAGCTGCCGCGGTGGCGCCACCGCCCCCAGCTCCTCGCCCCCCGGGCCCATCTCCTCCACCTCCACGTACTTGAGGGTGGCCAGGAAGGTCTCCAAGTCCGCAACGGCAGCAAACACCTGAGCACGGAGGAGTGGTGGGAGGAAACCCGTGGGCGCGGAGGGGGCGGGTATGTGTGCGGAAGAGAGCCACACGTTGGTAACAATAGCGCTGAAACTACGAACGCACATGGGAAACTAGGATTATTCCGAGACCGGCCCACTTTGTTTGCACCCATTGCGCTGTATCTTTGGCTACGCAACATCTCGCCGTTCGCTGAAGACTGAAGGCCAAGATTCCCTCCCGCCACCTCGCGTCACCTCCCTCCTCCCTGAAGCCCCCCCCCCCAAATTTCTGGAGCCCCTCCTCCCGTCGCGCCGTACCACGTGCACTGGCCCCCACTCCAGTGCGTGGGCAGCTCGCTGGCAGCGCAGCACCTTCGGCAGGCCGCGCAGCGAGCAGAGGAACTGGGAGCCGTGCAGCAGCTGCAGCCTGGTCGGTGCGAGGAGTGCCAGGAGCGAGGAGGAGGAAGATCGGGGAGGTGATCAAAGGGAGGGAAGCGGTTGGGGAGGTGATCAAAGGGATGGAAGCGGTTGGGGAGGTGATCAAAGGGAGAGAAGCGGTTGGGGAGATGAGCAAAGGGAGGGAAGCGGTTGGGGAGGTGAGCAAAGGGAGGGAAGCGCCTCCGGCGCCAGAGGCTCATGAAGGATGCCGCGCTCGACTCGTGTGTGGGTCGACATCGGCGTCGCCTCCAGAACCCTAAACCCCTAAAGATCACTACCGGCATGCTAAACAGGCCGCTATACCCGGCCCGTTAGGAAGCCGGGATGACGTACGCGTGCTGCGCCTGCCTTGCCACGTTCGGCGCACACCAGGCTGGGCGGCAAGTGCAAGCGGACACCGCCTGACCGGCACAGCCACCAGCCATGCGTCGATGGTGGGTCCAGGGAGCGGTGGAAGCGGCTGCTGGTGGCTGCTGGCAGCCGGACAGGGCTGCGAGATCGAGTCCCCCAGCCCGCGACGAAATGGTGCGAGTGGGGGGTGGTCTTGGACGGCGGCGCACCAGGCTGGGCCTGCGCTGAGGGAAGCCCCCTCTCCCACGAAACGACGTTTTGTCATTGGCCGTTTCAAAGGGGGGTTGCAGAAAATAACCGGTAGCTCGACCCATGCCCCCCCGCGTTTCAAAAGGGAGCACGTTTCACGGGGGCAGTGGGAGGGGTTCCGCAGAGCGGGCGGGGGGCAAGCTGCGGCGCCCATGTGCCTCCCCTCAGCTCTTTACAAACCCTCGCGCGTTTTCCCTCCGCGGTCTGCTCGTCCGCGCGGCTGGCTTCCGCGTGCAGATACACTGCGGTTACTTCGTGGTTTTGCAACACCCCCCCCCCAATGCTTACGCGGCACCGCCCGCCTAGCTGTTCTCAAACGGCGCGTCCTATTCCCTGCGGATTACTCAGAACCCCGGCCCCGAGCCAAAGCCTCCGTTCTCCGCCGCTCGCCTGTATGAAATGCAGCTGGGCCGCTTGCGGCTAAACTTGGGCGAGGGCGGCTCGTATTTAAAGCTGAGCTGCTGGTCACGGCCGAGGGGTGACATGTTGTATCCTAGGGGAAGCAGAGGACGGGAAAAAAGGGGGAATGCCATTGAAACGCCGTTCGTGACAGATAAGCTGTCGGCAGAAGGGCAAGATTGCTCTCGCACCTGCCGATGTGCTAGATAATTCCGCAAGGAAGCCTTCGCATGTCACAGAAGGCCTGAATCCAGACGTCGCCTTGCTGAGCGCCTTCACGACGAAGACTTGTTGCGGAGCACCGAACATGTTTACCCCTGATGTGCTAGCCTCGCCAAATTCATCCTCGTCAGAATCAGCATTGTCGCTGTCGATTTCGATAACACCATGGACGTCCTCGCTGTCGAGGTCCATTGCCTGCAGTTGATTGCCGACCCTGGGAGGTCGCTGCAGGGAGAATATTTGGCGCAGGACATGTACAACACTAAACTTATATGTCTGACTAGTTTTAGCGTATATAGGGGAGGGTCATATCCGTTAGTTGGGGGGTCCTGGATTCGGCAAGAGGCGGGCGCGGAATCACGCGTTTTGACACGTCAAGCTGCAATACTTAGTCGTCGCTAGCACATGCATCCACCAGTAAAACACGTTGACTCTACTTGAGAACTCAGCCGTAGAAGAAAAGTGACGGAACATGCCTAGGCTAAGGTTGCGAGTGACATCCACCGGCGCGACCCATAAGCTCGAGCTGCCAAATGACTGCAACTTGGGGGCCCTGCAAGAGGTATCGCGGATAGCGGTGGGGCTCTCGCATGACACAGACATCGTCTTGTCCCTGAACAAAAAGGTGACAATCTGCTCCCCGGCAACGGGGAATGAAGCACACCCCAGCAAGCCTCCGAACATCCTTCGCCAGATCTGGTCAAACTAGGGGAATCCTGGCCTCGTGCTTATGCAGACGCCGCTGGCCGGCGCACCGACGGACCTCCTGGCCGCACTGGGTGTTTGCGGCGGCGATTTGCTCTGGCTGCTGGCGCCTGACATGTCTGGCGTGCCCCCGAAAGCTGATGCAGTTGCTGCTCTGGCTCCCGCGGGGCCTGCAGCAGCGTCATGTTCCGGCCGCCCCCAGCACGACCCGCAGGCGGCAGTGCGGGTCCGCGGACGCGACGATGGCGCTCCCGGGAGGGTACGCAGAGGGGAGCGAGGGGGTTCCGAAACTAAAAATCGTAATTACTCGTACGATAAGGTATCAAAGGGGGCGGCCTGTAGGGGCCGGAGCGCCACGCTGAGGCTCTACCGCATCGCGGCGGGGAGCAGAAGCGGCGAACACGGGCACTAGGTTAGGGCAGGAGGAGTAGCAGTAGCAGCACCAACACGGGGTTGTAGCACTGGTAGGGAGCAGCAGCGTTGACATGTGACGGCGCCAGCAGTAGCAACAGCAGCAGCAGCACTTCTTAGCAGCAGCTAGTGCGGACACTCACCCGCATGCTTGTATGGGTGGGGGACGTGGAGGTGCAACCGGGCGAGGTGCGGCATGGCCACCACGCGACAAGATGCGCATCACACAACCGTTTCACAACCGTTTGCGCGGAACACCGTGGTGGCAGTGAGGAAACTTGATGTCGTATAGAGGGGCGGAGAGCCGAGTGTAGGAGAGGCCGACGACGGCGTCTCACCACACCCACGCAGACACTCTTGGCTACGCAAATGAGAAAAACCCAGACCTCAATTTACCCCTCCGCCCCCTGGCTCCGACGCGCCACGTCCTCCACCCCGCCAGGGCGCGCCACCGTTGGCGGCTGCATCGGTTTCGGAGCCGCGAGACCGCGTGATGGCGGCTGCGGCTGTCCAGGCAGCGGCTGCAACACCCGTAGCGGCGTCACCAGCGCCCACGTCAGCTCCCGCCACGTCATCTCCCGCCACGTCATCTCCCGCCACGTCAGCTCCCGCCACGTCAGCTCCCGCCACGTCAGCTCCCGCCACGTCAGCTCCCCCAGCCCCAGCCCCAGTCCCGCCAGCGGGTCGCCCTGCAGCGGCAGGGACGACGCAGCAGCCGCAGGCGCAAGCGGACACGACGGCGGCCGCCGGGAGTGCGCAGCAGCAGCAGCAGCAACTGCCACAACACCAACCGCCACAACAGCCACCACAGCCAGCCGGCGGCCCTGGCAGCGCTGATGCTATGGACGTGGACGGGGACAAGGACGGGGATGGCGAGGCGGCGGCGGGAGATGCTGGGCCGGAGCTGGAGACCATCTTGGTGGGAAGGGTGCTGCAAGGAAACCCGTGTACAAGAGGAAAACCGTTTCGAACATACGTTTGGAGATGCACAGGGGGAGAACTTGGCTGAGGAAACGAAAAGTCGGGGGTCGTATGTCGGCCTTCGGCGGCGGGCGGGGCTCGGGTTGGGGAAGGGCCGGTGTGCGGTCTGGTGGACTGCTTCCGGTGCCTTGAAGGCCGCCGCCCTGAGGCCGGGTGTCACTCGCTTTGGCCTAGCGGGTCGCGGCGTTCCGTGCGACCCGCGGGTCGGTGGCTCGCCGTTGACCCTCGACCCCTCCTTTCCCTAGGCACGCGTCACCGGTGGTATCACTTTCCGCTGCACGTAACCCACTCTGTACGGCCCCACGCAACCATCCACCTTCCGCACTCCGCCCCCCAACCACCGTTCCTCCGCCGCCCGCAACCGCCACAACCACCACACCCCCCAGGGTCCTCCCGGCGTGTCACTCAAGCTTCGGCGCCTTCTGGCCCCCTCCTTCGCCCCCTCCTCCTCCTCCTCCTCCTGCACCTGGGCCTCACTGCCTGCAGCCACTCGGTGCCTGCTGCTGCTGGACTGCGCAATGGCTGAGGCGGGGCTCGAGGGCCTGCAGGTGGGCGGCAGGGCTGGGGGCCCTATGCGGGGCTCGAGGGCCTGCAGGCCTGAGACCAACAAGGATATGGGCCGGCGGGGCGGAGGCTTGGGTGTCGTAGGGTCGAGGGGTGCCGATGGAGGTGACCCCTTTCGTCAGTGCCAATACCCAACCTGCATCCCACGTGCCGGCCGTTCAGGATCTTCCCGCCCTGGTCGCCGCTGCTCCTAGTCTCGCGCTGCCCCGCCAGCTGAGCTACAGCTGCAGCTTCATAGCTGACGGCGCGACTGCCGGTGCTACTGCCGACGGCGGCGGCGACCAGGACATGGCGGAGGCCGCCGCCGCGGACGCCAGCGGAGCCACGGCTGTTGCGGAGGCGGAGGCGGCGCCGCCGCCGCCGCCGCCGTCGGCGGTGGCCAGGCTCATGTGGTACACCATGGGGAGGTACCTTGTCGTACACGGCGTCCCTTGCGCTGCCGCCGCCGCTGCCGCCGCTAAGAGCGGCGCCACCTCACCGGTGACAATACACATCGACCTGTCGGAGTACGGCACCGCGGCGGCGGCGGCGCCGCCGCCGCCGCTGCAGGATCAGCCCCAGGCCCAGGCCCAGGCCCAGGCCCAGCTGCTTCCCCAGAAGCCCGCAGCGCACTGGCGGCGGCTGAAGGACGGGCTGGTGCTGCCGCTGCTGGCGGCCGCCTGTCGGGCCTGCGGCCTGGCGCCCCCGCTGGGCCTTATGGTGCTTCCCCTGGAGCTCCAGATGGCGGTGCTGCAGCGCCTGGAGGTGCGGGAGCCAGCGGGGCGTGGACTGGGGTGGGGGTTAGGGTGGGGGTGGAGGGGTGGTGTTTGTGTGTTGTGGAGACGGTGTTGGGGGCGGACCGGACGCAAATCTGCCAATAGCATTACGGCTGGGCACCACTCCCCCGTAACCAAACCCTGAAACTCTAAACCCCCCGAAACCCCCCCCTCCCACCCGCCACCAGGCTCGCGACCTGGCCGCCCTCAGCTGCGCCTGCAGCGCCCTGCACAACCTGGCTTCTGAGGACGGCCTCTGGCAGCCCCTGTTCGGCAAGGAGTTTGGCACCGCCGTCCCCGCCGCTGACGTGGCCCTGGCGAACAGCCGCGGCTACAAGTTCGTGTACGGCAGGCGGTGGCGCGAGCGGGCGGAGCGGCGGAAGCGCAGGTGGGGGGTGGGGGGATGCCCTTCCTCGGGAGGGGTGTGTGGGGTGGGGTGGCGTAAAAACCGTGTGTTTTATAACCGTGTGTGTGTGGGGTTCGAGTGTGTGTGTGTGGGGGGGGTTTCGTGTGGAGAGGAATGCGAGGGGACGAAACGTGCAGGCGAGGGTGTTCACTCATATGGTCGCTGGTGCTGGTGCCGCGCAGTCGTCGTGTTGTCGCCTTTTAAGGGGTTGCCTCCCCCTCTCCGCTGCTCCGCTACTGGTCCGGGTGGTGGTACGACAAGGCCCTGCCACGTCATACTCCAACGCGCTACCAGCAACAACTAAAAACGACCAGCTTTGTCGTTGCTGTTGTTATCCGGCGTGTTTTACTCCTCGGCAAGTCCTGGAATGATTGGGTTGTCGGCGCCCATAACTCGGGGCGCCCTCAACCCACATGTCGACCCCACCACACCTGCGTCTTCCCCACTGGTCGGTCCCCACTTGTCGGTCCCCACTGGTCGGCCCCCACTGGTCGCCTTCCGTTGTCCATGTCACACAACCGGGTCTCCTCGCCTCCCCCCCTCCCTCCCCTCACCCCGCAGGCAGGTCTTTCGGCCCCAAGCGCCCTCGTGGGGGCCCCCGCCGCTGGCTCCCTTCATGCGACCGCCGCTGATGCCTCCGGGCGCCATCGGTGGAGGTGAGCGGGGAGGTGGCCCATCTGCCTGGGAGGCTGCAGGGGCCCACCCGGGGTAGTCCCGCTGAGTAGCCCCGCGGAGGGAAACAAGGGAAGCAGTTGCGCGTTGCACTCGTTGAACCAAGTCCACCGTCCCTGCTAGCCGCACCCGTCGCACTTGGTTGTTGTGGCAGCACAACACCAACGATTCTATATCATTAGGTGGGAAGCACCGATATCGCTTAGGGGTAAGAGACGCCAAAGCCAGTATACGTCACGTGGGGTTCGGCGCCCCCCCAACCCCCCCCAGCCTGCCTGCCCTATCCCCGGCCCACCTGCCGCCCCCCCCCCCCTTGCCCGGCTCATTTCAACAACCCTTCTTGCGCCCCCACCTGCCCCTCCCACCTGCCCGGCCGCAGACTACGACAGGCTGCCAGCTCCGCTGATGGGCCCAGGCCCGGGCATCTTCGGCGGCGGCCGGGGCGTGTTCCGCGACGGTTTGGGAGGTGGCTTCCCGGGCCGTATGCCGGGCCTGGGGCGCTGGCCGGGGGCTTGGGGGGGCGGCGCAGGCGGCTTCATGTGAGAGAGGCGGCTAGTGGACGGGACGGGGTTTCGAGGAAGACCCGTGGATGCCCGACGGGACGGGGGAGGGACGGGACGGGGGACGTGCGGGACGGGGATACTAGACGGGACGGGGGAGGGAGGGGAGAGGTGGGAGGGACGGCGGAGGGAATACGGGATGCAGCAAGGGGTGTTTTCGGGGAGGAGGTTTTGGGAGGTTGGGCGCGGAGGCTCCGACCTGATGGGCCACAGAGCGTAGGCGGTAGGGCGGAAGGGCACAGGGCGTAGGCGGCGAGGAGCGGCGTGGGCGGGTGGGGAGCAGGGGGGCCGAGTCGCGGGGTGGTTGGCCGCTAGCCGAGGCACGCCGGGAAGGAAGCTGCATTCGGCACGGGCTGTCGTGTCGGTTGTGTCTGGTGGCGGAAAGCGCTTCGTGCGTTTACTGTGTGTGTGTGTGCAAATTGCGTGTACCGTGCTTACGGTACCCAGTTTTGGCGCCGATTCGGGCGGAGGAGGCCTGCTGCGTGTGCTGCCGTGTGCAGCCGAACGCTGTCGTACATAATGGCCGGTCGCTGTGTGTGTTACTTGAGTTGTATTTGGGGGGAGTAGGCGGTCTTTTGCGTAGGTTGAAAATTGCAGGAGCGCGGGTTGCGGGTCCAAGGAGGTCCCGCTGGTGCTGCTGTGAGCGCCTGGCGATCAGGCGGTTGCTGCAGGGTTAGTCAATTGGTGGTGGTCCGACGCGGACAGGAGATTAAGGATAGAAGTATACAACGTTTGCCCAAACGGCCGCACCGTTGGGTGCAGCGGGCCAAATTAGGCATTTCACAACGGATTGTAAGTACCATACTAGCTATGGCGATTGGCAGGTGGGCATGTAACGACGCCAGCTGCGACAGGCAGGTTTGGTTGAATTTGCGCAGCAATGCCGCTGGACTAGGTAATGACGTGGGAGCTAGGTGCTGGTTGGGAGTCGGGCGCTGATGCCGGTTGCTACAGGGAGTCCTGTGGCGCCTCAAGGTTTAGGGGCAACGCGTCTAGGTAAGTCCCGCCCCCCCGGGCCGCTAGGACAGCCCACGAGGAGGCACTCGCCGACCGCAGCGGCACCCAGTCACGATGTCGTACGGTGGATCATGTCGTACGCGTGGTGGCCTAGTGTGGGCTTGCAGGAGTTGCATGTACAAGACAATGTGAGAGGAGTTGCATGAGAGCAGGGAGGTGGGAGTTGCTCGGTCGAGGTGCCCATGTAAGGACCCACGCCGAGTACCTTGATGCTGCGCGCCCTCCCGACTCGAAGCTGCTGCGCGCCCTTCCGACTCGAAGCTGCTGCGCGCCCGTCCGACTCGAGCGCTGGGCGCGGTGAGCTGCGTCGCGCCACCATGCCCGGTGTAGCGGCAACCCTTTACCTGCAGCAACTCCCTGTCGCTACTGAGCCGCGGGTCGGCAACTAACAGGGCCCAAACGCTGCTGCTTTTGGGGGGCAGCCCGGCGTCACATGAATCCAGCCGCCTTCCGCCGCTAGCTCCCCCGACCACGTGCCAGCCGTCTCCGTCCTCCACTTCCCACTCGAGGAAACGAGACCCGCTCATGGCCATGCATGGCTGACCCGTACGGACATGTACAGGCAGTACTGCGCCGCCCGCAGTGGCGGCAGCGGCCTGCCACATCCCAAGTCCCCTTCCCCCTACACGTGCACCAAACGTTTCCTAATCGTTTTCCTAGTGCCGACCCACGGGGTGCACGGCCGCGACCCACCACGTCCTCACCCAGGCCCTAAAGCCAATACGCACCGCCAACCGCCAACCGTGTCCCAGCGTCCGGCAAGCGTCCGTGTTCAAGCGTCCACCAACCACCTCAACAACCTCATTCCAAGCGGAGCCCTCGCGCCGTGACGTGCCGGTGCCTGAAGCATTACCCGCCGTCTTGCCATGACGTTTCCATGACCTCTTCGCAACACACCTCCGCCTCCTCGCCCCCAAACACCACTCTTCCGCCACTTCAATGTCCCGAACCTAAGCGGGACCTTCACCGCTAGCGCCACAACTAACCGCCATGTCCGGCGCAGACCTAACTGCTTGTTTCCAAGCCCACCACCACCACCGCCTACAAAGGGCCCTAACGGACCCCACTCCACTCACGACATACCTCCCGGCGGCCGCGCCTCCCTTGCCCTCCTCAGCACCCAACCCAATCCTCTCATACACACACAATGCGTGCTGCTGCTACTGCTCCTGTGTCCTAGCGGCGTGACTACTGCAATGCTACTGCTACGGCGGGAGGGGGGGGCTATTGGCGGAACGGCACCCACTCGATGAAGGAGTCGAACGACAGGTTGAACACCTCAGACAGGTCGCAGCACAGGCGGCAGAAGCTGCCGTGCGCGGGAGCGTTGCCGGCGCGGCAGGCAGGGGAGCAATACACGGCGGCCTGGCACACCTCACAGCGGGGGGCAGCGCCGCCAAGGGCCGCAACCCCCGAGCCGCAAGCCGCGCAGTTACCCTGGGGGGAGGGGGAAGGGGGGGGGGAACCGCGGAGACGAGCCGGTTGTATTGGTTGTGTTGGGTTGTGTTGGGTTGTGTTGGGTTGTGTTGGGTTGTGTTGGGTTGTGTTGGGTTGTGTTGGGTTGTGTTGGGTTGTGTTGGGTTGTGTTGGGTTGTGTTGGGTTGTGTTGGGTTGTGTTGGGTTGTGTTGGGTTGTGTTGGGTTGTGTTGGGTTGTGTTGGGTTGTGTTGGGTTGTGTTGGCGTTGTGTTGGCGTTGTGTTGGTTGTGTGTTGGCGCTGTGCAGCCAAAGGAGGGGGTTTGACGGTGGTCGGCGCGCTCTTGGCATGGGTCGCCGCTGGCCTCTTGACGCTGCGCATGACTAATGCAGTCCGAGTCAGCAGTGATGCACCGGCTGCGTCTTCGCATCCGCGCCCCTCCCGCTCTGGCCTGGGCAGGACACTTGGCCAACGCGCCAGGAAGCAGCACCACAAAAGTGAATGCGCCGCCGCAAAAGTGATTGCGTCGTACAATGTGGTTGCGCCGTATGAATAAGTGCGCCGTACACGCGCTGACGCGCACACCTGCCGGTCGAAGTAGAGCGAGGCAGTGTAGAGCAACGAGTCCAGATTCATGGAGATGACCTTGACGAAGTTGAGCTCCTCCACCTGTTACCGACGGTTGGCAGTTGACAGTTGGCAGGTGGATGATGGGCAAAGAGGCCAAGGTGCATGACACCATCAGCCAACCTGGCCCGCACATGTCCTCCCCTGGCGCTCCCTCGGGGCCCCCGTCCTAAACCCCTAAACCCCTGAAACCCTAAGCCCCAGCACCGCCTTCAACCCTAAGCCCCAGTGCCGCCTTCATAGCCTCCCTATATAGCCACATGACGAACCCCCCGCAGCGCCGTCACACCTTTATCGCCTCCGTGGCGAGGTCCGAGAAGAAGCACCTCATTGCGTATCGTACGAACACCGTGTTGCCCGTGCGCAGGTCCTCCATGTTGAGGGAGCCGGAGGTGGGGAAGAAGAGGATGCTGGCGGGGGGGAAAGGAAGGGGGTGTATAAAAACCGGTTTACGCAACGGGACAGGATAGTTGGCGCATGGTCGTCGGACACCAAATTTATGGCGCATGCTGGAGCACTGGAAGGAAGGGGGGGAGGGGAGGGGGTTTGAGGAAGGCGGGGGAGGGGGGCGCCGGGGTGTGTACGGGGAAGAGGATGATGGCGGTAGTGGTGGCGGAGGCGGGTGAGGTGCCTCCCTCCCCTCCACTCCTGGCTCCCCGGCATGCGAGTTGGCCTCCTCCACGAACCCTCACGCCCCCTCCTCCACCTTGCGCCCACGCCGCCGCCCCCCCACCCACCTGCCCGCCCCCAACACCTTGAAACCCACCTGCCCATGCCCACCCATACCCTTCCGCTCCCACCAACCCATCTCCCCCTCGGACTCAGCCTCCTCCTCTCGGCCTACTACGGCTACCGTGTCCAGCGGTTTCCTCTCCCCCCCCACCTTAACCTGTATGTCGTGTACCCGGGTCTTCTTCCCCCCCCCAACGCGCCCACATCCTCGCTGTCCGCCGACCATGCGCCCACTATCTTGTCGTTTTTCGTGTCACCGGTTTCACACCACCCCCAAACACGCACCTGTGCACGCTGCCAGTTACGTCCCGGACCTCCACCCGGTGCCCCAGCACCGACAGCTGAGAGAGTGAGTCGCTCACGATCTCCCCGAAGAACGTCCACGTGCGGTTGGGCAGCAGCATGCCTGCGGCGGCCGGTGGTGGTGGCGGCAGCAGCAACAGCAGCACACGTGGCAGCACGCGTGGCGTTTTTTCTTTCCGCGCTCTCCTGTCGCTCTTAACAACTTTGGACGAACACGAGCTGCGATGCGCGATGAGGGCCCTGCCAACCAGACCTACATCCGCGGACTCAAAGAGCAACGCAGCGCCATCGCTCTGGGGGCGTCGCGCCACCGCCAGCGCCACCGTCGCCGCTTCGCAATGATGCTCGTCCAACATGATGCTCGTCCAACATCACACACCACCTTTATAAAGCATGCCAGCCCTCGCGGCGTCCGCTCCTACGTCCCCTGCTCTCTCCCCCGGCCTGCTCCAACATGCCCCCATCTTTCTCTCCCCCGGCCTGCTCCTTGTGCCGATGACATGGAACCCCGTTGCTCGCTCCCGCCCTTATCGCATGCTCCCCGCCCCAACAGCCTAACCCTACCGTTGGGCTGCTCCGTAAAGTAGTTGTTGTCCAGCTCATCTGCCTGAGGCAGCTCCTCGAACGCTGGAAAGTATAACCGGTTCTGGAGCGAGGTGTGTGTCGGCAGTGCCTGCGTTTTGCGCCCAACACAAGCAGGCAACAGCGGCGGATTCGCTAGCTGAGATAAGGCTTGCTGCGGCCGCCTCGTGCTGTTAGCCCATCCTCAGCAAAAGGCTATTGCCGGGCCGCGCCGTACGGGAGTCGAGGGCTATGAGGAGGTGCGTACGGCTGCGGTGGCACCAGGGACGACCAGCAGCGGTTGCGGCAGTGACGCAACGCCAGCGCAGCGCCGGCACCGCGGGAGGACGCACCATAATATAGCAGCGGCTGAGCCCAAGGCAGAGCCGCCAGGGGCTGTGAAGCTGGCTGTCTCCGGGCTACTAGCCAGTACGAAAGGGCCCGACCGTCCCCGAGGCTCAAGCAGAGCGGCTGCAACAGCGAGGAGTGAGATAGTCTAGTACGTGTTAAGTAGCGACCGAGAAAGAGCAGCTATGAAGTGAGGTTTGTCAGCCTATGCTGGAATTGGGTCCGCGGGAGGGGTCGGCGCGACGAGCGAGGCGGCTTCAAGCGGCGTACGCGGCACATAGCAGGGCATGATAGGCAAATCTCTTCCAGCGTGTTAATTGTCAGCTGCGCTGTTGGGGCGCTTGGAAGGTCCGTTGACGCGATGAGCGATTGAATTTTTCGTACGACCCAAGATTACATTGAAGAAGTTGGTGTGGCACATTGATTGCATGAGCCTGGTCAGTCTACTTGTCTAGGCATACTCCTGGCCTGTGGGCTAGTTCAAGTGTTATCGATAAAATAATTGCGCCATTGCGGAGCCCGCTTTATGAGCGCGTCAGGGCCCATTTTTGCATTCTAACCAACTACTAGTCGCATTGCTGAATGCAATAAGGCCGCTCCCAGGCTGTTCACTGTTCCACCCGGGCGTCCCCACGACACACGACCGCACGCGCCCATCGTGCGCACGGCCTCCTTCTGCGCCTTTGCTTCACACCGACTCTTGAGCCTAACAAACAACTGACCAAGCACGGGAAAGACGGCACGTATGCAGCTCGGCCCTCGCGTTACCCGCACTCGAGGAGGTCGCTGCGTGGGCGTTCTGCAGGCTGGTGGGGCGCGCTGCCCCACCGGCCGCCCACTCTTGCCCAGCCCACCTCGGCCGACTCTCCTCGCAGCGCTGGGTCCGGGAGGCGGCAAGGGCCCTGAGGTACGCAAGCCACTGGGGCGCTGCTCCGGAACCGCTCACTGCACGGCGCCTGCCTACCAACTTGCACATTTGCGGTGGCACTCGCTCCGAGACCGCGACCCGGGCTGAGCACGTCTCCGAGCATCCCGGCTGCTCCGCACCTGCTTGCCCCCCCTGGAGTCTGTTCGCCACGAAGCACGTCCACCAGCTCAGCACGCACCCCACCGCATTCCGTTGTTGGGCCCAGGATGCTCTGAAGAAGCTGGCGCAGCAGGCTGGGCGCCAGGCGAACCACCTGATCCAGTGCCTCACCCCAAAACAGGAGGTACGGCTGGAGAGCAGGCTGAGGAAGGCCTCGGCACGCCATCCGGGGTTGGGTCATACTTGCCCCTCTGGACCCGGGGTTGGGTCATTACCCCGCGGCTCGGGACCGAAGCATCACAACTTCACCAGCCCCTACCTACCAGCCCACTCTCCGCCCAGCACCGTGGCCTCGACACACACACCCCGCGTAGGCCCATTCCTCCGCCACCCGTCCGCTCGAATCCTGCACCTGCTGTGCCTACGCATCCAACCAGCACGGCGCCAACCCACCATCACCACTCAACCCGCCGCCACCCGCGGCAACCACCAACCACCCCAACCGATCCCCTCAACCTCCGTACCTCCAGGGCGACCTGGCCGACGTGACCCTCATCTTCGCGTCCACCCTCATCTTCATGTGGCTGGCAGCCGCCATGTACCGACTGTACGCTTTCTCGTACTACGCGTCCGGGCAGCACACGATCGGCACCTTCTGGGGGAACTAGGTCGCTGTCGGGGGAAACTAGGGCGCCTTTTCTGGCCCCGTTGCTCTGCCGGTAGCCGGCGGGTGCCCATCTCCACCTACAGCTCACGTCACCGCACCCCGCCTGCTTCTGCTGGTGGCTGGTGTCATCATGGCGGGCCCCAGAGCGGTGCCAGGACGGCAGAGGTCAGAGGTCCCGTCGCCTATTGGATGGCTGGGCGGGGGAGTACCACATGGAGGGGTGCTCGGAGGGGTGCTGGCGGGAGTGCTGCCACATGGGAACTGCAGGCGCAGCCGTGATGTGGGCGTTGTATCGGCAGGAGGAGGTACCGCTGCGCGGTACGCAGCGGGTACAGCAGCAGCGAGCACCCAGGTTGTGGACGGGGCGATGGTTATGGCGAAAATAGGCGAGCATGCGCGCGCGGCAGCAGCTTCGCTTGCATTTTGATTCTTAGTTGACGCAGGTCGTACATAGTTGGAGAGAGCCCGAGAGGGGGTGCCGTAGCTGAGCCGCAGTGTCGCAGTACGGCGATTGGCAGTTTTGTTGGTTGGTTGGTCGATTGTTGATACCGTGCTGGGTACCTTAGCCGATCAGGACTGCACTTTGCCGGAAAGTCATAGGACAGGTACCTTTATGCCGGGCCGCCATCATACACCTCGGATGCATGCCAATATTTGGGTGATGCCGCGTGGTACGGATGGTGGCCGTTGCGGGTGCCATAGCAACGGCGGGCAGAGAGGGTCGGTGGATGCATCGAGTGCAGCGGACTCGTAATACGCTATCGAGGCATCGGGGACGTCCAGTAGGTTGGGATTTCGATGCAGGAACAAGACTCGGCAAATATGGTCGCTGCCGGGTTACGGCCTCAGCAATACCATTAGTGATGTAATTCTTATAAAGCCGAATCGCGCCCTATGATCAGGCCTAACCGGAAACGTGCCCCCGCCCTCGCTCCCTGGTAGCAATGCATGGGCCTGCATGTGGGGGTGGGTGGACATGGTGGCTGGCAAAGTACCAAAGGATGTTCCGAGGGAAGCCGCGCCTCCCGCCTAGCAGCGACACTTCTGACAGCTGGGGGACGATACTGATGTCAGCTGGGGGACGATACTGACAATACACCCTCGGCCCGTCCTGACGCCGCATCCTGTACCTTACAGCTTACTTGTATGGTCGCTGTCACGAGTTGCTGTGGCAGCAAATGACTTGAAACTGCCGACCTGCCTCACCTCACCACTTCCTGGGTCACCATGAATTGCGAATTGCCGACCGCAGCCGCGCCACCACCAGATATGCCGTACCAGCCGCGCACCATCCTCAACCTGATCATCGTCTAAAGGTGAAAACATGATATCTTCAAAACGAACACAATTTTGCAAAATGCAATCTCGGCGCCTCAAACAAGGGGCGGCACCTGCACCCTCCGCAACCCTTCTGTCCTCGCCAGCAAACGCACGACTCCACACGCACCCCGCAGCCCGCCTCACCAAACTGCCTCCGCCGTAGCCCAGCTGCGCATCGTGCGGGGCAGTCGTCGCGCCGCATGGCACACGGTGACGACGTCCCAGCAACCACCAGGGGACCTGGCAGGCCGGGAGGGCGCCCCTCAGCGCTGGCACGATAAAGTGGAGTCGTTTACACCACTGCCAACTCATTGCTAAGACACCACCACACCACCACGACACCAGCCTACACCAGCCGTAATGGTACAGACGAGCCGCGGCAAGGACGCAAGCCGCATATTATCAAACCAACAAGTGCCTAACATTAACACAAATAAAACCATACATGTGTGTACCATAGCATGACTCACGTAACTCACGTTTCTGGCTGCATGCCTACCAGGCCGCCAGTCGACTTCTACAACAATCAGCGCCTTGGGACACGTCGTGCGCCGGCACCGCAGCACTGCAACTACACCATCAACTACAGGTTCTACTCTTCTTCGATAATCGGCGGCCCGCTCCGCCCGCGCGAAAGCTGCCTTCCCTCCCCTCTATAAACGGCACTTCGCGTAGGTATGGGTTATTTGAACGCGGGGGCGCAGCTCCCACCACCACCCCGCGGAAGCGGCGGGGCCGACAAGCAGCGAGGGGGCCCACAGAGCGCCCAGAAGCAGGCGATGCGCGCGACCCCCTCGCATATCCGCTAGACTAGAGGGTGCACAAAGCACGTATCATGGTTACGTAATCTATATCAAACGGGGCCCCTCACGGCACGGTGCGAGGCGAGAATCCAATAACGCGCCACTACGCGAGAGACTACGCGAGGAGCTACAAGAGAGAAACACAACAATTCCCTAGAGCAGGCAGGCAAAAGCGAGACCCCAAGAGAAACGACCCCACCCCAAGAGCGACGACCGCCGGGCCGAGACTGGCCCAAGACCCCGAGGCCTGCCCATCCACAGTGCCTGTAAAAGTAGCGTCCCAGGGACGTGTATGTTACTCAACAGTACGGGCGGAACACGGAGGCCGGCTGCTGGTGGCGGTGCTGCCGCCGGGTGGCTGGCTAACGAAAGACGGCGCACGCACCGCCTTGAACAAAATTGCAGGCGCCATGGCAGCTGCACCGGCACCCAATAAGGTACGACATCAAAAGGCGCGAGCTGCTGTTGCTGAGGCGGCCACGAAAGACCGCCCATCCATTTCCCTAGTCAGGTACGCTGCCGCCACCGCCGCGGCCACATTCTCAACGTCCATCTCGCGAACGTGCCGCGAAGCCGCGGGCCCTGTGGCCACCGGCCCTGCTGCCGAGATGATATCGCTGCCGCCGCCGTGGACGTCGACAGTACTGCTGCCACTCGCGGCGCCATGACCGTTGGCGTATATGACGAGGTCATCGCCGGCCATGTACGCCTCGGTGCAAGCTGCGCTTGATGCGACGGCGGCGGCAGCGCCGACTGGCTGGATCAGGTGTTGCGCCGTGACCCCGCCAGTCAGCTGCCCCTCCGCCTCTACTGATTGCACCTCCGCTTGCTGCGGCTCCGCTAGCTGCGCCTCCGCTAGCTGCGCCTCCGCCTGTGGTGCCGCAAAAATTGTCTCCAGCTGCTGCATCGCCGAGTCGGCCATGGCCACGTGTACCGAGCTGGGCGCCGATTCCAAGCCCGCCGCCAATGCCGCCTCGCTACCCATGGCCACAGCGCCGCTGGCTGCTGCCTCCGGGAGCGGTTTGGGTGGAGGCAGGTCCACGGGGTACGTCTCCCAGATGCACACGTCTCCTTCGGCGTCGCCAGACACCAGCAGTGCCCGCCGGCCGGCCGACAGCACGCGCACGGCGGCTGCATGGCCGTCGAGCGGCACACCGATTGGGTTCAGGTCCAGGTCCCAGGCGCGAATGAGCTGCAGGGTGGCGTACAGGTCGTGGACAAGGGCGTATAATCATGAGATCGCTGGGGAGGGATCGCATTTCAAATAGGGGAGGCGAACGTGGTCATACCCAGACCCCACGCGGATCCCGACGCGCTGCACTGCCGGCCTCTCCCAGTGGTAGCCGCCACCACCACACCCAACCACACATATGCAGGGCCGCGTTGGCCGCAAATGACACCTATATCCAGCACATCCCACCAGTAAGGACCTGGGGGCTCCGCACGTACTGACCCCTCACGTGCCATGCACTGACCCCTCACGTGCCATGCATTGCTACACATGTGCGGCCTCTATGTGCGGCCTCTGGCGCACATGAACGATTCCAAACACCCAACCTCCTTCAGCTTCCCTATGCCGCCAGCATCGCCCTGCTGCAACCATCAGCCCAACCCACGGCCGCCGCCGTGCACTCATGCAAATACCTAGCCCGCATCCACCTGCTTGTCAGCCTACAGCAACCCAAAAACAAGCATCGAACCCTAGACCAGTGCGCAAAGTCCCGCACCTTATCGTCGCCGCCCGTGAACAGGACGCCGTTGGGCCCCATGGTGGCGCAAAACACCTTTTCCCCAAGGTGCGCGCACCGCGCCTCCGCGACCAGCTCCAGTGTGCTGGCGGACCAGACCTGAATGGGTGCAGGATGGAGGTCGTGGCGGTCAGGCACTACGGCACCACAGTGCAACGCGCAGGAGCAATCGAGGACATGCTGCCGCTCGGGACCGCATCCGGTCCAAGCGTGAGGGCATATGTCGCGCGCCCGTCCTTATCTTCCGCACGAACCGCGCACTTTGCCGCGCCCACCTTGACGCTGCCATCGTACGACACAGTGAAGACGCGCCCGCCGTCCACGACGCACGCCGACACGCGCCCATCGTGCGCCCGCTCCTGAAAGGGTCCCTCCTCCAGGCCACCCGACCGGGTGATGGTCCACGACCGCAACGAGCCGTCAGCCCCCGCCGTGAAGACCCGGCCGTCGGACGCCTCTATGGCCAGGATGTCGCCCGTGAAGAGCCGCACGGCCTGGCTCTCCTTGGGAGTGCGGAACGTCGTGTCCCACAGCCGCAGGCAGTTGCAGCCGCAGCTGCGCCAGGAAGCGGGGCAATCAGACCGCGGAGGGGGCGCCGGAAGAGGAATGTCAGTGAGGGTGGGGCGCCGTGGCGAGGTGGGCACGAAAGGACGCACACTGCACGCGCTCAAGGACGTTATCCAATTTGGGTCCAGCCCATCGGGCAGTCTTTGCCTCCCATTCTCACCTAAAGAGCCATTTGCCTGTCACTGCTAGCGACCGCACCCATCCAGTGTGTCCGCCCAAAACGACCTGCAGCGATCACCCGGGCCGTCCCGAGGTGTTCATTAGTGGTTCGCGACAACTTGAGAGAAATCCAACCGTGTGAGTTAATATGGGGGAGCACTCGTCGAGTGAAGGTGGTCACTTCCGTTCAGGAACGTGAATATTACGGCATTCCCGAGACTCGCGAGGTTGTTTCGACTCTGGAAGAGGGGTACACTGCGTCCACGGCCTAGGCTTCTATGAACGCTGGCCAGTGAGTGCTTGTCAGTTTATGTGACTGCGACATTGCTCAAAACCGCAAGGAAAGCATGTTCGCATTGGCTAGAAAGTACCGCACACGCCCAGGGTTTCGTCTGCAGAAATGGCCGAATGATGCGAGTTAAGAAGCGCGTACTCTGGTACCCATAACATCTTAAAAAGACATAGAGGTTGCGTTGATGTTGCCAGTGAAGGGTTCAATCGTGAGGTCATGGGAGACGTGGAGCCGCGCGGTGCAATCGTTCGCACCTTGTCTGTCACGTCCTTACTCCCCAACATCCATGTCAGGACCTCTTTGGACGCTGTTCCAAGATATATGCCCGACGGCTTGTGCCTCTTGCGAACTATGGTTCCATCAGGCAAGACGTCAGGAATTTTCGCCAGCGAAAAGACTGGTGCTCCAGGCACTTTAAGCCGGGTAACCTCTATGCTTTCATCACATGACGTCTCCGTGTTCTCACAGTCCTGTGGGAACAGACGACGTGGCATGCACGAGGGTCTCGTCAGACACCGTTCGATTCGAAGACGACCTGCTTGTCGCATATAGAAGCACTCTTACCCCTTGAGACGAGTAAAACCTCCATATTGCCATTCCCTTGTCAAGCGAAGCTGTCGCGACAAGCTTCTCGTCTGCGCGAAGAGCGGGAGGACGCTTTTAGGGTGTCCCCGACCACGTCCGAGCCGGGGGAGGCAACTCTCAGCCCAAAATTAATCCTTACCAGGGGTGTCTTGGACAACTAAAGCTGCACTTGCAGCACTTGAATGGGCCTTCGAAAGGCGTGTCTGCAGCACCGCCGGGCAAGCTGCATCCGCGCTGCTGGAGACTGGGCTGGGGGGCTGGCATGGGACATCGTCGCGCGCCTCAAAGAAATCTGGTTCTGCTGTGGTCGTTGCTACGCTGCCGACGGCCATGGCAGGGCCGGCCGATAAACAGCACCGCGCAGCCCGCCGACTGGGCATGGTGCGCCGCTGTGCAGGGGTAGCCGCGGACCAGGGCGTGCAAGTTCGCACGCCCACAGGCGCGGGCGAAGAGCGCCGCCATGTCTGGCAGAAACCATGGCGCACGTCCATGGCAGCGGTCCTAAGCTACAAAGTGTGAAAGTCAATGACAGTCGGCATCCCCTGAGCTCCAAGGGCGAAGCCCTCTACTCCAACTTTAAACTGTTGGCCCTAAACCGTAATAGGTAACCTTGCAAGGAAGCCCTAGATGCTTTGTTCGGAAAGGAAGCAGATTAAAGCGCACCGCACCGAAACCTGAGGCCGATGAACTAAGGCACCACTAAGTGTGAGAGGTTTTGGCCTAAAACTATCCTGATGAAGCGCAAAGTTTGTTTATGCAGCCTTAAAATATCTGGCGGCAGGTAGCTCAATTTCTTGCCCAGTACTGTACGACTCTTGGTTCCGAGCCGTGACTAGCTACTAAGCTGTGATGAGCTACACCATCGCTCGCACACGTCGCTGCATCCCTGATCTGGGAGCTATAGGCCGCAAGGCCCTGGCCCCAGTGCTGCCGACGGCCGCGGCGGTCATCCTCCTCACACAGCCCGCCTTCGCAGACGTTCCGCCGGCACCGGTGAGATTTGGATGCGAAGGAGAAGTGTTCTTTTACGAAAACGCTGCGATAAACAGGCAAGGCCTCTGCGTTAGAGGTCCCGCCATTTTTCCTCTTTCCTCCTTCTCCCTAGAGCCCGCCCCCCCCCCAAGCGCACAAGCCTCTGCGTGCATGTTCCCGCCACCCCCCGCGCCCACGGGCAGCACTACGACGCAACCCCGCCCAACCTTACCATTCGCTCCATCGGCTGAGGATCTATCAAATCGCCGTTTAGCCCGTGCAACGTCTTGAAACTATCGAGGCGTTGGCTAGCTCCGGTTCGAACGGTAGCTGATCTAAACAGCTTCGTCCATAGCTCGCCCAACCCCACCACCGCCAAGCGTTGGGGCCGGGCGCGCGAAGGTAGAAGCACCAAGCGCGGGAACTAGGCGTCCAGTGCCCGAGTTTGGCGCTCTATAGCCTCAGGGATAGGCGCGGACCTGCGCACCCGATTCCCTAGACTCCGTCCTGAGCTCCCGACCACTCTTCAAGCGAACCCCTGCACCTCCACCCGCTTGATTGGTCCCTGCCCAACCCTTCGTCGACCTCCAACAAACCGCCCTGGCCATCCAGGTGGTCCTCCATTTCGATGTGGCGGGAGAGGGCCGGCTCCTGCCGTGCGCCCCGCGGACCAGGTGCGTAGTTCCGGAGTTCCGGAAGCCGACTTCCGAGCTCCGAAACCAGACACTTCAGGGCTCCGAAACCAGGCTCTTGGGCTCCGGACGCTCTAGCCAGGATCCTGCTGTATGCTGGTTTGGCTTCAGCGTCCGGCAATTGGCACAGCGGGGGGGAATGTGCAATACCCTACCCTAGATCATGCGTCCAGGAGGGGGTTTCGAGGAAGACCCGTGGATGCGAGAAAGGATGGGGGGGGGATGGCAGTAGGCCTGGGCAATCTCGCTGCGGGCAACGGCTCCGAAACCAGGCTCTCGACTCCTCGAACGCTATGGACTCGTCGTATTTTTCCCTCCACCGTTCTAATATGCCGGTGTGCCCTTTCCTCAGCCCCGCCGCATCTGCGCCCGTCCGCAACCCTACCTACCTTTTATGGCTAGTCACTGTTTTTTTTCTCCTGCAAGTACCTGCTGCTTTTCTCTGCCAGCCGTTGTTAGTTTTCTCCGGCTAGCTTACGCGTGTTATGTTGTTTTTCTCTGGCTAGTACCGGTTAACCTTCTCTGGCTGGTTCTGTTACTTTTGTCAAGCTGCGCAAGCAGCTTTCCCCTCCACCCCTACCTACTACGCTACCTGGCTGCCCGCCTGACCCTGCAGCTGCGTCTCCACCGCAAACTTCATGTCGCCCTCCCAGTACCTGGCTCCCTGGAGCTATGACCCCATGGCGCCCGCACAGGCCAAGAGGTGAGGCCTCCGCCACGGCGCATTCAGAACCCCCGCCGGCACGCGGCGGCAGCATCGGTCCCAGTGGCAATAGCAGCAGCAGTGCTCCCCATCGCTCTATCGGCACGCGCATTGACAAGTGCCGTTGGGGCTCGCCCGGAGGAGCCGTTGGGTTCGGACTGGCCGGCGCAGACGTCGACAAAGGCTGTTGTTACTGCTCCGCTTTGGGTTGCCGCGAGCGCTGCGGCCTTAATGCGGACCAGCCGTCTTCGTGGGAGCTGCGGAAGCTCTTGATCGCCGCCACCTGGGGTCTGGCGCCGCCTCCGTGCAGGCAGCTGCTGGACGAGATCCGGTCACGCGGAGGGAGCGTCGTACAGGAAGACGAGGCCAGGGGCTACATCGCCGCGGTGGTGCCGTACCAGCTGGGTCCAGGTGCGTTTGCGTTTTTAGGGTTTCGGAGCCGAGCGCGCCCCTTCCCGGGCTTTCTTGCAGTAATTCGGTAGGCCTTTTGTCGAGTCTGTCTGTGCCATTGGAGCGCAGCCAAGCCGAGCCTATCTCATTGCCGATCAACGAGCGTCACGACTCTCCACTTCACTCCCTGTTGCGTTTGGGTTGGCATCGTCGTCCTCGCTCAGCTCCTTTTCCACCTACTTGCGGGGTAATGACGACTGGGCTACTTGCGGGTCCGCTTGCGCAGGCCGGCAGGATGTCGACACCATAGAGTTCAAGTTCTCGCCGGATGGGGTGGCGGTGACCTTTCAGGTAGTAACGCACGGATGCGGGTGGGCAAGGCTGCAAGCTGCGCCGCTAGTCGGGCCGTGTCCCATCCGCCGTGAGCATGCATGCGGCGTCGTGGAACCGTGATTTTGCGAGGGTGCTGTTTGACGCCGTGTCGCCCCGCATTCCCACGCCTACCCCCTCCCCGTTGTTGTAATCGTTACAGTGGGCTCCAGACCTTAGAAGGTAGAGCCATCGGGCGCATCGCCTGACACTGAAAAAGACAAGGAAAGCAGAGAAAACCGACGGTTCCGAAAGACAAACCACCCAGAGCCTCACAACCCTCCCCGTGCTGTCGTGTAACCGGTCTTAATGCCACCCCCCGTACTCGCGGATACAATTTACCCCCCCCCGCCCGCCCGGACTCTCCTTCCTTTGCGTACCATGCGCTTCGCTGTACCGCCCTCCCCTTCTCCCTCGACCCATCTCATCGTCGGCAGCCCGCATCCCTCCTTCCGCCCCCCACCCCCCCACCTCTTTTACAACCCCCTCATACCTCTTCTATTGTAACCCCCCACACCTCGCCGCACGTACTCCCTCAGGTCCGAGGCGCGCACCAATGTGCCGCCCCCTCCCTTCTGCTGGACTCCCGGCTGCATCTCCGGCCCCGGCAACCGCGCCCGACTGGAGGGGCTGCGCGACAGCCTGGGCTGGACCAGCCAGGAGACGGACGAGGACAAGAAGTGGGTGCAGATCCTGCTGCACGACTGAGCAGGAGTGGGGGCCGCTGAAGGTTTCGGAGCGCACGCGTGCGAACGAGTTGCACAGGAGGCGCGCTACGGGAGATGAGAAGTCATGGGTGCCATGGAGGGCTGTGCCCAGCACATCGGTGTCACTCCGTGCGGCGGCAATCGGAACGGCGTCGGTGCCTGCCTCCCTTAGAGCCGACGGCGGGGGCTTCAGGCGCAAGAGGATGATGCCAGCAGGCTCTACAAAAGGCAGCAGCCACTGTCCTACTGCGTAGGAGCTTGGATGCGCCGTGCGTAGCGCTCGTGCCAACCTGATGGCACGCCAAAAATGCCCCGTTACCGGGGGTTCTTCATCGCCGTGAACTGGCTACTTCTGCCGCAAGTCCCCCGCAAGCCCCATACACCCAACCACCACCTCGCCGGCATACGATAACATACGAACGTCACGTCGAATAGAAGGCAGTGGTGTACGAACGTCACGTCGAATAGAAGGCAGTGGTGTTGGCCCATCAAGGCCCCCCAACCAGTCAGTTCGGGAGGCGGTCACGAGCCGCAGGCGCCTCACGGCTTGCTCCACACACCTCCTCGACGTGGTTAGGCTAGGCGCCACTCTTTTGACCGCCACCCAGTTAAGGCCAATGCCGCAAAGCAGCATCTGCGGTCTTCTGGAATATGTCAAGAAGGGGCGCCCTCTCAGCGCCGCTACGCCCCTCCGATGCCCTCCGCTCTGCTCGGGGTATAGATTGAGGTGGAGAGCAAGGAGGCCCGAGGCCGACCCAGCGACCCCGACCTAACCTACGGGCCCTGCGCCCCTGCGACAACCTCCGAAACCCACGATCGGCATCCGTACGGCTACCGCCTTGTCGGCCACTGGCCGACCACCCACTGCTACGTCCTCCCCTGGAGCATAATGTACACGTCATCACCTTCCAGCTCATGCAGCTTGCCGGTGTGATTCACGTTGGCGGGGAGGTGGGAAGTCGCTGGCGCCGATTAGTTCACCGGCTCCGAAACCACCGCTCCCTGCCGCCGCCACCCCCATCCCTTGCGGACGCGATTGCGGTGGCACAAGCAAGTCTGTCACACAAACCCACGCGCTCTCTGCCGCAAGTCTAAAATTCGTGGTCGTGATCCCTCGTCGCCCTCATCGCCTCCCCCCGCCGTTGTCAGTGTCGTGTTGGAGGTGCCGGTAGCCTGCGGGCGAATCGGCTGGTCGCAGTATGCGGCGCCGAAAGGCACCGCGCATCTCCGCTTCTTGCGCCTGGCAATTTTACACGCATACTGCACCGCCTTCGCGAGCAGCCACGCAGCAGCCGCGCGGTTGGTGTTCTCATGCACCCAAAAGAAACCGGTGGGGTGGTTGAATGAAAAACCAACCCAACCCACAGGTGGGGTGTCTTGAGGGGCCTTCCCACACGCCGCCTCTGTCCCCGCCGCTACAAGAAGCTCCGCAGCAAGGAGGCGCCCATCCAGGCAGCCGACACGAGCACAATGATCTGCACCCGGCATGAGGGCGGAAAGAGGGTTTGGAGAGGGGCGCGGGGGGCCGTTGGGTCGGTTGGGTGGTTGGTGGCCTTGCCACGTCCCGCATCCTATTCTATGCGTCAGCAGATGCACAACCCGCTGAGACCCGTACGGCCTCAGCCAACCGAACCAATCGATTTTAACCACCAAGGCGGCCTCGTTGTTCCAAACAGGTTTGCTCAGATCACGATATCGTGTTATCACGGGACCATGTCACGGTAATATCGTACACCAATCCTGACTGCAACTTGCTTTCAGGATACCATGCCAAAAAGCCTCAGCTCGGAAGTCCTCTCCCGGCCGCAACACCCGCCCGCCGCGCCAGCCCGCGCCCACCTGCTGCCCCGCGCCCGTGGCCGCCAGCGCCGCCCTCAGGCCCCACCAGCAGCCAGCCATCACGGCCGCCATCACCACTATGCTCAGCAGCGTGACGCCCAGCTGCAGCCACCACATGCGGACCGGGTAGTCGTACTCGTGGGCGCCCTTCATGCTAAGCTCCGCGGCGTCTGCGGGGAGTTTCGAGGAAGACCCGTGGATGCGAGAAAAACCCGTTTAGAACAGGCGCTTTAAGATGCATGCTGGAGATCTGGGGTGAGGATACAAAAGACGAAGCGGGGAGGGGGTGGCATAAGGACCGTTTTCGCGACAGGGACAGGATAGTGGGGCGGGGCTTGGGGGGGGGTTCGGGTGAGCCCGGGCTAGCCCGGTTACAAACGTGTGTGTTTTCTGCACCGGAAGGGGGGTGGGGGTCGAGATTGAGAAGCAGAGGAGGCGGAGATGGGGGTGGCTCCTGGACTGCCGTAGGAATTTGTAATGGAGGCTGGGGCTGTGGAGAGAGGGCTGCGTTCACAGGTGCCTGAGTGGTGCTTGCGAGGGATGCCTTCGTTGGTGGGTTGGCTCACGGCTGGAGGCGTGGAGGGATTGGGGGGGGAAGGCCGCGGAAGGGCGGGTTGGCCACGCGAGGAGGGCCCTCCCTGGAGCTTCACCCAGCAGCATGTGGGCGCGAGAGAGAGAGGAGCAAAGCGCTTGCGTTTAGGATAAGACAAAATCGCGTACGGGGGGGGGCCCCTGCGACGCGGCGGTTGGTACCATAGCCGCGCGCATCCATGCCTCACCCGTGGTGGGCTTGCTGTAGGAGGATTGCCAGCAGCTGTCCCACGTGGATTGGAGGTCCGAGAAGAAGGCGTCAAAGGTAGCGTAGTCGGAAGGCTTCATCACCTGCGGGTTCGGACGCGGGGCGTGGAGGAGAAAGCGAAGACGGGGGGGGGGGGTTCATAAGAGGAAGGGGGGGAGGCGCGCGTGAGGCACACGGGCAACGCAGCTCCAGAACCAAGATCACGGGTGCGGTGCGTTAGTGGTGGTGGGTTTCGAGGGAGACCCGTGGCGGTGGTGGGGGGGGAGTGGTGCGCGTGATTCCCTTGCTCGTGCTCCCATGCCATATACATCGGGTTACGGCGCTGATAAATAGCTGTGACGTGAAGACACACGAGGCAGGTGGCGACGTTGTCTCGCCGCCCCTTCTTAATGAACCGACGTCCCGGCCTAGCCGCGCCAAGCCCAGCCCACCGCACCTTTGAAAACGTGGTCACCAGTGTCCTCCCGAACCGCACCGACAGCGTCTTCTCGCACAGCACCTCCTCCTTGCTTCGTGTGATGATCAGCTGCACCGGCAGGCGGCGGCTGTAGGCGAAGTGCAGCATGCCGCGCTTGAGCGGCAGGCTGCTGGGCTTGAGGCTCCGGTGGCCTGCAGAGCCCCAGCAGCAAGCAAGAGGGTGGAGAGGGTGCACCGGGGTGGAACCGACGAGCAAACCGAAAAACAAACTTGATACCAGCCAGGCAAACGGTAATAGGCGGGCGAAACTCTTAGGTGAGGGGACAGCGCGGGGTCGGGCTTGGGGCTCGGGGCGGATTGGCTCATGGGGCAAGCAGCAGCAGCAGCAACAGCAGCAGCAACAGCAACAGCAGCAGCAACAGCAGCAGCAGCAGCAGCAGCAGCAGCACCGCAACGCTCGTCCAACCTATTGCTCGTCCAACCGAACAATCCAACCCAATCCCCCGGGCCCCCGCACCTACCGAAGTCTGTGCGCCAACTGCACTTCCCACGCCAAGTAACCGGGTATGTATGCACCCCCCCCCCCCCCGCCCCCCTCGCACCCTCGGGGTACACCAGCAGCCCCGGCACCGTGCTCTTGGAGAGCGTGGCGTCTAGCCAGGAGTTGAAGGCCTGCGGAGTGGGCCGGGGGCGGGGGGGGGTGCGGGTGCAGGTCGGGCGGGTGCAGGTGGGGTGGGGTGAGTACGAGGAGAGCACCGTGGGTGGTTGGGTGGCGGGGGATCAGATGCAGGGCCTACGATGGCGATGCGCCTCCATGGTGAGTGGGAGGCAAGTGGAGGATGGGATGGCGGGAGATGAGAGGAGACCCGTGGGTCGGCTTGTAGCGGGGTGGGGGAGGGGGGAGTGTCAAAGGGTCAACTACACTTAGTACCACGATTCGCCTGACCGCCCGGAAGGATCCCTCGCGGAGAACTACACGGCGGTCTGTCGGGGGGAGCGAGGTTTCTTGTCCGTGTGTTTGCGAACAAGTGACGGTAGGGCTTGCGCGAACCAAAATGAAAACGCCACGGCCGGGATTCGAAGGGGTGTCGGGGTGGAGACGAGGGCACTTACGCCGTGCCGCCGACCCCTGCGGCCGCCACGCCGGCTCACCTCTTTGTCGGCGATGGTGCCCCGCTTGAAGAGGACGATGCCGCGAAGGATGATGACGGAGGTGCAGAACACCGGGAAGGCGAAGTACACCATCCATCTGGTGGTGGTGGTGGTGGTGGTGGGTGTAAGGGGAAGGACCCGGTTACACGACGTAGGAAATGGAGGGCAGGACATAGCTGGTAGTGGGTACTTTTCGGACACGCGGTTGGGTGCGCATGCCGGAAAACGAACGGCAAGGGGGCCCACGGGCCGGTGGACGTTGGGGAATGCTTGCTGGGTTTTGGGTTTTGGGTTTTGCGAATTTGGGTTTTGGAAAGCTACTTTTCGGATATGGATAACGGGTCCGTTGAGGTATTGGGTTGAGTTTCAGGCTTTAGGTCTCAAGGGGTAGGGTTTCGGAGGAAAGTGTTGCGATTTCAGGGTTGGAAGGTGGGCAACAACACACAGAACAACAGACAGGGTGGCGGGGAGCAGGGCAGGTGTTACTGTGTAGGGAGAGGCACTGGATCCCTACGGCTCAGCTCCTCCCCGACCCCCAACCGACAACCGACGTATCCCCAACCCAGTTCTCCAGCATACATCTCAAAACGTCTGTTCTAAACGGTTTTTCCTGGCATCCACGGCGAGACAACCGACAACGCCCAACCAGCTCTCAAGCCGCCGCTGGTCCCCCGCCACCCCACTGCGCCCGCAGCCTACCCACACGGCGGGGCCCCACGTGCGGCAAATCTGGCCCAGTGTACGGCCCTTGTGGACCTGTACGACCCACTTGACCCTGTACGACCCTTCTAACCTCGCCAGAAATTCGATCCTGCATGTATGGCCCTTGTGGCCTTGCTACACCCGGCCGGCGTGAGTCACCCACGCAACATCGCAGCCGCCTCCATCCCATCCCAAGATCCCATCCCAATCCACCCCTTCTCCCTCGGCAATGTCCCAGGTCAATGGGGGGGTCCAGGTGCTCGGCGCACAGGTCCAGGGAGGCCAGCAGCCACATGGTTCCGGGCCCTACGCTGCGCCCCCTGGGCCCACTGCCCCCGCCTCCGTACCCGCCCCATACCCCATCTCGCCCAGCACGTCGCTCTGCCTACCTTCGACGTATGATACCAGGAACCCGACCCTCTCCGTTTGTTTTGCCGCTGTGCGCGTGCGTTTGCGACCCTTGCTGTCACCGCATTTTCCCAAACGGCACGGCGGCGCGGTTCAAGACACGGGACGGTAACGGAAGCGCTTGTGCCGCTTGGTAGCATATCACGTCTCCACGATAATGGTCGGTATCAGGGCTGGGACGGAGACGAACTACATCGCATCTCGCCTCACCACGTCCCATTCCGCCAACCCGTTTCTCCGTCTTACGCGCTGCACGTTACCGCACATTCGTTTGTTCCATCTCCTCCTTTAAACGACCGATGACCGACCGCCTCCACAGGTTTCTCAGTAGTTAATCCAAGTGCTCCAGCATGCGCCCACAACCAGGAGTCCGAAGACAATGCGCCCGCTATCCTATCCATGTCGCATAACCGGGTTTTAAGCCACCCCACCCCCACCCCCCACGCCCCATCCCCACGCCCTAACCCCCACCCCCCACCCGCCCCGGGTTTTCCTTGCAACCCCCGCCCCGCCCCGCCACCCACTCGCCACCCCCACTCGCTCGCGGCGCCTCCCCCGCCCCACCTGCTCATCAGCGCCGCTCGCCCCTCCGTCAAGTACGCGTCGATGAAGAAGTCCGCCCAGCTGCGGTGGTTGCACTGCGGCAGCGGGGGAGCACGGGTGCAGGATCCAGGGAAGGGTCAGACGGAGGGAGGAGGCGGGGCTGGTTGGGATGCAGCTGGGCCCACCAATTGGCGTATAGTGCAGCGGCGGAGCAGGGTGCCGCCTCACCGCCGGCGCTCGCCACCGGTGCTTGCGAGTGCGTTGGATGCGGCCAGCCACTGCTGGTCCCCCACTGCTGGTCCCCCACTGCTGGTCCCCCACTGCTGGTCCCCCACTGCTGGTCCCCCACTGCTGGTCCCCCACTGCTGGTCCCCCACTGCTGGTCCCCCACTGCTGGTCCCCCACTGCTGGTCCCCCACTGCTGGTCCCCCACTGCTGGTCCCGCACTGCTGGTCCCCCACTGCTGGTCCCCCACTGCTGGTCCCGCACTGCTGGTCCCGCACTGCTGGTCCCCCACTGCTGGTCCCCCGCTGCTGGTCCCGCACTGCTGGTCCCGCACTGCTGGTCCCCCACTGCTGGTCCCGCACTGCTGGTCCCCCACTGCTGGTCCCCCACTGCAGGTCCCCCACTGCTGGTCCCCCACTGCTGGTTCCCCACTGCTGGTCCCGCACTGCTGGTCCCCCACTGCTGGTCCCCCACTGCTGGTCCCCCACTGCTGGTCCCCCACTGCTGGTCCCCCACTGCTGGTCCCGCACTGCTGGTCCCGCACTGCTGGTCCCGCACTGCTGGTCCCCCACTGCTGGTCCCCCACTGCTGGTCCCGCACTGCTGGTCCCGCACTGCTGGTCCCCCACTGCTGGTCCCGCACTGCTGGTCCCGCACTGCTGGTCCCCCACTGCTGGTCCCCCACTGCTGGTCCCGCACTGCTGGTCCCGCACTGCTGGTCCCCCACTGCTGCTCAGCTGCGGGTGCCCACGAGACGCGACAGGGCCTCTCGGCGCCAGCGTCCGGCATGGGTTGCCCCGGCTACGCGCTGGCGCGATTCCGGTTGCGGTTGGGTTGAAGGCGCACCCCCGCTCTGAGCCGTTGTGGGGCCAACCGACCATTGCTGCGGCAGCCTCTAACAGTTGTTGCCCCTGGCCCCCCCTGGCGAACCGCAGCTGCCGAGCTGGGCGAGAGGCGGAGCGAGAGCGGTGACGACGCCGATCCTGATGCCGGCGTTGCGGGCATCAACGTCGACGCCGTGGTGTGGCGTCTAGAGGGTGGCGGCAAGGTGGTCGCCACCCCTCCCCTCCCACCGCCCTCCCCCTCCCACCGCCCCTCCCACCGCCCCTCCCCTCCCAGTGCCCCTCACATCTCCCCTACCCTACCACCGGGCCGACCCTTCCAACGATCGACCCTCCCATCGGTCGACCCTCCCACTGCGCTGCCTTCATATCCCACGAGCCCGCAGAGCTGGTGCCACTGGGTACGTGCTTTGCAAGACGGAGCCGCCACAGCCCGATGCCGCACAGCCAGCCATTACTGCCCGCCCGCCCGCCCGCCCTGCCTTCCCTGGAGCGGCCGCAGCCCCGGGTGGTGCAGGCCGCTGTCCCCTGTACGGCCCCAGGTACGGCACGGCCCCGCACTGCTCCGCCCGTGTGCGTGCCCAACAGGGCCCCGCATCGCAGCCCCTGCAGCCCCACCCTCCCTGGAGACCCTGCAGCCCCACCCTCCTGGAGTGCAGCCCCATCGGAGACCCTGCAGCCCCATCCTCCTGCCTGCAGCATATCAGCCAAGGCACCAGGCACAAATGGAGCCGAGCGCGCAAGGGGCCGCCTCTGGTCCGCGGCACCGCCACCCACCCTTCCGGTTTCTCCGACCGCTCCGTCTTGCCAGCGCCTTGCGTTCCGGGTCCTCACGTTCCTTAACTCTTCAAAATTCACTAAGCCCCCACTTAGCGAAATCCACCCTGGTTTTGATAGCCCAAGCCCTCGAGTGACCTACCAGATAGAGGCATTGCCCGCCACGGTAGAGGGAAAGCTCCCCCTGCTTCAGCACGGTGACGCGGAAGAAGGCGACAAGCGTCTTGGCCCTGCGTACGGCAGTGCAGTCTGGGTTGATAAGCAGCGCTTGTTCGCGAGCGGGACAATGATGGGTTTTCGGGTGGGTCTGGTGTGCGTCAACGCCTTGTATGTGCGAGCGATCTCCAGATGATCAAGTTTGATGCTGAACGTGCGAAGGGTCACAGCGAAATGTATGCATCCCTGCCCTTGCTGATGGGTGCCCGCAAAACGCACGACGCGTCGCCGATACTTGGCCTACCAATCCAGCATGTCATTACGCTTGCCCACATTCGCGAAGCGAACTCGGTATAAGACTGCAAATATAGGCAAGCTCCAGTAGAATACAAAGACCGACAACAGGAAGGATGGAAGGCTGAGGACCTTGCTTACTACAGACATTGTCCTATCAGTTGCAAGCCTACTGTATTAATAAGGTAATATGTAGAATACCCTACAATATTGCAACGAGTTTCCCCATGTGGGCCTCAGCGCTAACGCGTACGTGACTACGTGTCTAATGGCTTCACGTGGGGGAGACTTTGAAATATGATACCATAGGTAGGTCAGGGAGGACTTGATCACAACCAATAATTGAGCCTGCAAGTAAAGAGCGCCCAAGGCGATGCCGTACGCCCGTACTGCAGCGCCGACTTTGCGTGCTTAAGCCCCACACAGCCACTTCCGCACCCCTCCTTCAACACCGGTCGATCACACCTGTTAGGGCCCTTTTCGGCTTAAACATCTTTCAGGATGGCGACCTCCGAGCTGGCCTGCACCTATGCTGCCCTCATTCTCCACGATGATGGTCTGGAGATTACGCCCGAGAACATTCTGACCATCACCAAGGCTGCTGGCGTTGAGGTTGAGGCTTACTGGCCCGGCCTGTTCGCCAAGCTGTTCGCCAAGAAGAGCATGGATGACCTCATCACCAACGTCGGCTCTGGTGAGCCTTCGGCGCATGGACTAAAATTACTGGGCCTGCTACATATCTATTATTGTTACGTAACTGCAGTTTGCCTTTCTGACTTCTTATTCAGGCGGTGGCGCCCCGGCCGCGGCCGCCGCCCCGGCTGCTGGCGGTGCTCCCGCCGCTGCTGCTCCCAAGAAGGAGGAGAAGAAGGAGCCGACCGAGGAGGAGGACATGGGCTTCTCTCTGTTCGATTAAGCGTCAGCTTTAGTGGCAGTCTTGTAAGGTTGAGGGCAACCAATTACCATTCTCGTCTTCGGACACTTGCTCCCACTGTGCATCTGAGGAGGAGCATCAGAGCTATGGTCCCATGAGTGCATTTTGGCCAGAAAGTGCTGCAGCTACAGTGGAAAACCCTCTTCAACTGGCGCGCTTTACAGTGTCCTCAGCAATGGCGCGGGCCGTGTCACCGTTCAGCGCCCTCGTACGCCTCCCATATCGTCGCTGTCTCAAAGCGAAATGCTGCATAGCGTTGGCCCACTCATGCGCGTCAAAGTCTGGCCAGCAGGCCTGGGTGAAGTACAGCTCTGTGTAGGCAATCTCCCACAGGAGGAAATTGGACAGCCGCTGCTCTCCGCTCGTGCGTATCAGTAGGTCTGGATTCCCCACCGTCGACATGGCAATCTGCGTCGAGAGCCGATCTGACAAGAGCTGCTCCGTAATCTGCCGATAATGCAATGGGGACGGTTGGAAAGGGTTGCGAAGGGGAACGGTTGGAAGGGCAAGGGGGGAACGGGGTTGCAGAGGCTCAGCACAACTGGGCTTCAAGCTCTAGCAGGACTATTTTTGTTAAAGACTTACAGAGTAGGGCAAGTAGGTAGTGAATGCGACCTCGTGGGGTGTCATACAATACATACAATCATCATATAATGCACATTAGGTCGTGAGCACTAACCTGCTCCGGAGTCAGCTTGCCCTCCTGCACCTCCTTGCACAGCTGCTGCGCGGCGTGCGTGATATCTTGCCGTGCACCGTACGACAAGCAGACGCACAGGACCAAGTCGGTGTTGCCCGCGGTCGTTTGCTCCGCCCTGCAGCGCCAGTAGGTCATTACACGCGTCAGTCGTATGCATCATTTTCGTAATATGGACTTGGCTTTTGTCCATATTGTTACTAGTCGCAGCGTACTCATGGTAGCCAGCTGCCTGATCCCCAACCTCTGCAATGGTAGTACGTCCTTACAGTGGGTTCCATACCAAAAGACAGAACCATCGGGCACATCGCCTGACATTGAAGAAGACGAAAGAGACAGAAACCCAACCATGCCGTGAGGAAGGCAAACCACCACCGACACCCGCCGAGAGGCAAAAGCAGCAACAGCCAGCACCCACGGCCCATAGTTGCGATAAGCCCATGGCTGTGCACCCCGGTGCAAAGAGGCAAACACCGTACGCCACATCCATATGGTATGGCAAAGTAAAGCTGAAACAGCAACGCTGGAAGGCATCCCACCGCACCCGCCAGTATCTGTCTCCAAAATCATCCTCCCCTCCCCCCCCATACAGCAACATGCCCACCCACCTGTCAATGACACGGCGCAGCTGATCAGGCAGCGCTTCTCGGTCCCCAGCAAACGTCAACCGCACGCCCTGCTCGTGCAGCTCCGCCAGCTGCATGCTCAGGGTCCTCTCGATCAACCGCATCAGGAAGGTCACCTCGTCGTGGCTGCGGTCCCAGTTCTCGGTGCTGAAGGCGTACACCTGTTGAACAGGGCAGAACGGCACGGGGCATGGGATGGGGTGACGAGGAAGCCCACATGGGGTGGGGTGACGAGGAAGCCCACATGGGGTGGGGTGAAGTCGGCATAGGGTAAGGGTTGCGCGGAAGGCCCGTGTAATAGGAAGGTGAGGGTGGGGTAGACGTGCCAGCATCCCAGCATGATGTTACTTGGCAAAACGCCCGTGAGTGGTACGGAATCCAACCCAGGCCCGCCCTGGTATGCTCGCCGTGGGCTTTGACTGATTCCCCCGCGGTCACGTGGGGTTACTGCGGCGCGACTATTCATTGCCCCACGAGCCCCCCCGACACTTTCCGTAATGCTGCAACAACGGCGGTTATGCTTATGTTTCATTGCCCACCCATACGCTGCGCTCGTCTAGACAGCACATACCGTGAGCGCCTTGACGCCATCCTCCCGGCAGAAGTTGATGACGCGGCGCAACGCATTGACGCCTTCTTCGTGGCCCCGCCGCCAGTCCCCGCCTCGTCCGCAGCCCCAACGGAAGTTGCCGTCCATAATGCACTATGCGGCCCAAATTATGCAAATTGAACGAATGGATTGACAGCCGTCAAATAATACCCTTGTCAGGGCCCGCTACAAGGTCGTTTTGCGCGAGGCACACCGCAATTACGCACCGCAACGTGCGTCGGCACGGCTCCCGGCAGCCGAGAGCTGCTAGCCTGGGCACTCGAGGCCCTACGCCAGCTGAGCTGTTCCGCTAGACCATCGATCCCGGAATGCGGCTGCTGCAAGTGGGGATACTGAATGAGGGCTCTGCAAACCGTGTTTGGGCTCTGTCTCGCTATCGATGCTGGGCGTTGCAAAACACTGGCCCTCATTCTTATAAACTCAACATGAATTAGTGGGTGTTTGGCGTTATGGAGCTCTTCCTTACTTTAGGGGAACCGTTGTCAGGGCCTTTTACGAGAAGTGCATCATACCACACATCGAAATTGCTTTCGCAAATCAAATAGAGTACCTCAAGATGCTCAATTATACCAATCCTCACCGCGCTCTGCGCACTGACGTGCCTTCTAATACAACACCTGCGCTGCGGGCTGGCCCGCCTCAGTGGCGGAGCGGCCAAGCGCAGGCCCACGGTTGTGTTCAAACACTACTGCTTCATCCTCAAAAACCACATGGCACTAGGTGTGTCGTTGTCTGCAGTGCCCAGCCGTTCGGGAGGGGCCAGCCGCCGAACCAGCCGCAGCAGCAGCCGATGGCGCTGGCCCGCAGACCGCTTTATGAGCCCGTTCAGCCCCAGCAGCCCGTATACTTGAACCTCTCTCAAGTTACGGACAAACAGGTCATTACGCGCAACTCCGGCCGGAACCTTGGCACCATGGGCGAGGCCTGGGTCGACCCAGTCCGGCTGGAGGTGGTGTCATTTGAGCTCGAGTCGAAGCGCGGCGTCAGCTCCACCGTAACCGGCAGCATCCCGCTGTCTACGTTGAAGCAAATAGGCGACGTGGTGCTGGTCCAGGACGAGGGAGTGCTGACGGAGCAGCCGCTGGACAGCCGGTTCGGATTCGTCAAGCTGCTGGGCATGGAAGTCCGCACACGAAGCGGCAGGTTTCTCGGCAAGGTAGGATTCTTGAATAGCTTGGGCCGCCTGCAGCGGCAGCACACAGGTCCGGGTACGCTTGGTGGGTGGGTATCTCAGCTGCTCAGCCCCGTACGTGGTTCCTCCTCGTGTTCATCCTGCCTCCCACACCCCAAACAACCGGGCCCCCAAACCTGCCCCCCCCCTTCTCAAACCAGGTCCGCGACATCGCTTTCAATCCCGACAACGGCACCATCAGCAAAATCGAGTACGACGACTTTGGCCTGCGCTTCCTGCCGGTCAACTTTTTCGACACCTTTTCCGTGCCCGCCGATTTCATCGACACGTGCTCGTACGGCGCCGTGGTGGTAGCCGCGGAGGAGCAGCAGCGGCAGGAGAAGCAGGGCATCCTCAGCGGCATCTTGCGAGGCGTGGGCAGCCGGCAGCAGGTGGCCGGCCTGCTGACGGACGGCTCCCGAGCCGGTGAGGCCGTGGGCTACCTGCCCCAGGGCTACAGCTACGAGCAGTGGCAGAACGACATCCGGCGCTGGGAGGCGGAGACCGGCATCAAGTACGAGGACTACATGGTGCAGAGCGGCCAGCAGCCGCCGCAGCAGCAGCAGTTCGGTGCCCGCGGCGGCCTGCGAAACGCGCTGCCGCCGGGCCGGCCGCAGCAGCAGCAGCCGCAGCTGCAGCAGCAGCAGCAGGCCGGGCAGGCGGCGGTTGCGGCCGGGCAGGCGGGGGGTCCCAGGTACGCCCTGCCACCAGCGGGAGGCCCTGGCGGCCGGGGAGCCCGCCCGAGGATGCCGCAACAGCAGCAGCAGCCCCAGGGTTATGGCGCGCAGGGCCAGCAGGCCCCACCGTACGGCAGCGGAGGGTACGGCGGTGCCGATCCGCGGTACCGCGGCCCTTCGACTTCGCCGGCCGGCGGCGGAGGGCCCGCCCAGCCGCGTTACCCGGCCGCTGTGCCGCAGCAGTGGCCGCAGCAGCAGGCGGCGCAGCCGCCGCCAGCGGGGGGCCAGCAGCAGTGGGGGCAGCAGCCGCCATCACAGCAGCAGCAGCCACTCCAGCAGCTGCGTCCGCAGCCCGGCGCAGCGGCCCGTGGGTCGGGGTTACCCGGAGGGGCGGCGCCCGTGCAGTCGCAGCAGCCACTCCAGGGGGGGCAGCAGGGGGGCCAGTACGGGTGGCCGGGGGCAGGAGGCGGCCAGGTGGGTCCCGGTGCGCAGGGGCCGCCTGGCGCCGGGCCGGAGGGGGGGCCGCAGGCCACCGCACAGAGCAGCGGCGGGTCGTTGCGAGTAGACGAGTGGCTGGTGCGGGAAGGTCAGGGGATGGGAGAGCCCTCCCTGGAGCTGCTGGGGCGGCAACAGCCGCAACAGCAGCAGCAAATGCCAACGGACGCGAACGGCTGGGACTCCCAAGGCACTGGGCCGCAGCGGCCGGCGCCGTACTAGCTGGCCGTTAGCTAGTGCTTGGGCGTTGGCTGGGACTTTGGCTTCGAGTGTTGGAGAGAGCTGTGAGGGAGGAGCGTTTAGGCGACTGCTGGAAGGTCATCATGGGGGGCTGCGCTAGTAAGCCGAATGTACGTGGCGCGTGGGCATAGCAAGTGATGGGTTGTAAATTACCCGCGTGGAAGCATTCGCCGGAGGAAGGCGCGCTTTGTGGGGGCTCGGGATGTGGTGGTGTGTCCCACGGCTGCCTGGCGCGAGCGACAACAGGGAGAGGGGCACACACGCCGCCTGAGAGTCGTCGAGCGTGCAATGGACATCAGTGGACAAGGAAGCAGGCTGCGTGCGTGATGCATGCTCCAAGGGTCCCATACAACGCATGTTCCAAGGGTCCCATACAACCCATGTTCCATGGGTCCGATGCAACCTATGTTCCAAGGGTCCGATACAACCCATGTTCCATGGGTCCGATACAACCCATGTTCCAAGGGTCCCATACAACCCATGTTCCAAGGGTCCCATACAACCCATGTTCCAAGGGTCCCATACAACCCATGTTCCAAGGGTCCCATACAACCCATGTTTCGTGGGCGACAAAACGCAACCCATCCTTAACATGCGCCGCGGGAGGGCCGCGGGACATGGCGCCAGTAGCGCTGGTTATGACTGGCACCTGCTTAGGATTTTTGCGGGCGCACGTCGCGCCCGGCCCTCGCGTCAGTGCATAATGCATATCGAGCCGGGCAACCCGGTGGGGCTCCGGCAGCGGCATCGGTCTTTGCGGCCTGCACTCTTTGGGATCCGGATTCGCTGGTGGGATGCGGGATGACACGGAGGATGGAGGTGGTTTGAGAGGAAACCCATCGGTCGGCATTGAAGAATGAAGCCGATTAGGAAGTGTGGGTGGTTGGGTGGGTGGGTGCCCCCACGTGGGAGTTAATGGATAGCGCGAGGTCCCAGGTCGACATGAGTTATGCATGCCACTTTTAAGTCTAAATCCCGTATACGGTGCCCCAAGAGATCCTTCGTGTTGTCGTGCGGAAAGCTCCGCTGCTGCAATCAATGGCTGCGCCAGCTGAGATACCTGGGCGGTTGTTTGGGCGCTTGGAGCATTGGGAAGGGGGTGAGGTCGTTGGTAGTTGGTAGTTGTGGTGGGTTGCTTGTTTGCTTGCGTACTTGGAAAGGATGGCTTCGCATGACATTATGACCACTCGTGTATGTCGTGCGCATGTCTGCGCTGCTTTAGGTAGGGTGTACCGCCACTCTTGGGAGACGTCCTGTCCTAGTATTGTTCTTTCTTTGGTGGAACCTAACTCATTATTGTGGTGCCGGAAGCGATTTAAAGTTCGTGGGCTGCGGTGCTGCTGTATAATCCTCTCGCCCGCCTACGCCTCTCGGCATCCCCCGTCTTTCATCCTCACCCAACTCGCCGGCGTTGCGCTCCTACATTTTCCCCGCGACGTATCGCCAGAGGAATCGCCTCGCTAGTCAATCCGTACGGAGAACCTCCTACATTTTCCCCGCGACGTATCGCCAGAGGAATCGCCTCGCTAGTCAATCCGTACGGAGAACGAATCCGTACGGCGGGGTTTCGGTGCGGATCGCGCAGGTCGTCATACGGCGGTGTGGCGGGTTCATCACTGCATGGGTCAGCGGCGTGGGTTCCATCTACGACGCCCTTCACGGTTGAGTAGCCACCTTCGCTGCTGCGACTGCTCTTGGCGGCCAGGGCCGGTGCTAGCGCCTGTGCCCAGAGTGCTCTCGCTGGCTCGGGGGCATCTGAGCAACCGACGTCGCTGCGGCGCATCCCGCCTCGGCCCCGAATGAGGCACCCGGCATCCCTCAATGTGGTAATAGTAGTACTACTTGTTATAGTGTGCCCCATGTGCCAATATGACAGCAGGAGTCGCAGCTGTCAGTAAGTGTTACAAAGGGCCACAGGCCGGAAGGAAGAGCCATCGGGCGCAGTTACAAAAGCACACCCATCCACGCTAAACGCCACTAAGCAGTACCAGGGGCATCTTCCCTGGGGCCCCACCGTAACAGCTACCCCTACTGCCTCCCCAAGGTATGCATAGTTGGAGGTCTCACTCCTACTGCAAAAACATATGCAACACTGTACCGATGGCTCTACCGTTTGGTCTGGGGCCCACTGTAACAGTTACCACAACAACTACCAGGGTTTTCTTGGAGCGGGAGTGGCGGGAGTGTACGGGGGCGGCCGAAGGCGTGTGGGTGGACCTCACATCTCCGTGGTGGATGGCCGCGGTGGCGAGTAGGGCGGCGTCGGCGGGTACGGGCCACCCGACCACAGCTGATGCGGAGGTGATGTTGGGTCCGCGCCGCGGGTGGCGGTTGGAGGGGTGGCAGCCTACTTCGGTTCAGAGTACGTCGGTGCGAGTGTCCGCGCTCATGCAACTATCGGAAACGGTGGCGGCTCGCGCGGCCGCGCATGTTCTGTTCGTTCGGGAGGCACTGGTGGGGCCAGCGGTGGCCTCTGAGCTGCGCCTGGCTCTATCTGCACTGCAAGGCGCGTTCCGGAGGTTATGGCAGGGCCTGCGCTGGGAGAACTCCCACAAGGAGGGATGGTGGCGACTCGCGGTTGATGGGATTCCTCTGCTTGGCAACTCCCACATGCGGGGCGCAGTGGCCTCTCCGTGCAGTTGTGGTGGGCACCCTGGTGCGGTGCCAGGCGGGCCTTCCCCTCGGCAGCACCATTTATGGAGCTGCCCGGTGGCTTGAGCCACCGTCGTCGACCAACTGACCGTGCGGGTGGGCGCCGGGGCGTCTGGGGTCAAGTGTGGTTGGTACTGGACCCTCCTGGAGTAGGTGCAGCAATGTGTCTGGGACGTCGTGGTGATGGCGGCCATCAGTGCGATGGAAGCTGGGCGGCGGTACATGGCGGCTGCTTTAGACGTTTACATGCATCCGATGGATAATGGGTAGGTCGGCGGCATGCTACGAAAGGACGACGCTAGCTGTGCATGCGGCCCAGATGCTGAGCAAGAATGCCTTCGTACTGTAAGCCCGGTACAACAGGCACACCAGCAGCCATGCCCTCGATACGTGCCCCGCTGCTTCAGATGTAGGACACCACGAAAGTGACAGCAGGGACCCCCGGTGGCACCTTACATGGACACGTTCGTCCTCGGGGCTCGAGGGAAACCCGTGGATGTCCGAAAAAACCGTTTAAAACAGAAGTTTTGAGATGCATGCTGGAGAACTGGGTTGTGGATACGAAAGCCGAAGGTCGTAATATGACCTTTGGCGGCTAAGCTATATCGGCTACGGCGAGACGAAAGGAAGCGAGGACCCCGCGCGACGCACGTAAAGTTTTCGCAGAATCGGTTTTGGGCGCTAGCAGGAAAACTGTGGGAGTTGGTGCGCTATGGGAGAGCGGAGACGGGATACCGGGGGCGTCCTCGGGGCGGGGGCGCACATGCACCAGCAGGGCCCGACCCCGTGCAGCTGATTCTAAAGCAACCCGTCCTGAAATTCCTGATCCATCGAGCCAAGGCAAGAGATCCATCGAGCCAAGACAAGCAACGCGTAAAACTGAGTGCAGAGGGTGCACTCGATGCCAAGCCAAAGTAGGCTCCAGCCGTACGTATGCAAGTAGCGGACCCGTCGGGACAGGCGGTGGGCGCTTTAAGCTTTCAACAAACAACATTGCAACAACATTGCCTTCTTTACGAAATTGCAACTCCGGCCGTAAGGCGCTGCGCTAGCTAGTTCACTACGTACGGCGCTGCGCTGCTGCCTTGTGTCCCATCCTACCACGTGATAGCCAGCAGTGCCGTCCTGCCGCGAGGGCAGGCAGCAGTAGCAGGTAGCAGGCGTGGTGCTGCTGCAGCAGGAGCAGGAGCAGTGGCAGCCGGCAGCAGCAGCCGACAGCAGCAGCAGGAGCCTGAGGGAGCACAAAGGACACCAAGCCAACTCCAACCTGGCCGCCGGCTGCCGGTTCCATTGCGCCCAGCACGTATCACAGCATCCGCAACCGCAGCCTAGCGGCTTGCAGCGCTGACGGCACACGACTGCCTCCTGCCTGACCGGCCCCTGCTCGCCTGTCGGGCAGGCAGCTGGTGCCGTGCACCCCCGTTGTTCGTACAGATGCACGTGCCGTGTACCGTACTTTAGCATGATCATCACCTCGCTGCCAACTACGTCAACCCACAAGCGTCGTCAACAGCCTGCCTCCAAGACCTGCTCCCAACTGCCAACTACCTACTAGGCTGCCCTACCTAGGTACCTATCACTCGAGTACTACCGCCGTGCTAGTCGGTTACGTTTCGTGCAAAGCGACAGGCAGCCCCTGCGGAGAGCAGCCTCGCTCGCTTGCTCGCCCCACGCGCTCGTACACACGCGCCTAGCTAGCTAGCTGGCTCCGAGACCAGCCGACACCTCCGCGGCGAGCAGGCAGCATGGCTCCAACGGCAGCGCAACGACGAAAGCATGTCGCCCCACCTGCAGAGCAAACCCACACCTCCGCCGCCGCGAGAGCAAAACAAATGCGCTCACAGCAAAAAAGGAAAAAAAGCCCGGCGTCAAATGCTATGAACTCAATCTGCAGCCAGCAGCAGCTCCGACAGCGTCGTGTGGTACGCGTCCTCCACCCCCTCCCGCCACACCGCGCAAGTACGGAACTTGTCGTACTCCTCACGGTACTGCTCGTCCTGCGCCAGGTACTTCAGCCAGCTCCGAAACTGCCGTATGGAGCAGGGGCCCTGCTGATTGCCCGCGGGGTCGGAGTACCACCACACCTCCGAGGACTCACCGCACCCCCCTGCCAGCAGCGGCGGCGGCGTGAGCGGCCCGGAGCCATTGCTGGCGGAGGCGTCCGTGGCGTCGGTGGCGGCTGACGGCACCGCCAGCACCGCCGGCGTCGCCGGCGCTGGCGCGCTGCCGCCGGCATCGGCCTCCACGCCGCCGCCGTTGTCCGCCGCCGCTCCGCCGCCAGTGGAGCCGCGCCCAACCGCGCCGCCAGCGCCCCCGCCTGCCTCGGCGCCGGGCCGCATCGGACCATCCCCATCGTCCGCGCCATCGTCCGCGCCATCGTCCGCGCCATCGTCCGCGCCATCGTCCGCGCCATCGTCAGCGTCAGCGAATGTCGCCTCGGCATTGGCCCTCGAGAGGCCAGGACCTCGTAGGGTGTGCTCCTCCTGAAGTTGACCAGCGTCCCCGCCGCCGCCGTCCCCGCTGCCGCCTCCGCCACCGCCGTCGCCGACACCGCCGTCACGGGCGTCGCCCCACTCCACACTACCGGAGCGCCCGCGCCACCCGCTGTCGGCCCCCGCCGGCGTTGGTGACCGCTGCCCGTCATCGCCGGCTCCCTGCCCGTCATCGCCAGCTCCCTGCACGTCCGGCCGGTGCGACACCGCGGGCTGCCACCTGCCGCGAGGCGGCTGCCGCCCCCTGGGGCTGAGGTGGGTGCCGCGACCCCGCATAGAGACCACGTCGTCACGGCGGGGCGGATGGGAGTGCGGCTGGGAGCCGTCGGGGCGCGTCGGGCCGCCACCGCCGCGGCCGCTTCCGCGGCCGCCGCCGCCAAACTCGGGTCCGCCGCCGCCGCCGCACCAATCACCGCCGCCACGACCGCCGTAGTCCGCTGGCGGGCGGCGCTTGGCGGGCGGCAGCCCAGCGTCGGCGGCGCGAGGCGACAGCGGGCGGCGGCCGTACGGCGGTTCGATCCCGTTGAACCCGCCGTACGGCGCTCCGCCGCCACCGCCTGACGGCATGGGTGCACGGTGGTCGTACCCGCCGCCGGCGGATCGCACCCTCGGGGGGAAGCGCGGAGGCGGCGAGTGCGGGCGGGGCAAGGCACCGCGGACGGCAGGGTGCGGGGGCGGGGGCCGCAATAGGCGGGGAGGCGAGCCACCGCGGCCCCTGTCGTCGCCGCCGCCCCAACCCGCCTCGCGCCCACGTGGTGATGGGGCCGGCGGCGGTGGTGACCGGCCGGAAGCGCGGTCGGCCGCCCAGCCGCCGCCGCCGCCGCTGCTGTAGTAGCGGTCGCCCGGGACGCCGTACAGGTGCGGAGGTGATCCAGGCCGAGGGCGCCGGCTCACTGGCTCGCCGCCGGGCGGGCCGCCGCGCCTGTCGTACGCCGTGTACGGCGGCGGCGGCGGGTGGCGACCGAGGTGCGGGCTCCGGGGCCGCGGCGGCGGCGGCGGACTGAGTGGTCGTTTACCGGGGTACGGTCCCGCCGGGCCACGGTACGGCGGTTCGTCCACATCGTCCCTTCTGCCGTCCGCGCCGTACCGCCCCCGCGGCGGAGAGGGTGTACGACGCCCATCTCGCTGGGGCCTGCTGCCAGGCCCGTGGAGCGGGCCTGGCCGCGTCACCGAGCCTCCCCGAGGCCCGGGGGCATGCGGGTACAGATGATGGGCCGGCGGATGCGGGCCGGGGTCGGGAAGACCCCTGCCGCCACGGCCGCCGCTGCTGCTGCCGCCGCCACGGCCTCCGCCGCCGCCACCACCACCGTGACCCCTCATCGAGTGCGGCGGCGGCGAGTGCGGCGAGCGGCCGCGGCGCTCCGGTTCTTGAAAGCCGCCACCGCTGGCCGGTGGGGCGCGCGGAGGCGGCGGGTGCAGGTGAGGGGCAGGGTGGGGTCGGCGAGCGGGGCCGCCGTAGCCGGGTGGAGGCCCGGCGGCCCGGTCGTCGTGCGGGGGGTACATAGCCGGCGGCGGCAGCGGCAGCGGCGGCGGCCGGTGGGGGCCCCCTGGACCGGGCCCCAGCGGAGGCCCTGGTGGACCCCTGGGTCCCTGACCTGCGGGGATAGGCCAGGTTCCACGACGGAAGAGAGGGCCCCAGGGGGGTTCAGTCTCCCTCTGCTTTTTTGTTCTAGTAACGCACCCTACGCAGAGACCTCGTCCCGCCATCCGCCATACCCTCATGCCGCAGCATAACCCCCAAACCCACCCCACCCCATCCCACCCCATCCTGGGTAGGAAGGAATTATTGCTAGCGAATTGCCTGTACGCTTGCGTTGTCGTCTGCGGGCAAACGGGTGCTCGTCTGTGCCCTCGCGTTGTTTTCCGGTCCCCTACGGCAGTGCGCCATGACTTCGGTATCCTGGCTGGCCCTGTCCGATACCCTACTTCTTCCGCAACCATAAGGACCCGATACCCTACTTCTTCCGCAACCATAAGGTCACGATCTGTAATCGGGGCGGGTCAGGGGTCGTCGAGCCTGGCTCCAGCATGTGCAGCCAGTTCATCAAGTTCTCCACCATGGCCCCCAAAGTGGCCTCTCACTCCGTTTCCCTAAACCGCGCGGAGTCATTGTTTCCGTTCGTCCACAGGCACCGTAGCCCGGAATAGACATAGCCGCCGCGGGTCGACATCCGACCTCGTCCATTTTTCGTTTCCTTACACACGTTCTCCAGCACGCACCTTCAAAATGTTTCCTAATCGGCTTCGTAGTCCATAGGCTCTCTTCACAAACACCCACCCCACCCCACATCCCGACAGCGTACCTCGCGGCTCGCCACCCCGGAATTGGTCGGGTGCCCGCCCCGGCCCCGGCCCTCTCCCCGGCCCCGGGTCCCGCCCGCGGTTATGGCCAGCTCCCGGCGGCTCCCGCAGTCTCCCCTCCTCCCAGGGCGCCTGCTCGTGGCGGTCGGACCCCGCCGAGCTGCCCACCCACGCGACGTCCGTCGGCGGCGGGCGGCGCGGTGGCGGGTGCATGGAGCCGCCCTCCCAGGAACCGCCGCCGGAGAGGCGTGGACCCGGTGGCGGCGCACTGGAGCGCCCGCCGCCGCCGCCGCCGCGGCCGCCGCGGCCGGCGGCCCATCCAGGTGAACCCGGCTGGTGTCGTACGTCGTCGTAGCGGCGGCCGTCAGGCTGGGCTTCAGCGGGGTGCCCAGGCTGGCCGTACGGGTCGTACGGCGGCGCAGACCGCGGTCCTGGCCTTGGCCCCGGGCCCTGGCCCGGACCCACCCGCCTGCAGCAGCAGTGGCAGCAACCCAGTACGGCACACGATTCAGTGGCTGGGCGTCCCGGGGGGCCTATCTTGCCACCGGTCGTACCGGATCGTACCAGCAGCACCCCCGCTACGGCAAATACGTACGACAAATGACCCCCTTCCCCCAGCGACGACGGCGCCGTACATGCGCGCTCGTGCGCCATTACCGCACCTGTCGCTGTACGGCAGCCTGGAGGGCTCAGGAGGGCCCGCTGGCTGATAGCCGCCGCCGCCACCGCCAGCTCCTCCTCCTCTTCCGCCGCCGCCGCCCCTCGGCCCCGCCCGCTCCCAGTTGTGGGTTACGCCGCCCCTCGGCTGCCCGGCTGGTTGGGGTGAAGGCCGCCGGGGACCGTTATCCCGGCGATCCGATGGCAGCTGCCCCGGTCCCGCGGGTCTCCCGCCGAGGCTTGGACCCGCTGGGTACGGCCCCCGTGCGCCGCCACCTCCACGCCTGCCGCCACGCGCGCCGCCACGCCCGCCGCCGCCTTTCACGGGGCTGCGGCTGCGGCTGCGGCGCCAGCTGGCACCAGGCGGGCGCCGTGGGCTGGCGCTGCGGCTGCGGTGAGGCGCAGAGGGAGGAGGTGGCTCCCGGTGGGAGGGGTTGGGATGCTGGTTGGGCGCTGGGGCAATACCCTCTGCGCTGTCCCGTGGCTGTCCTGTGGCCAAGCTGCCAGGTGCGCCCCGATGAGCTTTCGCGTTATCGTCAGCGGCTCCGACCTTCGCTTTGTAGCTGGGTTCATCATTGCTGGCGCGCCCATGCTCCTTCCGGTCAACGTCGCCAAGCTCGCGGTCGTCAGCGTCGACCTCACCACTTTGATGGCTCGCCGATTTGGTCGTTTCCTGATCATGGACAGGCGCCGCTCCATTATCTCTGGATTGCCGCTTGCGCTCACTGTCGTTGCTGTCGGCGAAGCGGGCCCGCGCGCCAGAACCGCTGCTGCTGCTGTCGCCACGTTGTGTGCAAGGTGAGCGGCTGCGACTGGAGGAGTGTTTCCTGCTGTCTGATCGAGCAGGGCCATCAGCGCTTTCCTTTGCCCTGTAATTATGAATGGCCCCGTTAGCGGAATCAGCAGGCGGGACCGGCGCACATTACAAGCTCAAGTTTATTCACATCGCAGCAATAGCTAGTCCACAGGTGCTTACATTTCCACTTGTTGCGCCCTAACAGCGGCCGCCCGCCTTTAGGAACATTCCTTAACACGATTATTGTATGCAAGGCCACATCCTAGTGTGCCACATACAGAGATCAGGTTAGAAACAAGACAGTCTATAGCTGAACTAAATGTCGGGTGCCGTTCGCCGCTCGCTCAAGCCGTCGGCGCAATTGTGCGCGCAATTTATAACTGAACGAGAGTTGATAACTAATCCATATCAGTTTACCAGATAACACGCTAAGCTGTGCATGCCATCGATCAAGTGAATCCTTGAAAGGCAAAGGCAAAGGCAACAGGGCAACCGCATGCTCGCCGTACACGATGATATGTAGTCAGCGTCCCTGTTTGTCCTGTCACATTTCATCCAAGTTATATTCTAACATGCACAACAGTGCGTGATTGGTTCATTGTATGCGGGAATCTGCCTCAGGGCGAACGCGGCCAGCACCAAGGGTTTCATCGCGTGCAGCCGTGTACGTGCCGCTTTAATCGTTGTCGGCAAGGACGGTGAGAGGAGAACAAGAGTTCCAGCCGAGGGCTCGAACCGCGGAGCGCATGACGCAGGGGCCGTCCAGCTTAACGGCGTGAACATAGCCCAGATACGGCACTATAAGGCACTATCACCGTGCCTACTGTTTCGGTCTAGACCCCACATTGCAGAAACCAGCAACCTGTCCGCCCATTTAAAGCAGTGGAGCAGCCTGATCCACATCCAGCCCCTTCCAACCAGGCTTGACTTACTGGACTATCACTGACTATCCAATAGGAGCGAAGACCAGGCCATAGGAGGCCACTACTGGAGGGAACTAACCCCGCAGCTCACCACAGGTTACAGTACCAACCCTCACCCCAGGTTACAGTACCAACCTTCCAACGCCTACCGCCATGTGCCTGACCGTGCCTGACCTCCGTCCTTCAGTGCTAGCGAAGCCATGCTAGCAAAGACAACCCACCTGAAACGGCAGGATGGCTGCTGCTGGACCAAGGGTCATATGGAAGTCCACCGTGGAATACAGAGGATAGTTTCATGACAATCCTTCTGTGGGCTGACTACCTTGGCACGAAGTGGGGCGGCAATTATTCGGTTGCCGTGCCAGCCCATAAGATGTTAATGGTGAGTCTGTTATCGACCTGCATGAATGGATGTGTGGCAGCGTTATGAAGGGGCCTGACTGCCCATCCAGACGGAACCATATGCTGATTGTGCATGTGTTATTGCATTTGCTGCAGCGCGCTGTGGGAGCTGGTATCCCTGCTGTCCAGTGCGTGATTAATTCATTGTAAACGGGAATCTGCCTCAGGGCGAACGCGCCCATGCCGGGTCTCATCATACGACCAGCCAGGGCGGAACCCAGCAGACGCCCCGGAGAAGCACAGGAAAGCCCCGAACGGCACAACACACGCCACCCCTCCAAAAACAGCAGCCAAGACGCAACAGCACGGTCAACCGCCAGGCACCGCAAAACGATACGCACAACCCGCACGATAGCGAGAAAGAGGACAACAAAAAGCCCGGGCAGAGCAGACCAAGAAAGGAAGCCGGCAAGTGGCAGGGGGACGAACACGACCAGGCACAACCCACGCGGACGTGCCAACCACAGCACCAACCAGCAAAAGGAATAGTAGCAAAAAGGGCATTCCAGAAAAGCAAGCAACGAGTAGTACTACGACGACGAGTGTTAGCTCATTTCTCATCGCTTTAATTCCGCCGGCAGCTATCTACAGACAGTGCATTGCGATGGGTTGACGACCGGAACCGCCCCTGCACTCGTCCCTGGCTTGCTCGCGAACAGGCACCACGATACACGGTGTCGCTAGCACTGGCAGCCTGGCACCGCCCCCACATAAAGACCCGCACTACACCGGCGGCAGCGCACGGCAGCAGCAGTGAAAGACCCATCCATCCTGGCCGCCTTCATCAGAAAGGCGGCGGCTTCCCGCCGTAGCATATTATTTGAGCGATCATTTCGTGCGTGCCTGGTGCGATCATGACGCACGGCAACAGCCATGCACCGGTTGTTTGCGTAGTCATGTAGCTGCATAGTCATCATCATCCCTAACATATCATTTCACGCGGACCAGCAGGCTGCTGCTCGCTGCAGCGCTGGTCAAGCAACAGCGACGGCCACGGTTGGTTGCAATCACGTCATCATCAGCTTGCTTGCATGGCCCGTCCGCCCATGCGAGCAAACATCAACGCGGGGAGCCCCAGCGGCTTGCTACTGGTCGCCGGCCATCTTACAACGCATGCGTCTCTTTCCAGTGTTAGGCGACGCGCCCAATTTCTCTATCGTACGGTATGGGGCCCACGCACTGTACGAGTTACTGTCCCTGTTCACTTTTTCCCCCGTCGTTTTTGCGATTGTTTTCGGCCATTCTGTAGATTAGGATGCACGGCAGTAGCCCGTTATGTGCGTTTGGGACCCACGGGTATGTATGCGTTGCGTCGCGGCGATGGCGTCTGTGACCCACAAGAAATTTTGTTTCGCGCTCTTTTTCGTATTGTTTTCGGCCACTTTGTAGAGTTTGTTCCACAGCACTGCACTGCTTTGCGTTTGGGACCCAGAGTTGCTGTGAAGCACTAGTATTTGTGGTCGTACAGGTCCAAGTAGGCGGTGTCCCAGGTACCCAGTAGAAAGCTTGCTTCGCGCTGAATTGCCTACTGTTTTCGGCCATTTTTAGAGTTTCCGTCCACGGTCCTCCACGTCTGTGCGTTTGGGGCCCATAGTGGCTGGGGCGCGCTTGTAGGTGTCCAAACTCAGGGACTTTGTCCTGTTGCTGTTGGAATGTGGACAGTCCGTAGCGTAACATATTTTTCATCACTGCAGAATGGCGCTGTGTCCAGCACTGCGGTGTTCTGTGATCTCAAATGGTTCCTTTCTTGCCGGTACGAGATGAGTGTTTGTCGTCCCCTCCTACGATTATTTACGGCCCATCCTGCCGTTGTAATGATTGGGGGACCCACGATTTTCATCGAAAGTGTGGGGTGTACGGCGTTGCATGCTGGTGGGGTCGTTCTTGTAGCCAACAGCGACTTTATTTTACACAGTTACGATCTCAGCCTCGTTGTTGTCATTAGCCATCGCCGTAACGTAGCATAGGGATGCAAAGTCTGTGCTGTGTAGCATAATTGCTTGTTCGTTGGGCTCGCGACACGAGACTTCGTCATGGTGCAGCTGGGTGGGACATTACAAGATAATTAACGCACTCCGGCTGCTGTGCCGTCTTTGCCCGGTGGCTTGGTGAGTATACAGTGTGGATAAGTATTGTCTTTAGTAGAACAGTAGCCAGACCCCCCGTTCTCGCGTTGAAATGCAGGCGGTGGCTATGCTGTGGACACCAACGCAATCTCCTCGGCCACCAACCCCGTCATTGCTCCTGCCAAGAACAGCGCCACCACCACCACCACCACCACCACCTCCACCGCCCCCACCTCTACCACCAGCCCCACCACCACCACCACCAATGCCACCACTCCCACTTCCCCCTACCTTGCCACCACCCGCACCAGCTCCTCCACCTGTTGGGAGTCCTGCCACTGCCCTGGGAGATGGTGGGGATAGCCCAGAGGATGCGATAAATCTCTGCCATTCGCAGCCGGATGGTGTAGAGTTAGCTCAAGCAGCGCCTGTATCGGTCGCAACCGCCCATTCTTGCTGGGATGGGAATGGTCCCACCACGGCAGCTGGCGACATCAGCGGTATCGGCTTTGGCAGAGATGCTTGGCACCATGCTGAGCACACTGGCAGGGGCCCGTTGCTTGCTAAAGTCAAGATCGCCATGCCGGCATCCATGGCGGGCAGCAGTGCTGGAGCATCTGCTCTTCGCCCTGTTGGATCTGGGCTATCTGGTGCATTCCCACATGTGCTTGCCAATCCTGGCGGTGGCCAGCATGCGCCAGCCAGAGGTGCAGGGATGCCAGCAGTCATGGATGCTGGAGTTGGGGTAGTGCCGGCAGTAGCACCCAGTGCTGATCCCATGCGGGCGAACTGGCAGAAGCTATTGAAGGCAACGATGAATGTGGCACCAGGCGATGATGAATCGCAGGCAATGGCAGCAGCTATTTGGCGCCATGCAGAGACAGTGTTCCGGAATGCCGCCAATGGCCTAGTCGATGAGCGTCACACGGCACCAGCTGAGCCACACAGCGACAGTGGTGACGGATTAGATGAAGGCGCCCAGGCGCCCGTGGCGGCGGCTGTCGACAATGTCGTGCGGGGCATGTCTGTGGCACGTGCTGGCATAGCTGTGGGCACCGGGGGTGGCTCTGCTGGCAGTACATTTGATCCCGTGTGTGATTTGCTCAGCCAGACTGCGATGCTGCCCAATGAAGTCGCTGCAGTGGCTGCTCACGAGGGTGCGACGACATCTCCATCAACACTGCCTGTGCCTGCTTGGCGAGCTGGACAACAGTTCTGCCAGGATTCGATGCCGCCTGAGCTGGTTGAGCGAGTAACACGGCTTGCTTGCCTTGCGCCCAACCCTGGCGCTCTTGCCCACACCTCCATGCTGGCGGGTCCCCGGACCTCAATGGGGGTCCGGGGTGCTCGTCCACTTATGCGTCAGATGGGTCCTGTGAATGTGGAGGCGTTGATCCAAATGGGATGGGAGTTAGAGGCGCAGGCACGGCTTGGAGAACGCGGCTGGTCGGCCGAAAAGAAACCAAGGTTACAGTGACCCACTAGAAATCTTGTTTCGCGCTCTTTTTTGCATTGTTTTCGGCCACTTTGTAGAGTGGCCGAGAAGGGGCCAAGGTCCTGCGGAATGGTTACAGTGACCCAAAGTCCAAATTTCCCCCGTCCTTTTTGGGGATGCATTCGGCCATTCTGTAGATAAGGATGCACGGCACTAGCCTGTCATGTGCGTTTGGGACCCACGGTATGTATGCGGTGCGGCACGGTGATGGCGTCTGGGAGGTGTTAGGACCCATGCATTACCCAGAGTTGGCAGGGTTACAGGGACCCACTGGAAAGCTTGTTTCGCGTCCTTTTTCGTATTGTTTTCGGCCACTTTGTAGAGTTTGTTCTACGGCACTGCACCGCCTTGCGTTTGGGACCCACAGTTGCTGTGAAGCACTTGTATTTGTGGTCGTACCTGTCCAAGTAGGCGTTGTCCCAGGGACCCCGTACAAAGCTTGTTACGCGCTCTATCGCCTATTGTTTCGGGCACTTTTTAGAGTTTCGTCCACGGCACTGCACGTCTGTGCGTTTGGGACCCATTGTGGCTGGGACGCGCTTGTATCGGTGTCCAGACTCAGGGTTACAGGGACCCACTGGAAACCCTACCGACCCTGCGGAATGGTTACAGGGACCCAAAGTCCATTTTTTCCCGTCCTTTTCGGGATTGTTTTCGGCCATTCTGTAGACTAGGATGCACGGCACTAGCCTGTCATGTGCGTTTGGGACCCACGGTATGTAGGCGTTGCGGCGCGGTGATGGCGTCTGTGCGGTGTCAGGACCCCAGCATTATGCGTTGCGCCGGCGGTCGCTTGGTGTGACGTTTGTGCGCAGTTGTAACAAGGGGGCAGGGTTACAGGTAGGGACCCGAAGTGGTCAACTTCCATGTCAGAGTCCTTCGACCGGAAAGGACGAATCAGGGACACATGAAAAGTCGAATGGATACGGCATATCAGATGGCAGGCGCAGTTGAACAGCAACAGAACCAACCATGCGTATGACAGGGAAGGGACCGACCCACCGGGGTAACCGTTTCCGCGAACCAACCGCCAGCGCGCGGAGGTTCTTGGTACTCAGCATGTCAAATTAGGTCAGCCAAGAAAGGTTACGGGCGGTCAGCCACAGTGTAAGATGTTCGGGTCGTTCGTCCGGTCGATAATCTCGGGCTAAGGTGCAGCCAAGAGGGAACATCGGAAACCCTAATTGCCATCATCGGAAGCCAACTCAGGCCGACCACCGCCTAGGCCATATGCCGGTACTGCAGCACGCCACGACAGCAGCTTTGTCCTGTCCCAGCTCCTAAGCGCCCGCAGCAAAACACACGGCCACCGTCACAACCTTCCTTCGAGCGCGTGCACTTGGGCGTCCATCCATCCGGTTGCGAGGGTTCGGTCCGATGAGCCCCTTGGCCCTGTTGGACCCTGACACATGTAACCGTAAACAATAAACAACTAAATGTGCGAAGCAATTCTTCGGACCCGTCCTTTGCCACGTTCCATACATCGCGCTCGATGGTTTGGAACCACTGACCTTGGATGGCACTGCCAGAAAGGCAGAGGTGCTGTTTGCGATGACAAGCGAGAACGATACGGCAGGACCCACTGGCATTATGGTGTGGTCTCCGGTATCCTGCTGCTGTTGCGCATCCTAGGGACAGCGGCGCGCCGCACCCGGGGTGGGTTCCATCATGCGGACACTACACCTCAGCGTGCCGGCAGGTAGAGCAGCAATCGCCAGTACGGTAGCAGCAATCTATGTACAACTGCGGCTGCCGTGACTACACTATCGGGGCTGCAATGTGTCGCAATCGTTCACACCAAACGCCAACACACGACAACATGCACATATAAAACAACCAGCGCTACATCCCAGTTCCGGACCGTCGTAGCCTAAACCCTAACGGCTGATTATTCGACTGCCTCATGCGTAGGATGCGCTTTGTTACAACGAGGGATTTAGATCAGCAGTCCACGCTTCCGTTAGCATTTCAACATCAATACCCCTCGCAGCCCTGCTGTCGCAGGCGGCCTGCTGCCGCAGCCGGCGGGGGCTGCTACTCGACCAGCCCCTCGAGCTGGCAATGCGCCGCCATGCGGCCGATAAGCGTGTCCGGGTGCGACAGCGCCAGAGCCAGGCTGCCCACCACCACCAGCTGCCGGGTGCACCTGGCGAGGCGAGAGAGCGTGAAGCATGGAGCGAGCGTGGAGGGGGGGGGGGTCCAAGGACGACGCAGTTAAAGCCACGGTGCGGTCCTTCCAACCGCCACACAAGCCCTCACTCTGGTTATGGCAGGCTAGGTGCATGCCATGCCCCTTCCAATAGTAATCTATAGCAGCACGATCGCGCGCCGTTGCTGGGCCGCTGTGTTCGACCGCACCCGCACAGCGCCCACCCGCGTGGTTCACCATGCATGTCCTGGCGGGCCCTGTGCTGTCCACCGCTGATGAACGACCCGTGGGTCCTGCGCGCACCCCCTCACGCACCTGGTGAGCATGACGTTGACCCGCCGGTCGTCCCGCATGAAGCCCAGCGAGGTTCCGGAGCGCACCAGGCTGGCGATCACCACCTCGTCCTCGCGGCCCTGGAAGGTGCTGCTCGACGACCAACACGTGCGCGGATGAGGCAGATGCAAGCATGAACGAACGCGGAGTGAAGGCGGAAGTGAGGGCGGGAGCGAGGGAGAAAGAGGCGAAGGTTGGTTTACATTTCGGCGCAGGCGGCGGCAATGTCTGCACTGGCGTGGCATGTGGAGCTCGGGATGTCGTACTTGCTCTGCCGTACTCGATGACGGGATGCTTTGGGCACGAGTAGCGTTCGTCTCCTTCGCATGAAGGCTCAGATCGACAACTAACGGGAAGCCGACAAGCAAAAGAGCAGGGCAGAGCGCACCCCGCCGATCCCCAAGGACGGTACATGCTGCTCGACGCCATTCCCCAGCCACGAGGCTTCGAACCCTGGGAGGCAGCCGTGCGTGGAAGTGCTTGCTACATAAAATAAACCTCCTTGCAGCTCTGTACGGCACTCACTCGATGTTGTACACTCGGTCCCTGCCGCCGCCGCCGGCGGCAGCGGCGGCGGCGCCAGAGCCGCCTGCTGCGGCGGCGCCGCGGCCACCCAGGCGCCACTTGGCGACCTCCTTCTCCAGCACCGACCGCTGCAGGTCATACCCGGTCAGCACCTGCAGCCAACACCATCCAGCCAGCCAGGCATGTCGGACGTTTGCAGCACCCTACAAACTAAGTTACCGGTATAACACCCATGAAAAACTAACATACTCGTAGCTACAGCCGTACCGAGTATAGCCGCCCGACAAGAAAGAGAACCAACCATGGCACCGTCCCGTAACCGAAGGGCAGCTTTTGTACGACACACACGCTCGTCCCTGGCCCGCCACCTCCTACACCACGCCCTCCCCTGCTGCTCTGCGCTCACCGTCCAGCTGTGGCCGGAGTTGAATTCCCGCGACACCAGGCTGCACACGGCCTGCGCCTCCTGCGGGTTGCACATGCTGGTGCCGCCGCGGCTGTCCTCCTTCCCCACCACGTCCACCCAGCGGACAGCCTTGCGCCTGCATGTGTACGCGCCAGTAGTGCCCACTCACGCATAAATGCCGTCGCGCGCATCGTGATCCGCCGTAAGCGATGTGTTCTACTTCCTTCGCAATACACGCATGTCTGCTTCCGATGTAATTGTGCAATGCCAGCGTCGTACGTCCTGGGCTTTAAAAAGATGACTTCCCTTCCTTTATAGCACGTACATGCATGTGGGGCTGGGGTGATGGTGGAGAGGGTGTGGGCAGAAGGGTGGCAATGCTATCGTCACCCAAACGCAGCGCAACCACGGCACAATACGCACAGATGTACAGCAGGGCGGACTCAACGCCCAAGCGAGCCCCATGGCCCTCTTGATTGGACGGGGCTTCCTTTGAAAAGTGCATGAGAGAGCAGCAGCTTCACGGCAGTGGTGGCACCACAGTACGCGTACAGACATACACGTGGACAAATGAGACGGCGTGCGTGACTTTGCCCGCCTGCGTGCGCAACAACAATGGATAAACCGTACGACCGCTGCCCACATGCCCTGGTACCAACTCACTTGCTGCCGCGCACGTCAAACGAGCAGCCCGACAGCAGCTTCCCGCAGTACAGCTGTCGGCTGATGAATTCGCACAGCTGCGGAGGCAGCCGGTACGACGTGGACAGGAGGAGCCGCTGTGCGCCGTCGGCGCCACACGGTGGCATCAGCTCGGGCCCCAGCGAGAAGGCGTTGGGCTGCGGGCGCAGTCCGCCGGATGCCCCGGCGGCGGGCGGGCTGAGGTGGTCAAACATGCTTGGTACCTGAGCGCCGTCCCACTCGCTGCCGTACGGCGGCAGCTGCAAGTCGTCGCCAAACAGCGACAGCGACCTGCAGGCAAGTGGCGGCCGGGCGAAGCAGATCGCCGGCGCCGTAAGTATGGCAGGCAGGTAGATGGCTGGTTCGGTACGGCAGGTAGGTGGCGAAACGATGAGGATCGTCCGCGTACGTGTACGTACGTGTACACGCAGGGTCACGTGTACAGCGCGCGTCTAAAATGCAAAAGCGTCGCACGTTTTCCTTTGTTTCCTTCCGCGGATTTCACGAAGTACGTCGTCGAGGCGAGATGTTGGTCATTTCAATTGAAGTTAGGCTAGTAAAGTTAGTCCCGTAAGGTTAGCCAAATAATGTCTTTAACGCGAGGTTTCCCAACTAAAGGCACAGCAGCTTCTATTACCCGCATTGATTGGACATGCTTCTACATATGTGCCATTATCACATCCTGTATCTACAACTGTTATCAAGTTTCATTCCCATGCATCGAACCCGCTGCGTGGCACATACACCGTAGCCTCGTGCCAGCTACGCGCCAGGCAAACGAAACCCGTCGTCGCCTGCCCAATACCACCACCACCATCACCGCCCCAGCTGCTATACGTGCACGAGCGACACAGACAAGGCCGCACCGTAGGTGCTTGCCGTACTGGATCAGGGGCAGCAGCAGGTCGCCCGCATAGATCTGGGAGGCCTCGTCTACCACTAGGCGCGTCAGCTCCTTGCCGTGGAAAGCCGCCGCCCGGAATTTAGGGCTTGCCAGCATAGACACCGTCGTCACAAACACCTGGCGAGGAGGCAGCAGGCAATGAAGAGGACATATATTGATCGAGCGAGTTAGTATCAGCCGCCAATCAAAGGCCGCGGGTCGCTCCCTCCACACTCGCTCCCTTACTGCAAGCGGCTTATTAACAGTGCCGGTAGTCTAGCTACGTATCTCGCATACCTATTACGGAAGTAAGCGACGTCTTCCGCAGCAAGACCCACTGCGGACAGCAGCACATTAATCAACTGTATGTAGCAATATATGTACGAAGATATCATCGACACACGGCTTGGCAGCTAACTGGCTGGGAAGCTGACTGGTGACGACTAGGCAGCAGCTAGCTAACTGACGGTTCCTTTCTAGCACCTGCTGCCGCGCGCCTACCTTGACGCCCTGCAGGCGCCGCGCGATGTCGTTCCCCTTTAGCTCGTCGCTGACGATGAGCACGTCCTGCAGCTCCCCCTTGTACTGCTCCTCGTGCCACTCGAAGTGGAACTCCTGCGACACTACCAGCCTGCGCGCGCGTGTGCAGTAGTAGGAAGCAGCAGCAGCAGCTGCTGGGCACCCGGCCGCGGCCGCGGCAACAGCAACGGCAACAGCAACGGCAACAGCAACGGCAACAGCAACGGCAACAGCAACAGCAACGGCAACAGCAACAGCAACAGCAACAGCAGCGGCAACAGCAACACCGCGCATTAGTGATAGAGCATTAAGATGTATGTGCGGTGCCGTACGTCTGGTGAGTTACAGGCAGGCGGATTGTAACACGCCACAGCAGGCGCCGACGACATACAGCTGGCGGTCCATTGATGAGTTGGCCACATGCAGGCACGCAAGCGCAGCTGCTGGCATGTCCGTCAAACTTTAAGAATGAATCGTGAGCAGCAGGATGAAAAGCTAAGTAAAAAAATAGGGACACCGATAAAGCGCGCGCGCGCCGCGAAATTCTACTGTATCTCCAGCAGTCGGTCCCGGCGGCCGCACCTGAAGTCCCGAGGCCCCAGGCCGCGCTTGAGCAGCGCCAGTGCAATATTCTTGGCCGCCACGTTGCTGCGAGCGACGCACGCGATCGCCTCCTCGCTGCGGCCATTGCCGACAGCTGGCAGCCGCGGCGCCACCATCCGGGTCCATAGCTCGACCGCCTGGGAGATGACGGTTGTCTTGCCTGCACGTATGTACAAAAGGAAGGCAGACCGCAGTGGATCGGAACCGCCGGCATTTCGTCCTGACCTCCTGATCGATGCATCCTGGGGGAACTTTGGCGTACGTGTCGAAAGGCGCCATCTACCGTATCAGCAGCAGTACGCATGGGCGCTACATACGCGCACTGGCGGCAACCGCGCGCCACCGTCAAGTCATTGTACAGCATTCCAATCCGCCCAGCGACCCAGTTTGGCCCGGTGCATGCTTTACCTGCCCCGCCCATTATTCAGGCCGTCTGTATGTGTATGTCGAGCACCGCCGTTAGGCGCCGTTTAACTGTAATCACTTTGCACAGCATATCCGTCGCCGTTGTCATCTCTGCCCTGCCTGCCGGCTGCTGCCGGCCCCCTTAGTTGATGCACAACACGCACGCACGCACCTGTGCCAGGTGGGCCCTGCACCAGCTGTACGGCACGGTCCCCCAGGAGGATGCACTTGATGGCATCCCGCTGCGGTGCGTTGACGCGACCGGACTCGTACAGGCCGCTCAGCTCCCGCAGCAAGCCGCAGCGGAGCACCCGGCTGTGAGTCTCGCTGCGCGCCGCCGCCATGCTCTCGCCGCCGAAGACGCCCCTCGCCAGGAAGGAGTGCGTGAGCGACCGCTCGCCTCGCAGCACCTGCGTGCACGTACATACGTACGGGCGCGTACACCAGCAGCCAGTAGTAGATATATGTACGACCTGCCGTACCTGCCACACATTCATCATGCATCCGAGCCCTAGCTACCAGGTACATCCATACATACAAGGGGTACGTACGCATTTTTCCTGTCTGTGAGTATTACGCGACCTCCACAAACCAGCAGCGGCCCTTCCAGAGCCGCCCCAGCCACGCACCTCGGCCATGAGCTCCTTGACCGCTTCCTCTTCGGCTGTGTCCCCCACCTCCTGCATCTCAATGCCCTGGACGCTGCTCGGCACCTCTTTCGGCAGCACGTCCCGACGGTCTGCACCGACATGTTCGAATGTGTACCGTATGCGCCGCGGGAGTTTATTTAGGACAGCAGGCCGGGCGGGGGAGCGAGGTGCATGCTGCGTGTGTGCATGCTTACTTCTGCCTAGCTGCCAGCGTGTATTAAAAGGGAACATAGCCAGAAGACATTATCGTACCTTCGAAGCGCGGAAGAGATTAGAGTGTGTCATGGACACATACACCGACGTGCGTCCCCAGCCAGGTGCGTTGCCGCGAAATCGCCGTGCAGGTAGGGTTCGTTGCGGTAACGACGTGCTGAAAAGGAACTAACATCGTTTACGTATGTTCGAAACGGATATACCTAGCTAGCTAGATAGCTACCGTGAGAGTGGGGCTATCTACCGGGAGCAGCTGGATGGATGGCTCACCTGGGACCCCAGCCCACCGCATATACGCCACGGTGGCGGACTTGCCAAACGCGTTGACGCACTTGCCACTGATTTGTCGGCCGTCCTGCAGCTTGATGTCCACCCAACTGCCTCGCCGCAGGCGCGTCTTATAGCGGGCCATTTGCACCTTCAGAACCAGCCCCTTCTTCTGCGAGCGGGCGGGAGGGACGACGTACTTTGGGATCAAGCCAGAATACCGTACATGTGAACACATTTAATTCGATACTTTCGGACACAGCCTCATTTATAGACCAAAACGTTTCGGCATCATGTTGTGAAGGTTGCCTAGTTCTCGTTCTGCGCCCTGTTGTATCGTATTGCATTACAGGAGTAAGGCCCCCAAGCCTTTCCCATAAACCCGCCCCACAAACTGAGGTCCAGGGGCGCCAATATAAACGATCGCAGTAGGCAGGACGGGTGTGTTTTGGAAATTTTATTTTGGATCCTATGGCGCACATACGTCCTTGTATAGATATATTGCCAGTATTGGCAAATCTGCAATGTGATACTCCTTGCACACAAGTGGCAACGTAAATGTTTTCTTGAATTCGTTCCAACGGTCCATTAATTCTGCAGCCTGCAAGTTGCCATTCATTAACTCTTGCTTCCTGGAATTCGCCTGGCATAACAGGGCGCAATCGATCACCAACCTTTTCTACTTCGAACTTCGCGTGGTAGAAGTCGTGCTTTGTGCGCGGCGATTTGCCGGCCTCCTGGAACTGGTTGGTGGCCACCCACTGCGCCACAAGCGTCACCTCCCAATGCTTCGGCAGGGTGAGATCCACCGCGGGCGGCAGCGGCTTGGCGCCCTGCAGCACCTTCACCCCCGCGGCGTACGACACGAAGGCGTCGAGCGCGCCGTACTTGACCTGTGCCGCAAGCACAAACAGCGGCAACAACGGACGGACGAATGAACGCCGTGTTCGAATCCGGCTCGCCGGCCTCCTGTTGAGTCAGCGTCGTCCACCTTGCGCACGCTGTCCAATACGTAACCCTATACGTAATCCTACAGCGGCGTCTGGTAGGTGGCTTGCATCTCCCACACAAAGCGAGCGAGCGAAGCGCACACTGCGGCGAGGTAGGTGCATGTGCGCGCCTAGCTTGCTTGCTTGCTTGCCTGCTTCTCGCTCAGTCGGGCAGAAAACCACTGCCCGTGATTGATGGACTTGTCCTTCTCGAGCGTTGCCTCCGGGAAGAGGCGCTGGAAGATGCCGAAGAGCGGCAGCTTCTTCCGCCCGTGCTTGAGCTCCTCGGCGTCAGGCGGGCAGCCGAGTGTGAGGTCAAGCCCGTTACGCAGCTTGACGCCTGGTGGTGGAGGCGCGCGCGCGGGAGCAATCCAGGGAGGGCCACCCAGACGGACGGCAGGTGGGTGGGTACAGTTTCCACCAGCCAGCGCACCAACGGTCCGCTGGAGCACATGGATACCAAGTTAACCGGTAGCTCTCGCTACCACCAAGCTTTGATTTGGACCGGATGCCAACTATCTAGGTACCCATCGCGGCTCGATGTGTGTGCCGGTACGTCCTGTAAGCGGGACACTTCCCCCCCCGGAGGTCACCAGCGGCACGCCTTCTACATGCTTACAGGTAGGTCCGCGCACACACTCGCTTCCTCGTTTTGGACGTAAGTAAGGGACGCTTCCACCTCAACTTAAACACACACGTTTCCCCTTTCAACTTGACCACACACGTGGTGGTATGGACGAGAAGAATTTGACCACACACGTACGGCAGCTCGACAGCTCAGCACCAGGTCAGTACACCTAACTGTACTTGCGCCACCCGCCGACTACTGCAGCACCTACCGGCTGGACGGGGCTAACCCTGCCGGTCACCTGGCTGCACCTGCAGGTCAGGCCGCGCCCGCACATTCGCCGTGGAATCATGCACGCACGCACCCACCGAAAGTCGCGAAGATCATGATCGCGTCTTGCCACGCCTCCGCGGCGGCTTTGGGAATGGAAGGGTCGCAGAGCAACATCACTATGTCCGGCGGGCAGGCGAAGACCGGCCGGCCGCCCGGGCCGCCGCCGGGCCTGCTGCTGCCCGCAGCAGCTCCGGAACCGCGTTGCTGCTGCGGGGGCCGCCGCGCAGGCACCCGCACCAGCAGCGCTCGGTCTCCGCAACAGAGCTGCAGCAGGGCGAGCTGGTCTCCGACGAACTCCGTGTCAAAGCCAACGACTTTAGGGACCGCGCCCCACTTCTTTTTAGCCTGCGCCAGCGACTGCCAGCCCGCCGTCAGCCACGTCACGTGGGCCTTTTTGACGTCAGCGAGCTGCACGGCACACACGTGCAGCTGCGCCAGGCCCAGCACCGGCGGCTGCAGAGGTACGACAAGGCTGAGCGGCACCACTACTACCGGCGGTGCCTTGCGACCACGGCTCGGAGCTGCAGCAGAAGGCGGCGGCGGGACGGAGGAGCCGGAAGCCGGGACAGAGGACGCGGAGGATGAAGGTGCCAGCGGCGCGGAGCTGCTGGTGGAGCTCTGCGCTGTGGACGTCTGGCGAAGGCCAGCTGGGCCGGGCACTGTTGGTTGGGTTGGCTGACTGCTGGTTGTCACTTCGCAGGGCATTAAGGGAACAGTGCCCAGGCTGCTGAGAGCGCTGGGGTTGCTGCCAGTCATTGTGGGCATCCCGTGGTGCTGCGCAGGATGCGACGGCGGGGGTGAGCCGCTATCCGGCTTGTTGATGCTGATGCTGTAAGGCTCCAGCACGCCGGCGGATCGGAAGCCTTGGAGCGTTGTGGCCACATGCTTGGTTTGGATCGTGTGCTCCTGCTGCTGCCTCGGCTTGGCCTCGGAAGAAAGAGATTGCCCCATAGCTCAAAAAGCGGCCCACACCTACTGTAACCTACTGAACACCTATATACCAGTGAAGCTACGTACGTACCTCTTACGAGTATTTTCAATCCCTTAAGTCTATGGCTTCGCAACTTATGCCTATGGTACACTGCAGCACCGATCGAGTATCTGATGCGACCGGCTAGGATGTAATAGCGGATGGACTTCGGGACATGCGTTGTCCAGTCTGATGGGCCCAAAACTGCAAAATAAAGCCAAAGAAAACAGCATAGCGGTTGTCGTCCGTTGACAGACCAAAGCAGGCTAACGCAAGCGAGCGCGCCCTGCACTCAGTCTGGTCGTGCCGGTCCTATACGGAGCTATACAATATCCAAGCCATCTTAGCGGTACAACATGCGTCTTCAACTCGCGTAGACGCAATTCTTCAACAGTCGAAGACGCTTTGTCTTCAACAGTCGAAGAAAATCCTTAAACTTAAACACCACACTATATGCCTCAAACAACGCGTAATTGTTGCGTCAAGGACTGCAAGCACCCAGAAAGTAGGCTCAACTGGTGCATTGGTCCTTCACTACTCCGGAACCTTTGGAACCTCCACGAAACTAGAGCTTATTTAACTGAAAACTAGAGCTTATTTAACTGACGAGGATCTCGAGGATCTGAAAGAGCGCGTGCGCTCTCAGCGCGGCCAGGGCTGCTTGACAGGTCCTGATACATGTTTCCGCCAGCAATGTTTTGGACGGCATGACCTACTTGAGTTGAATAACAGTTGGTACCTTGGTGAAACCAACAAGGACGAGAAGAGTTATATGATCAGGGACATCCGCCACTTCGCGTGCGACAACTGCCTCACTGACGTCCTAGGTAGCAAGGATGTTAAGTATACGGATGCGTCAGGTAAATTCCTGAAGCCATCAGGCTCTTACTTTTCAATTTTGAATTTGAGACAATAGGTTAACGGCGGACTGCTATGCGCATCTTCAGCCCTCGAGGGCGTGTCTGCAGCTGTCGAGGACGTGCCTGCTAGGGTCGAAGGATTGAGGCGTGATGGACAATAGGTTAAAGGCGGACTGCTATGCGCATCTTCAGCCCTCGAGGGCGTGTCTGCAGCTGTCGAGGACGTGTCTTCTAGGGTCGAAGGATTGAGGCGTAGACACTGTTACATTCACCAGGGATTGCAGAGTACACGGTATTGTCTGTTAAGTATGGGCTTCAACCCATCCATCATTGTTGGGAAGGAACCACACGTGAGTTACACGCCAAATGTCTTAGCCAATGGGCTCGAACATGCCAGAAATCTCTTCTGCATCGCTACCTGAGCTGCAGCCCTCCGATCCCTCGTCAGTAGCGTCGCTAGCCTCCCCATCCTTGGCCTCCGCATCAGTCGTGTGCACGATGCTTGTGTGCAGCATGGGCATGACTTGGGTCTCAGCGTTGGCAAGGAGCCGCTCCAGGCGCGCACCTTCACTATCAGCTACCGTTACCTTCACCTTATAATCGCCAGGGCATGTTCTGCCGTGCCCTGTTGAACAAAGGCCTCCTGTCGCCTGTACAAGAGGCCCCCTCCGAATGCCTCGTGTACGGCTTCTTCCATTCTGCTCCCATCCCCATTACCCGACAGCACTGCCATTGACTTCCGCAGGGCTTCAGCCCTGGACCGCATGTTGCGGCTCTTGTCCTCGTAAAACACAATCATATCTTGCCACTCTCGCAGTACCAGATTGCCCTCCTCCTCACACCGCCGCCATAACTGCTCAAGTGATCCTGGGAAGATATATCCCAAGTAAAGGAGGCATCCTTGTCCAAGGGCAAGCTTATGCGACTGCGAGGTACCTGCTCTGCAGGCTTCTGCTGCATAAGCTCAAGGACGCTATCGACATCTCGTACGTCATACGTCACCCATGCTAAGTCTCCCTTTTCCTGGAGCCGGTGACGCAACCCCGTCAGGACGTCAACGAGGCTCTTTCGTGCAGCGGATACTGCCTGCATAAGCCTCGTCTTTTCCTTCTTTGTAAGGGCAAGCGACTCCCGCTCACGGGCCAGCCTATCCTCGTAACCCGCAATGGGTGCTGCTAATGCCGTCCCAACAACTTCTGCCTTCGCCACTTCATGCGCCTTCCGTTCATAAACCGCATCCTGGTAGGCCTTGCTATTATATGCCCACCTGGTTACCCCGTGTTCGACTTCCATCTGCGCAAGACGGGCCTCAACGTCCCTCAGCTCCTTCGGCGCCTGCCGCAGCCTTGTGTTCTCGTAAGTTGTCTCCGGCCTCTCGACCAGTGGCTTCAGGAAATTGTACTGCTCCAGGGCCCCCAGGTACGCACGTATCCATGGTGGCCGGCCCTGCCAGAATTGGTCGGGAAGAACAGGTGGTTGGTAAAGTTCTACCCAACTAACGCTAGAGCAATAATGGCTAGAGCAATAATGGCTAGAGCAATAATGGCTTGACGCGTTTGCAAACTTCACAGCCACACCGCCACCACACGAAGAACCACGTAGGCAAACAGGGAAGCTCACCAAGCCTTGTTACTAAACTCACCTTGATGCTAGGCCGGGAGGCATGTGCCCCCGCCACCCCTTCCGAGGCTGCCTTGGCCGCAGCAGCAAGCAGGGTGTCCCGAGGATTTGAGGTGTTTTCCTGCGGGAGCTGAAGCCCCTCAGTCTTCACCCTGCATTAATGGAACATGGTAGGTACTAGAATACGGAGCATGGTAGTGCCGCACGTTCCCCTGTAAAATCACTCACCATTCCCCAATTTCTGCCATGAGCTCCCTAGCACGGCTCACACCCTTGACCAGTTGCTTGGCGAGGCCGTTCGTATATCTACAGGAAAGCACGCAAGAGGGCCCGTGAGAATTTGTGCCCTTTGTGGAGATGTGTCTTCAGCGCTAGTGGACGCGTCTTCAGCCGTAGTGGACGCGCCTTCGACCCTAGTGGACGCGCCTTCAACCCTTGTGGACGTGTCTTCAGCCCTAGAAGACCTGTCTTCAGCCCTAGAAGACGTGTCTTCAGCACTAGTGGACGATACTAGTGGACGCGCCTCTTGAAAATTGTGGACACCCCTACTTACCACAGGGTCCTTTCAGGGGCAGCAGGACCACCAGCCACCGGCAGCTGTGGGGCGCTGTGGGCATGGCTGTACCCCCGGGGCGCTGCTGCCTGGTTGAGCCGCCGGTGACGGTGGGGCGCTGCTGCCTGGGCACGGCTGTACCCCCGGGGCGCTGCTGCCTGGGGTTGTAGTATAGGTATCGTACGGGTTGGCCCATAGCGACCCGCTTTCCTCACAGCACCTATCACATCCTGGGCAGGACTTAGGGAGACACTCTTTTGTAAGTGGCTAAAGTATTCCTTTTGGTATTTGCGAACCGGACGTGCGTCGAAACTTCCTTCAGCTTGCTCATCGGCATGACGGCGTTTAGAGACTACGATTTTGGTGGAGTGACGTCGACGTAGATCCTACATATAACTCATTTAATTATCATTTATTGGACATGTTTTCGGCGTCACATATGTAACAGGTTTCGCTCCGAAGTGTTGGTAAAATTGGATCAGGTAGGATGCCTTTTCGTGACAAAAAGGATATGAGTATACCTGTAGAAAACAAAAGTGAAAAAATGGTGGTAAAGGGCACAGATCGGTGGTACAACGTCCACGACATTAGAAGACGCGGCGTCCTCGACTGTTGAAGAATTGCGTCTTCGCGAGTTGAAGACGCAGAGTGTCACGATGAGCTGTCCAAGCTGACCTAAGGCTGCAGTCCGGCGGTCTATCTCTATCTCCGGAAGCAAGCACATCACTTATCACATCACTTACCACTCTGAGCAGGCTTTCGGCTGCAGGCGGCGGCAAGATGAGACGAGGGGCTCAGCGACGTTTCAGTGCGGCTAGTGCGGCGCACGCGCGGACACATCAAGCAAGATCCGATAGGTTTCGCTCGGGAATGGATTGTCATTGTTGCCCAAAACTAACGCCTGGAGTCTTGGATTTAGCCGGGCCCGTGAGGACCCGTGAGCGCACGGCGCGGGGCCTCACGGGTCCTCGTCCTCCTTTGCAGTTCCAGAAGTGCTCGCTCGGTACTGATTTGGTTATGTAAGACACCGCTTTCCGAACGTTTCGGACTGTTAGCCTTTGATGCAAGGAATGCGCTGCAGGACCCAGTCGTCAGAGCCAACGCCGTCAGTCACCGTCCTTGGTGTTTTGTCAGCCTCGGCGAGGGCCCTAGCTCAGCTACTGCGGCGACAGCACCCACCCACCCACCCAACCCTTGACTCCATCGAGTATCCTAGCTACTATGACTCCTCAGCCCCCTAGCCTGCGCCCTAGCATGCTCCGCCTCAATTCCGCTCATTCAGTTGCACTCGTGGCGGGTAGGATGGACGCAGCCTCCCTGCATTGCGCTGCCGGGTGACAGACACTATCTGCCCTAGCGCATGCGTGCAGCTCTGCCTGGCTGGCGCCGTGCTGCTGGGCCTGCTGCATCGCCCTGCGCCGAAAGCTGTGCACCTCGTCGTCGTCGTACAGGTAGGCCCAGAGTCGTCTGCAGTTGCAAGCGCAGCCGTTGCCCCAGGCTGCTGGTGGGCAGCAGCGGCGCAGGCTTGAAGTGTCGGTGGTTGGGCGCGAGCAGGGAGCGGACGAGGCAGCAGCAGAGCTGCAGTGGCACGACGGCGGCCTTGCACGCCGCCATGTGGCGCAAGCGACAGGTTGTGTCCTCTGCTGCGGAAGTGATGGCGTTGCTGCGGGGCCGCACCATGCATAACCGGTGGGGCCCGCACGCCCTGCTGCGTCCTCGTGCGCAGCAATTAAATGCGCAGGGTCGGCAGCAGGCGGGTCAGCGGAGTGTCGGCGGGGATGTGGGGCATGGGCGGAAACCCGCGGGTCCGCACGGAAAAGTAAAATCGAATAGGAAACGTTTGGTAGTACGTTTGGGAACTTCATGCTGGAGAACTTGGTTTCGGTAGCTACATCCGGAGGTCGCGTCTATGACGACCCCAGCTGCTATGTTTACCCCAGTTGCTATGGACGACGTAAACAAGAACCCGCGCGGTTTAGTGAAACGTTTCGCAATGGCTCCTCCGGCTTCTCACCTGGTTCGTCAATTGTGGGGAAGAGGGCTAAAGCGTTGCGGGAACGCTTAGCCGATCTTGCGAATCCGCTGTCCGCCCAGTCCTCAGCTGACATGCAGCGTGCGTTGCGTGCGAGTCAATGTTTGGCTGCCGCTTGTGATAGCATGAAGCGACAGGCGGACAAGGCGCGCATGTTCAGTAAGGTCGCTGCCGGTGATCGGGTGCTCTTGAGCACGGTTCCTCGCAAGCTGTATTCTCAATGTACTGGAACCTTTGTGCGCTTTGTGGTCAATTACTAAACCGACCCTGTCGCTTATCAGCTTGACCTTCCTCCATCGGTGCGGATCAGAGCTGGTGCGGATGCTTGGTGTGTGTCATGTGTCGTTGCTTCGCCCGTACCTTGACAATGGTCGCTATCGATCCGTTACCTCCGCCACCTGAGACTTTCAACGGTGCGTTGGAGCTCGTGGTCGAACCTATACATAGGAGCCAAGAATGGACGTTGGTATTACTACAGGTTACTACTTGATGTGTTGGACAAGGCAAGGTACCGCGTGCAATCCGTGGGAGCTTGGTGCCAGCCTGACCAATTACGGTGATTTGTTGCTCGATTATTGGGCATACCGATGTGCGGAAGCTCCTGAGATGTCCCAATCCACACGCTCGCTTGTGCCTGCGACTGGCTCGGAACCGCATCGCGACCCTGTGGTTACTCGACGCGGCCGCCTGGTGAAAGCGCCTGCGCGTTTCATTTATTCCTCGCCCAGTTGTCCACTGAAGGCGGGGTTCCGGATCCCCTGCTTTCCCAACCTATGTGGCGGTACCCATGAGGGCCGGTGGCTGTCGGGACGACCAGCAAATCAGGTAGAGAATGCTGTAACGCGCTGGGCTTTTACACGCCTATGCGTCCTTTTATGAGCGTTCCGTGCTGAGTTCTACCCAGCACACGCCTCGTCGTACTCACGTCCGTTTGTGTTGCACTACTCATTTGGTGTTTGTACCACAAAACGGGTTTTTTTCCAGGCCCACGTTACACTCACGGCTCCCTAAGGGGCGCGGACGGCTGCTGGGGTGCCACAGCGGTGCCGTGATCACCGTATAGGCTCAAGGTATAGCCTCGTCTATTCGTCCCCGTCCCCTCCCCGGCCAAGCTTTCCAGCTTGCGTGGCGGACAGTCGCGCGCTTCTGTACCAGCTCTATGACGCTGTTGCCATGGTACAGGCGGCTCCACACATCCTTGCTGCTGCTGCCCGTCTCCGGGTGGTTAGTGAGCTGGGCGACTGATTAGACCCGTGGGGTTTACAGAGCAGTGCGCTTAGCTGCTAGGAGCACGCCAAACGATGGTAGTCCCTATACGGTAATTGGGACTTTAGGACTGGATGCTGTGCAAAGCTGCGGCGGGAAAGCTGAGGCTGCAAGCCGAGGTTTCGGAGCAAATTCAATAACATTGACTGTCGACAAATCAAATGAACGTGCTGGCAAATTCTTGGTCTTTCATGCAATGCGCACCTTGTAATGATGCGAAGCTTTGACCCACTTTATTTAGACGTCCTTCTAGAAGGCCTTTTTTACTCTCCAGGTGTGGATTTCCTTTAATGAACAATATTAGGTTAGGAGCATTTTCGAAGGACAGCTAATTTACTAAAAGCTTTTGCTGGAAAGATGGGCCGAATAACGGAGAGCCTTATTCGCCAGGTGGGTGCCTGGCGCTCAAACAATAACACGTTATAAGGTTGCAGTATTCTCACGTTGACATGCGGCCCTGTAGAGAGCGGAGCATAATGAGGGCATGGTGTCAACCCTGGAGGAAGTGGCGCTGCATCAGCAGAACATCGAGAAAATTGAGCTTATTGGGCATCTCTGCCCCAAGCTAAAAATATTGTATTTGCAAAACAATTTAATTGGGAAGTTACAGAACCTGCACAAACTCAAGGTACGTCTTCCCCCCCGCAAACCCATCCACGTGCTCCTGTAGCGCTTCCCCTAGCCTCTTGCAGCCTTTGCAGCCCCCCTCTGCCCCCCATGCCTGCGCTTGTGAGCGTCTACTTACCCATAGCCGCTCGCCCTGGCACGCAGGAGCTCGAGTACCTCAACCTCGCAGTAAATAACGTCTCGAAGCTGCAAAATCTACAGCGCTGCGAAAGCTTGAAGAAGCTCGACCTTACCATCAATTTTCTCAGCAAAGCGGCGCTTCTAACCGTCGAGAGCCTGCGCCCCAACGTCCACCTGGAGGTGCGCTGTGCCTCGACTTGTGCGGCTCTCAACACCATTCCCAATCCTTACTGTCCCATCCACGCCGTGCGTTGCGTTCGTGGCGGTGTGAATCACTAAATCGCGCCACGGCCCTCCCTGGACTCCGCGCGCCGCCCAGCACCTGCCTCATTGCTGATCCCTCCACCGTGGCACCGCCCTCACCTTCGCCCTCACCGGCCACGCCGCAAACACCGTCGAAGGCTTTGTGCCGTGATGCTGACTCACTCATCGCCGTGCTTTTCCCCTGGTGCTACGTTCCCCTGGCTGCGGGCTGTGCTGCCGCTTCCCCTCCCTATGGCTGCTACCCAGGAGCTTTACCTGCTGGGGAACCCTTGCACCGACTGGCACGGCTACAGGCAGTATGTGGTGGCCAAGCTTCCGCAGCTGAAAAAGCTGGTGGGAGGGGAACCAGGGGCGGGGTGAGGGCAGGGGCAGGCGTAGGTAGGTAGGTAGCCGGCGAATGGGGCGTGCGATGGGGTAGAGGAAAGCCGCCGGATCGCCACAGGAGAAGAGGCGTTCTTAGTCCGGAGACATGCTCGATGTTCGAGGTTGCATGGGTTGGGGAGGGAAGGGGTAATTAGGGAAGCCGGTGAGGGGGAGGCGGGGGAATGACGCATCGGTGACATGACCGACAGGGGTGCCAGTCGTGTAAGGTGGCGACATGGTGTTCGAAAACGGCTGGGCGCATCGGCCGGCTCCATGAGGGCGCTTTGGTTTTGGGGGGGGGCCCAGCGCGGGGTGACTGTGCCGTGGGGATGCCCAGGGAAAATGGCGTGAGGAAGGACTGTCGAAACTCGTTGATTGGGATCCAGCAACGGGTTTAAGCAGCGGATCCAAGCAGCGAATCCAAGCAGCGGATCCAAGCAGCGGATTCGAGCAGCGGAGCCTTCCCTCCTGGGCCCTACAGGGATCGTCCCCTCACCTTGGGGCTCCTCTGGAGCCCCTCATTGTCAGTTCGGCGTCCTGACCTACGCAAGGCAGTGGCTCGGACCAGAAGAAAGCTGTAGTAGCAATACAAAAATTCCTACAAATGGCATCCAAATACGCTTGTTCAAAAGCTTTTCGTTGGTCAAACTCTTAACGTTACAACCCCCTACGGCGCTGCCCGTGTTGCCTCGCTTCCTGCCCCCCCTGGAGCTACCGTAGGACGGCCAGGCCATCAAGCCCTCGGAGCGCATCACCGCAGCCCAGGCGCTGCCGGAGCTGGAGGCGGCCCTGCTGGCGGAGCTGCGGTCGGAGGGGGTTGATGTGGAGGCTGCGGGGGCGGTGGAGGACGACAGCTTGTACGACGAGAGCGGGGCTGCCGTGTCGGAGGTCCCGGAGACGGGTTACGTGGATGCGAAGGGGGAGCTGCTGCGCCCCTGGTGTGCCGCCACTCGCATCCTGGAGCATCGCGAGCTGGTGCGCGCCGTCCTGGGCTCCAGGGGGGGGGCTGTAAGATAATCCGCGAATCCACGGCCGATAAAACGGGGGGGGGGGGGGCGGTCGTGGGCTCCAGGGAAGGGGGAAGGGCGGCGTCTGGGGAGGACACGGTGGTGGCGGCGGTGGTGAGCTGGGGGGGCGGGGCGAGAAGAGGGTTGGGAGGTGAAGGGCGACGTTTGGAGGTAACGGGCGGTTGGAGGTGAAGGGCGGTTGGGGGGTGGAGAGCGGTTGGAGCTGAAGGGCGGTTGGGAGGCGGAGGGTGGTTGGGAGGTGAAGGGCGGTTGGGACGTTAAGGGCGGTTGGGACGTGAAGGGCGGTTGGGAGGTGAAGGGCGGTTGGGAGGTGGAGAGCGGTTGGGAAGTGAAGGGCGGTTGGGAGGTGGAGAGCGGTTGGGAAGTGAAGGGCGGCGGTTAGGAGGTGAAGGGCGGCGGTTGGGAGGTGGAGGGCGCCGGTTCGGAGGAGGAAAGCGGTTGAGACGTGAAGGGCGGTTGGGAGGTGAAGGGCGGTTGGGAGGATTCAAGTTACAGGTGGCCCAGACGGCCGCAGGCAAGTATCTTCGCCATGGTTGCCGGGATGTTGACAGGGGCGGCTGGGATGCGCGGTCTGGTCGTTGGGATGCACTCTCTGGTCGTTGGGATGCAAGGTATGGCCTTCGAGGTGCACGTGCTGGTGGGCGCGAAGGGACGGGGAGCTGGGGTGGCACATTACCGCTCGTGTGCAGTACGGGCGGGTGCGTGCGAGGAGGGGGGGTGGCTTTTTACCCGAGTTCACCAGAGCAGAGGCTGGGGGCGGGAAGGAGCCGTCGGTGCGATTCGGTTCGGTTTGGCGTCCTAAACGCAAGCGATGCTTTCCCAAGCACTAACACATCATGGGTGCGGTCGCCCGCCTGCCGCCTGCCCCGCCCGTGTGTACCTCCAGGAGGCGACGAACAGGGAAGCGGAGGAGAAGAAGCGAGCCGCCGCCGCACAGCCATCGATCGACTCGGCGGCACCCAAACCGCCCCGGCACGACTCGTTTCCAGAGGTCGCGGACGGGGATCGCATCTACCAGAAGAACGAGGGCAGGTGGGTTTGAACTTGGGTTTTTTTTGCGTCCAGCACGGCTGGGATTGTCGCGACGCTAACATGCATTTGATGGGGGCAGCGGGCTCCGGTGCCACCAGCTGGCAGCCAAGAACGAGGTACGCCTCCGTTGCCTCTTCCCAATATCCAGGAAAGGTGAGGCCCCTATGCCCACCTCTCGCCTCTGCGTTTTGACCTGTCTTATCCCTGCTTCCCGTCGCACATGCACCACCACCAACCACCACCGCCGCCACTACCCACCACTGCCACCCCTGCCGCCACGACTACTGCCTCTGCCGCTGCCAACGCCGCCGCCTATTCGCGCAACAGCTCCCCCATCAGCTCACCAATGGCCTGTTTGTCCACAGTCGCGATTTTTGTATGGTCCCTAGTTCTGGTACCACTAAAGTCCCACCACCCCGGCCCCCCCTGCTACCCACCCACCACCCACCACCCACCACCCACCCACCACCCACCCCGCCTCCGCACCCACCCCTGCTACTGCCCACACCCACCCCCCTCCGCCGCGGCAACCCCCCCACCCCCCTCGAACCCACCCCCCCGGGTTTCCTCTCAACCCAACCTCCGGGTTTCCTCTCAACCCACCCCCCCGGGTTTCCTCTCAACCCCCGGGTTTCCTCTCAACCCACCCCACCGGACCGCGACCGAAACACCCCTAGGAAACTGTTCCCGACGCCACGCTCTCCGCCCCCCCCCCGCCCCTTCGCCCACCCGCGCACCCGCCATTCGCACATTGTCTCCTCCCACAGCCCCTTCTCCCCCTCCCCGCCCGGACCGCCGCTCTCCCCCGCGTCCCTCGCCGCCGGCGTCGCACTGTGGCGGCGCCGTCCTCGCTGTGGCAGTGCTGTGGGGATCCGACCAGCCCGGACCGCGCACTGCCTCCCCCCCCCCCGGTATCCCGTCTCCTCGCCTGCTAGCCTTGCCCCCCTGTCCCGCATCTTCACGCCCCATATTTTCTCACTTCCTCCTTCCGTCATACAGGCCTCCGCCGTACAACGCCGTACAACGCCGTACCAGCCCGCGTCCCCGTCTCCCCGTATATCCGTCCTCCCCTTTCCTGCCTCCGCCTCTTTCGCCGCGCCGCTGGGGCCTCTTCGTTGCTTTGACCCCTGTCCACCCGCTCCGCGCCTGGATGTTGTTCCTAACGCCCCCTGCTGCCCCTTGCCCGCATGCTTCGCGTCGACCGCCTTCCCCACCCGCTCTGGGCCCTGGTCAGGTGAGTTCCGCCGCTGGGTTGGGCCTCTGTTCTGGTAGTTTTTTGCTAGTCGTTGCGTTCTTGTCTGCGGGCGTCGGGACCTGCGTCTGGGCTTTCGCGTCCCCCATGGCGGCGCGGCGCGGCTTCGGCCTCCTCTCCTGGACGACCGCGGACCTTCTCTGGTAATGACCGGCTTCCTCACGCATCTGGTCGGTATTCGGGCGGGTCGGGACTGGGACTCCGACTAGGACTGGGACTGGGACCGGACCGCGATGTCCGCTCTCCCATAGCGCACCAACTCCCACAGTTCTCCTGCTAGCGCCCAAAACCGATTCTGCGAAAAGTTTACGTGCGTCGCGCGGGGTCCTCGCTTCCTTTCGTCTCGCCGTAGCCGATATAGCTTAGCCGCCAAAGGTCATATTACGACCTTCGGCTTTCGTATCCCCAACCCAGTTCTCCCGCATGCATCTCAAAACTTCTGTTTTAAACGATTTTTTCGGACATCCACGGGTTTCCCTCGAACCCCACCGGGTTTCCTCTCAACCCACCCCACCCCACCGGGTTTCCTCTCAACCCACCCCCCCGGGTTTCCTCTCAACCCCCGGATTTCCTCTCAACCCACCCCACCCCACCGGGTTTCCTCTCAACCCACCCCACCCCACCGGGTTTCCTCTCAACCCACCCCCCCGGGTTTCCTCTCAACCCCCGGATTTCCTCTCAACCCACCCCACCCCACCGGGTTTCCTCTCAACCCACCCCACCCCACCGGGTTTCCTCTCAACCCACCCCCCCGGGTTTCCTCTCAACCCCCGGGTTTCCTCTCAACCCACCCCACCCCACCGGGTTTCCTCTCAACCCACCCCACCCCACCGGGTTTCCTCTCAACCCACCCCCCCGGGTTTCCTCTCAACCCCCGGATTTCCTCTCAACCCACCCCACCCCACCGGGTTTCCTCTCAACCCACCCCACCCCACCGGGTTTCCTCTCAACCCACCCACCCGCGCAGGTGGGAGTTCTCTTTGGAGGAGGCCCCCGACGGCGCCAGCCTGGTGCTGGAGGTGTCGGTGGGCCGCTTCCTGGACACCTCGCTCATCCAGACCGACCTGCAGCCCACGCACGTGCGCATGCTGGTCAAGGGCAAGCTGCTGCAGCTGCTGCTGCCCTGTGAGGTCCGGCCGGACGCGGCCAAGGCGCAGCGCAACACGACGACCGGTGAGCGGCAGCACACGGTGGCTGGCGCGCTTTGGAGGCCGCTGGCGGGGGTTACAGAAAATAACCATTACTCGACATGGCGGCCGCTGGCAGAGGGGGGGGGGCGGGGTATAAAAAACGGTTACACGACATGCGTAGCTGGGGGGGAAGCATTCAGAAGGCATATGAGTACGGTCACGTCGGCAGTCTGGTCAAAAGCCGCACGGCGGGCTCAAGGGTCTGGGAGCAGCAGCATTGAACGTGGCGATGACCGCGACGCCTGCCGTACAGCCTTCAATCGCCCCCTCCCTCCCTCCTCTCCTCTCCCCACCCCCCACCATGCGCCAACTATCCTGTCCTTGTCGCGTAAACGGTTTTTACGCCACACTCCCCGCCAGGCCAGCTGGTCATCACCATGCCGAAGGAGAACCCGGCCGAGCCGGTCGTCGACGTAGCGAAGCTGCGACCCAAGGTTCCGGGCACAACCGGCACGGCGGCGCCAGCTCTGAGTCGGGGCGGCGCCAGCTGCAGCGCGCCAGCCTCGGATGGCGCCACCACGGGGCGACAGCCCAGCAATGGAAGCGGTGGTGGCGGGGGCGGCGGGGCGTCGATTTACAACATCGTGCGAAAGCCTGGGGCCACAGATGGGGAGTTCACCATGAAGGAGATCAGAAGGGCGGCGGTGATGGCGGTGGAGGGGGATGACGCGGACGGGGACGATCCACCGGACTTGTAGCGAGCAGTGAGAGCTGAGGGCGGTGCGTTGATGAGGGGGGAAAGGGATGGGGGTGGTGACGAGGACGTGATGGGGGTGGGGGTGGTGACGAGGTCGTTGGTGGGGGCAGGGGTGGTGTGATCCGGGAAAGGGCGTGTATGGGGGCGATGGCGGGGAGGGAGGGAGGGAGTATTATGGAATTGTGGCGGCAAGTAAGGGGTCTGTGTGTGGGGAACGGGCGCTGGGAGTGACGGGGACAGGGACGGCGGCAGCGGCGGATGGAACTGTGGGGTGCCGGGGCGACTTACGGCAGCGGCGCACGTTACCATGTTGTACGCTTCTTTTTTATGATCCCGGTAACGTTTTGGACTCGACTGCGGCAATGTTGGGGGATGCAACCTTGCAAGCGTTATATGCAAATGCCTCCGGGCCCAAACAGTTGTCACTCGAGTCGCAGAAACCGTGCAAACAATGTTATAAAACCTGTTGATGATGAGAGGTTGCCCCAAACCCGGGCAAACCCAGGACAAGAGGACCTGATAGTCTGTAATCGGCCTAAATCACGCTGCTGGCTTCAAGGTACGTAATCATATGGTTATCGGTAAAACGCTCACCTACACACGGGACTCGCTTCTGTGCCCAAAAAGTAAGCGGTTCCTTAGTTTTCCATTCCTCTTAAAGGCGCGGGTCTGCGTGCAGTGCATGCGCGTGTATGGGCCAGGGCCTGTACCAACCCGCCGCTCGTACAGGAGCATACGTTGACACATATGCAATTACTTTATTGTAATAAAGGATAACAATACTGCTTGTTTGTACTTTTCTATACTTCGCTCACAGACGTGGCTGCATGAGCGACACAGGTTTTGCCCGTTTTTAAGCAGTTTATGTTGGCATGAATACACAGTACACGTAGATGGCGGTGACGCCTGTCATCCACCAGAACCAGTCTCCCAACGCTTGTGAAGGTGATCCAATCTAGCTTTTCATTCCTCAGTAAGGGTCCTGTACCGGGGACCCGGGCACTTCCTCAAACCACGTAGATCTCTTCAACGTTCGTGCATTATGACGTTTTCCTTGAGGACATGTCGACATTCTTAAAAACATATGGCCGTTGGAAGCGCTGGGCGAAACGCCCTGGTATGCTGCTTAGCGGCCCTGCTTATTGTCACAAGGGCGTCAGTTATCTGGGAGGAGTCCTTTCTGCAATGTTCTTTGAAGGCTGCAGCCTCGATAAAACGAGGAACTAGGCCGGGGTAGGTGTCCGCCATTTGACATTCACGAGACCATTAACTTCGAAACTGAAGTACAGGCCCGCACTTGTCGAGTTATTGCAGTTGCGAGTGGGAGACAATATCTGGAGCAGCGACGAACTGCATGCTCGTTGCCCACGACGCGGAGGAGCAACATGATGTCGCTACGGTGAACCACTGCGCGCAATTGGTGACTCGCCTCTACAACACGCAAACAATCGATCGATTCTCCTTGTCGTGCGGTGCTCGCGATTGTCTCAGCATTGGACCGGTCCCAAGGGTTGTAAACACCCCTCCTATGTTCGTGCCTCCGTCCTCGCCGTACTCATCATGGGCCTTCTCCACATGCCCTGGCATGTGGGTCCATGCCGTCCCTGTTCCGAAACCACTCAGGCACTGCAGTTCTTTGGCCTAAACACATCATCCGTCCAACAGCTTCGAGTGGCAGTTAACAGCATCGTCTACGGTGCGGTGGGGTGGGGCGCATCGTGTGGGCGGCGGCTGATGCACCAAACTGGGACTGTGCCGATGTGCTCTAAGCTCAATCACTAGCATGGTTGGTGTGCACAAACGAGAAGCAAACACACAACACTCGACGCGCCTGCTCGATATTGTACTGTGCTTTGGGTGCTGGGCATTTGTGCTCTTCGCTTGGGCGCACGATAGGGTCCAGCTTCGCTCGCACACGAGTCGTAACCGACATATGAGACACGCACACTCCATCACACTAGATGTAACAGTTACTACTACTACACTAGGTCTATGGTAGTTCTCCAGCCTTAAGTTAGTTGGACGCTCTGGCTCGTATGGCTACCACCGGGATCGATCGGCGGTTCTTGTGCGCACGTTGGGCCTGCCTACCATGGCCCAGCCCATGCATGTTCTCACTTCCGCACCCACCCACCCACCCACCCGCCCGCCCTCCCCGGCTACCAACACGCAACAGAGAAGGGCATGTCGCCGCAAATGAATTGGACGATGAAAGACCCGGCGGTCGCTGAGAGCTTCCTCGGAGCCGACGTGAGGACCACTCAGGCGTTCCACGCCTACGTGGTCACGGGGCAGCAGATTGGCGACTTCGTGTTCTATGGCATACCGCAGGTGCGGCGGGGCGGGGGCGGGGGCGGGGGCGGGGACGGGGACGGGGACGGCGGGGGCGGGGACGGCGGGGGGGAAGGCAGAGTGGGGGCGGCGGGGCAGATAGGGGGAGGAGCGAGAGGACGGGACGACGAGGAGCCGGACAATGCGGGGATGTAGCCGACGTCGTGCATGCTCGCGGACCCATCGATTGCCGCGAAGCCCTCCAGCTGTCCGCTGGCATGTGCAAGTCCACGCTCGCTCGCAACGAGCCACCGTCATAACCGTCTGGTCTGAAGCGACCGCTGTGAGCGCCTGGACGCACCGTTTGTATGCGGGGCCGCGACCGACCTCGCCCCTTGCTGCCCAAGCTGTAACGACGATGACGTTGCATAGTCGACTCCACCTGATTACCTGGCTCCGTCCGTATCGTCGATGTGTCGTACGCTTGAGCGCCGTAAACGCGCCATCAGGCCGGCGAGAGGCGGACGCAATCCAATCAGTCAGCCAGCTAGCCAGGCAAGCAGCCATGTACGACCGCGTGACTAACGCATGCCAGCCGCCCTGGCGCGCGTGTCTCTCTTCGGCCCCATCCCGCGATGCGTGCAGGACCTGTCGGGATTGGTGCGGTACGACTCGGCTCTGGACTGGATGTCCTTCCTCCCCTTCTATAGGTGCGTTTGATCGCTAGCTGGCTAGCTAGCTAGCTAGCTTGCTGCTCGTATCGCACGACAGTACACCTACCTCGCGCGCTGGCTTACCAATATACGCCACGGCGGAGGCAGGACGACATTGCTTGCGAAGTGTGCTGTATCTACGGCAGTACGCGGCTCGGCGTACATCGCCGCTGCTCCCACGCGCCGGTGGGCTGATTATGCTGATGTATGGTATTGGGCGGCATTCCGGGCGGACTCCACCAAGCCCCGACGAACGAGCAACCGGGCTCCTTGCTAGGCTCGGTCCGCCATAAGGCCCATTCCTACGGCCCATCCGGCCCGCCGCTGTCGACCTGCCACCCGGGGCGTAGGATTGCGACGGCCCCGCCGGTCTTCCACCTTCTGCCCTCCTTCGCAACATCACTGTAACATCTTCCTATCCGCAATGTTTGCCGGCGCACGGACGGACGCTCTGCATGTGTATCCTCATGCCCCCCTTCTCGTCCCGACGCTGTTCACGATGTTCACCGGCCCATATTGCCTGCTTCCACACCTTTCACTCCTTAACACAATACTGCTCCTGCACAATTCCTCTCCTTATGGCGCCTGCCTCTTTCCTATCATAAGACAGCCTCCTCCATCCGCTATCCTGCCCGCCTGCCTGCAGGGAGGCAGCCGCAGTGTTTGGGGGCCGTGTGGTTCAAATCCCCACCCACGGCTTCCAAACCATCCTCTTCTACCGCCGAGACCTGTTCAACGCCGCGGGCCTGCAGCCCCCCCGCACGTGGGACGAGGCCATCGCTGTCGCCCGCCGCTTCAACGGCACGGATCTGGACGGCGACGGCGACGCCAATGACTACGGCATCTGCATGTGGCAGCCGCTCGACTGCCTGAGCATCGGCCTGCCAGTGACGGCTATCCTCGCCAGGTGATGAGCGGTCGGCTGAGGGGTGATGCGATGCCATCAACAGTGTAGCGTTTAGCGTCAGGGGTGTAAGCTGCGGGCGGGGCATCGTATGCAGGTGCGCCGGCATGCTGGCTTGGGGTGGGTGCGTGCTACTTACCCGGTGTGCTACTTACTCGGTATGATAAGCCGTGGAGCAGCAAAGCTTCTTATCTGCCAGTATCGCGACATTAGCGCGTGTTTTTTTATGTTATCCCAAAGCCGGGGAGCCTTCGGCGGCTTAGGCTCCCCGGGAGCCCACCCACGTAGCCCACGTGTGCTGCTGCCGCTGCTGCTGCCGCTGCTGCTGCTGCTGCCGCTGCTGCCGCTGCCGTCCGCACCGACGTACGCCAGCCTGGTGCAGTCTCGCGGTCACGACAGCGGGCTCTACTACCACCCCGAAACCAAGAAGCATGTGCTTATGACGAGCGCGTGGGAGCGGGCGCTTGCGCTGGCGGCAAACCTCAGCCGCTACGCGCCTCCGCCGGCGCAGGCGCGAGATGCGGGAAACGACTGCTCCTACCTCACGCACTTTGGAAGGGTGGGTGGCGGCCACTATAAGTGCGTTGGTTAACTCCGCAATCCACGCACGCAGTCGGATGCGTTTACCGCTTTCTTTCCGCGGCATCCAAGCAGTGTCCCGTGGGTCGGCTCAATACGGGGTGGCGGTGCGCTTACTTGCCACGTGCGACCGCTGTCTAGCTGGCCTAATCCATGCCTAGCTTGTCTCGTACGGAATGACTTTCCTCCGCACCGGCGGCATCCTAACCGCAGCCAGTGGCCTGCCTCCACCACCCCCCTGCCTCCACCACCCCCCTGGCCCCACCGCCCGCGGCTACCCCTCCAATAGGGTCGCTGCGCAATGGCCATTTCAGGACCAGGCCAGTTCAAGACTGACAGCTACCGGTCCCCGGTTCGAGGACACATCGGCGCGACCATCCTGCCCGGCAGCGAAACGGTGCTCCACTGGCCGACGGACAGCTTCGTAACGTGCGACGCGGAGCGATGTCCGTACGCCGTGCCGTACGAGCGCGTGGCCACGCCTGATGGCACAGCGACGACGACGATATGGGTCAATCACGCACCGTTTGCTGCGATCGTGGGCTTCACTGCGCTCATCAACGACAAGTTCAGTGCCGAGGAGAAGCTGGCCACGTACTACACGCTGTCCCAGGTGCGTCTCTTGCGGCGTAACTGTAAACAGTGGGCTCCAGACCCGAAGGTAGGACGAGCGTAGTTCCTTGCGTCGTGTGTTAGTAGGTATTGCGGCGGGGCCTGTACCAGACTTGGATGGATGACAAACCATATTTAGGCGTACTGCATGAAGGACAAAATAGCATCACAGTGGTTTACCGCATTTGGAAGAAAATACATTGTGGGCGCGATATAGGTATGGCAGTGGGCTTCGCAGCTGGGACCAAGACCGGGAATGATTCAAGAGGAAAAGAGCGCGTGGTGTACTGTAAGGAAAGATACCGTATCTCACTTCAGCTCGAAACATCAAAGCGAGCAGAGCTCAGAAACCAACTCAACGCCTTGCGCGATGCTGCTTTTGCCGCTGCTGCTTGTCGGCTTACCCCAGGCGGTGCGTTTGGACCGAAGTTGGGCTCTGGCCGCTTCACCAGCCCACGGCGGGGGCCCCACCCGGGTCCAGCACTTGGACCCCGCCAACCGCGACAAGTGGCGAGGGTACGGCTACCACGAGGATGACCTCTCCAGTTACCTAGCCGCCACCGCCGCTTCCCTGGCATCTCTCAACATCGCGACGGACATACGGTCCGCTGGGTCCACCAACTTGACCAAGGTATCCTACACGGCGTCAATGCTGCTGGGCGCGAAGCGCCTACCCGTGGCGCAAGTCCTCACCGCTAGCCGTGCGTTGTACATGAACCTGTCGAGTGGCAGCAGCCTGGACGTCCTGCATGCGTCGTACAAGGCGTCCATCAGCTTCATCGTGCCGAAGCTGCCGCCGGCGGCGGCGCCAGCGGTGGCGTCAGGGGAATCGCAGGGCAGGAGTCCGGCGGCGCTGGCGGCGGCGCTGGCGTCGTCGCTGGCTGGCGCCGTGGCGCTGGCGGCGGCGGCGGTGGGCCTGGCGTGGCTGGCTCGGAGACACCGTTACTGGGTGCTGCGGCGCCTGGGTCACATCATACCGCCCGGGGTCAGCCCCGAAACCACGCTGTGCGTCACGGACATACAGGTAGTTTGGTGGGTGGGTGGGTCGTGTAACCGGTTTTTATGCCACCCCCGTCTCCATGTGCTTGCTCAGGAGCCCCGCCTGGTGTTATGCCGAGCTCTGCGCAGCGACCCGTGGGTTACGTTCCCCTCACGCGTGCACACCCTCGCCGTACCGTTCTCACGGCCTGGTTGCAGGACTCGACTCTGCTGTGGGAGCGGCTCCACTCGTCCGTGATGGACTCGGCGCTGCGGCTGCACCACTCGTGCCTCCGCCGGGTCGCAACTGAGTGCGGCGGCTACGAGTCGGCCACGGTGGGTTCGATGCCAGTGGGCTCACACGCTGTCTCTCGGGACGCCGGGGTCCTCGGCACTAGCCAACACTGTCACTTTGTGCCATTGTACTAGCCATTGTGCCATTGTACCATTGTGCCATTCATGGTCCCGGATGTCGTGTTGCCTGCGCTGGCCGTGGCTGCTGTCACCAAGCCTTGGAAGGAATGGGTGGCCAGAAGGATCAAGCGTTTGCTCTTTCTGCTGCGCTCTGCCCTCCCCCCTCCCCCCGCAGGAGGGAGACAGCTTCATCCTGGCCTTCCACACCCCGCAGGCGGCGCTGCTGTTTTGCCTGCGCTCTCAGGAGGAGCTGCTCTCCCTCGACTGGCCGGAGCAGCTGCTCCAGGTAGGGTAGGCGCCCGCGACTACCGCACAGCGGTGTTCCTTTCCTTTCCAGCATCCCAAACATGTCAACCCTGCTCTACCCTAAAAAACCCTAAAACCCCACTCTACCCCACCCTGGAGTAAAGGCTATAGGCCCCTACCTATGCTCGTATACCGCCGGGCAGTGGTCAGGGTTGTACTCCCAGCTTCCGAGTTGCTTCTCAGCTGGCAGGGTAGTGACAGCCCATGATAATCATACCCACGGGGGCACAGCCATAGGGGCGGCCTCTCTTGCGCTGACCGTGGCCCTGTTGCCCTGCGTGCTCCTGGCGGAGACGACCCCACCACAGGAGGACGCGTGTTTCCCGGTTTGGGTGTCCGACGCGCCGGCGGCGCCCCGCCGCATCTCCAGGGAGGGCTCGAAGCGCAGGGCCAAGTGGATGCCGCGGCGCTTCGCGCGCATGGGGGCGTCACCAAAGACCTCCCTCGCACGGGCCGAACACGACCTCGTCCGCAGGGCGGAAAGCGCCGCCGCGGCGACCCGCTCCGCGGAACCGTCCCCCCTGACTGGCTTCTCCAGCACACCGCCGGAGTACGTGTGCTGGGGGCCGGCGTCCGGGGGCCCTATGGAGTCCACCTGCGCCGCCGCTGCCGCCGCCGCCGCCACCGCGGCTGCGGATGAGGTTGCCAAGCATGTGTGCACTTTACCGACACCGCCTGCCACCACACGCGGAGACGCAAGAGGTAGCACCGCCGTCGGCATCGGCGCCGTCGTCGTCGGCGGCGGCAGTGACAGAACCAAGATGAGGAAGATGTACAACGGCGGCTCGTGGAGAGCAACCGCCAGTGTACGGCCGGTTTCGGAGCCCATTGACCGGCTGGGCTCTCTGGTGGGGTCCCGGCCGGCGGCGGGGGTGATGCTGGCGGGCCTTATGGCGGAGTACCCGATGGGTGGACCCGCGCCCAGTGTGGTCGCGTCGCTGCACGACCCAAAGAGGGCGGCGGCGGCGGCGGCGGCGGCGCCTTTGCCGCTGGCCTCACCAATGCCGTCACCGCAGGCTTCTCCGGTGCCGAAGGCGCTGGCGACGGTGGACGAGCTGCTTCGAGCCCTCGCATGCAGCAGCAAGGCCGTGGCGAGCGGCGCGACCAGCAAGCAACCCGGGACCATTCCGCTGATCAGGTATGTGTCACAACCGCGTGCGAACGCTCTCCTCACTTGGTCGGGGGTTGGCATGAAAACCGGCTACCAGGACATGGGTAGGACAGCTGGAGGGGGGTGCGAGGAGCCGAGGTGTCCGCGACAGCCGAAGACTGCTGTGGGGCATGACATAGGGTTGGGCAGGAGCGGAAGCGTTATTGCTGCCGCATCCGTGTATCGCCTAGGCATATACTGCCACATGTTGTATGCTGCGACGTGTTGTATGCTGCCACGTGTTGTATGCTGCCACGTGTTGTATGCTGCCACATGTTGTATGCTGCCACATTTAGGGGAACCTTTTCCTCCAGGGCCTCGTCCAGGGAGGGTCCATCTTGCTGCGGTTGCCGTACACATGACACGCGCAAACACTCTTTTGTGACGAGCATCGGTGTGTGCTCACCCGCGACCCCCGACCCGCCACCCTGGCCTCCAGGCAAGAGCCCCCAACCCTTTGGTCCATGGCGGCGCAACAACAAGGGGAACCCCTGCGCTTCGCGCTGGTGGCGGCGGCGGCGGACCGGGGGGCTCCTCCTAGCGGCGCCGGTGTGCTGCTCGCGTCGGTGCCTGCGTCTACCGGCGCGGAGCTGGCCGACCCCAACCGCTCCGCCAGCCTCACCGCCGCAAACACGCACTGGCCCAGCGGCGCCGATTCGTGCAACAACTCCGCCTCCACCTGCAGCAACAGACCCGGCTCGCTGGCGGCTGCGTTCATGCAGTGCAGCGCTGGGTCGGCTGAGATGGACCCGATGGCGGGTGGTGCCACCTCAGCAGCAGCCACAGCCGCAGCAGCAGCAGCCCACCAGCGCCGACTCGGTGATGACGCGGGGCAGAAGAAGCGGTTGCTGCTGCGCGGCCTGAGGGTGCGAATGGGTTGCGCCAGCGGCGTAGAATCAGATTGCGAGATGGTCTACAACACCCGGATGGCCCGGATGATATATTGTGGCCGCCCCAGCAATGTCGCCAGGGCCGTCGCCAACGCCGCCGCGGGCGGCATGGTGCTGGTTTCGGAGACCACACACGCGCTCGTCATGAGGGACCACGATGCGGCGCACGCGGGCGGACGGGAGCTGCTGCACCTGCCGGCACAGCATGCGCAGCATGCGCAGCAGTACGTGCAGTTGAGGGGCAGCAAGGAGCACGGCGGCGAGGCGGCTGCGGACGGGTGGCTGCCGGCGGTGTTCTGGTACGGCGGCTTGCTACGGCTGGACGAGCACCTGCCGCCGACGGAGGTGTACATGGCGGCGACTCCGGCGCAGGCGCCGCGCTGGGCGTTGCTGCCGCCGCTGACGGCACGTCTCAAGTTCGAGCCCGTGACGCGAGGCGTGCAGGTGGGGGGCTGCGGCGGACGTGTACAGGTGCCTCGGGATGGCGCGGATTTGGATGCACATTGGTACATCCCGTACTGCTTGGCAGCGGCGTTTCCCTTGCCTTGGGACAAACCCGCGCTGAATGCCTCGTCGCCCAGACGTCGAGCTCCTGTAGTACCGAGGAGGACTTTCTTGGAGTCTAAGCTCCACGCACGGCTCTCGCCGGCTGGTTTCAGCTCACAAGCTTCCTGTCGCGCATGCTTAGCTTAGGACATCTCCTGGGACGGAGACGATTGCTGCCGGCATGTCCGTCCCCTCGAGTCTGTCTACCCAGGTCCCAAATCCGCCGCCTCACTCGCTGCAGGGCGCATTCGTGGGACAGCTGGCGGTGGCTGTCGTGGCGGTGTCGGGCGCGGCTGCCATCGCACGGCTGGACGGCGGTGCGGAGGTGTGGCACGAATGCGCGGAGCCCCTGTGGTGCGAGGCGGCGCGGCTCTGCCAGGCGAACGGCGGCTTCCTAGCCACCCGTCGTGCAGCCGTCTCCGGGCTGGAGGCGGAGGTGATGACGGGCCGGGGTAGTGGCAGTGGTGGGTGCGAGCACCTGCTGCTGACGGCGGCCTTCCCAGGCGCCGTCGATGCCGTGTTATGGGCTGCAGAGCTCATCGCCTACTGCCTGAGGGCGCCCTGGCCTTACCCGCTGATGGCTTCGGAGCTGGGGGAATCCCTCTGGGCGGACACAGTCCCACAAGACCCCGCCTTCTCGGGGGACGCGGACAGCGCCTCGCTCGGGATGCCTGCACTCAGTGCGGCTTCCGTGGGTGAGGTGGCGGAGCCGCAACAGCACAGCAGGGACGGCGGAACGGGCAGTGCGATCAGCAGCCCTGTGCGGCGCCACAACAGCGGACCGGGTTTCATGCGCCGGTTCAGCCTGGCCGGGGTTTCAGCTGGCCGCCATCAGGGGGGCAGCGGTGGGGGGGTCCGGGCGGTGGCGGCCAGTCCCACACCATACGCGCAGTGGCTGGGTCTCCCGAAGCACCCAGCGGGCTGTGAGGGGACCCCGCTGTCCTCCAGCCCCGCGACTTCTCGGTTGGGCCGCATCAGCCTGTCATCGGCTCGGCAACACCAAGAGCACCAGCAGCACCGTCACCATCACCATCACCGAAGTCACCAGGAGCACCAGCAGCAACAGCAGCAACAGCAGCAGCAACAGCAGCAGCAACAACAGCAGCACGAGGAGCAACAGCAACAACAGGAGCAACAACAACAACAACAACAAGAACAACAACACCAGCACCCTGCGCAGCTGGCAGACGCGAGGCAGCCGCACATGTCGACATTGTGCAGCCTGCCCGAGTTGTGTTATGAGGAGCGGGAGCTGGCGGAGGGGCAGCAGCACATGGCGGAGGAGGGGGACCAGGAAGCGCTGGATTCGCTCAACAGCGGCACCTGCGAGTTGCGGATGCAGGTGCGGTTGCGGTGCGGTCGAGCGCAAGGCACGGGTCGGGGCTGGGGCATGCTAGGGTCGGGGCTGGGGCATGTGGGTCGGGGCGCATGTACGACGGGCTGGTGTAGTTTGTGGTGTTATTTTACTGTTATGAAAGCGCCTGGAGAGAAACGAGAAAGGGAAAGTGAACGAACGCCCAGCCAGGGGGGTTTGTGTATGTGACGGTTGCACCCATGCAGTGGTGGTTGAGCTGCCGTACGTCCTTCTGCCAGCACACAGTGCGCGGTACGTCGTTCGACTGTGTGCGTCGACAAACAGCCGGTGGTTGCGACCCACAACCAACAACGGCCTTCGCGCAGCTCCCTCTGCGCCAACGGCACCCCCCACCTTCCTTTACTGCGCGACCAATGTATGTGCGACCGATAGGCCGTGCCCCAACAGGTGGAGTCGGCCATGCAGCCGGGGGCCATTCGGGGTGACGAGGCCGACGGATGCAGCAGCGCACGCTGGGAACCGGATTCGCCCCCTGTCAGTGATGACGGCGGCCAAACGGACGGCGCCCGAGCCCCGTTGCGTTTGGGGGCCGACATCCACCAACATCCACCACGCGTACCGCCGCCGCCGCCGCCAGCAGGCGCAAGCGCAGGCGGCTTCGCCGCCGCCAGCAGCCCACCAGGAGCCGCCAGCAGCGGACGTTTCGACCGCAGCCACCGCGCCCACCCCCGAGCCCAGCAGCCGCTTCAGGTGCCGCCGCAGGTGCTGCTGCTGCATTCGCCGCGTTCCATTGCAGCCCTGGGGCCCCCGTCAGCGTGCAGCGACCCCGGCACGCCCATAAGGCCCACATCGCCTGGCCCCGCCGGCCCCCAGCCGCAGGACATCCTCGCCTCTCGTCGCCAGACGGCATCCCATCTTCACTACCTGGGTCAGCAGAAAGCGAGGAGCAGCTGGTGCCGGAGGAAGATGGGCGAGCTGCCGGAGGCGCCGCATAAGGGCGAGCCTGCGGTCCGCGCCAGCGGCCCGCGCCTGGGTAGTGAGGCCGCCTCTTCCGCCGCCGCCGCCGCCGCGGTTGCGAAGGGGCCAACTCCGCCACCCTCGTGCGCGGGGGCCCAGCTGCCTCAGCTGGGGGACATGTCACGCCTGCTGCCCGCCGCGCTGCTGCAGACGCTTGTGTGCAGGGGGCCGCGGCTCCGAGCAGGGGTGGAGCTGGGCGCGGCGGCTGTAGAGGTGAGGCGGACCGGGCGCGTGCTTGTATGCATCGTGTCCGGCGGTGTGAGTCAGCCCGATGGAGGGCGGACCGGGCGATACCTCCCGCTCCCCCCGCCCACTAGTCTGTGGGTTTCTTCTTCTGCTGTGTAGGGGTTGGGGGCGGGGGTAGGATGTGGTTTTGGTTAGTTAGTTGTGTAGCAACTGTCGTTCCCATGTTCCTACTCCTCCGGTCTCAACTGCGCACCCACCCGTCCGTGCGCTTTTTCGTTCTACCCGGGTTTTCCTTGCAACCCTCCGCACGCCCCCAACTCACCCTGCGGACGCCGGCTCCGGCCGCAGGTCAATGGGGTCACTGGCAGCGCGCGCTACGAGGGCCCTGCGGCCGCCGGCGCCGCCGCCCTGGCGCTCTCCGCCCCCGTGTCCCAGGTCCACATCAGCAGCGCGGTAGCCGCCGCGGTGCGTGAGATGGGGGCGGATTGGATGGCGGCTGCAGAAGCAGCAGCAGCGGCCGCAGCGGAGGCCGCAGCGCCAGCCGTCACTGGCAATGCGGTGAGGCAACACGCAGCCGGCGGCGGTGCCGGCGGCGGCGGTACCGGGCGGTTTGTCCTGGGAGGCAGCGTGGGTGGCGGCGGCAGCGGCGGCGGCAGCGGCGGCGGCCGCAGCGACAGCGGCGGTCCGTACGAGCGCCTCCCGCCCGGCGCGGATACGCTGGTGCCGCCCCCCCTGCTGGCGCGGGTGGTCGTGGACGCGCCCCGTCCGACGCCGCAGACAGAGCTGTCGGCCCCGCGACACTGCGGGACCAGCAGGTGGTTCATGGGCGGGGGTGTACGATAAACCTAGGTGGGGTTTTTCCCGGACGGCATCCAGCGCACCAACACGCTTAACCGCAAGCCTGGTGTGGTGTCTTGGGGGGGTCCCACGGTTTGGGTGTCATAACGGTTTGGTTACCGAGCGGTTTGGGTGTCATAACGGTTTGGGGGGTTTTGTAACTGTTTGGGGGTCCTAACGGTTTGGGGGTCTTAACGGTTTGGGGGTTCTTACGGTTTGGGTGTCCTAACGGTTGGGGGGGTATCCTAACGGTTTGGGGGGGTCCTAACGGTTTGGGGGGCGTTCTAACGGTTTGGGTGTGCTAATGTTTTGGAGGTCCTAACGGTTTGGGAGTCCTAACGATTTGGGAGTCCTCACGCTTTGAGGGTCCTTACGGTTTGGGTGTCCTAACGGTTTGGGTGTCCTAACGGTTTGGGTGTCCTAACGGTTTGGGTGTCCTCATGATGTGGTTGTCCTAACGATTTGGGGGTTCTCATGGTTTGGGTGTCCTAACGGCGGGCACCTGACTGGGCCCTTGGGACTCGATAGCGATCCGGGTGATGGCGTGGTAGCTCCGTCGAGCAGCACTGCAGGTTGTGCTTTGGAGGCGGGCTTCGCGGGTGCGCTCACTGAGGATTAGGAGGTGGGCAGGTGCCTATCGGTACGCATGCGTTGGTGGGGGAGGGGGGAACGGATGGTGGGATTCATTTCACGCGAACGATATGGTCGATGAACCGTGGCTTCGTGGCTAAGGTTTTACAACTAACGTTGGCGTGCGCTGCATGGGCCTCTGCCGTAAGGGTTCTTGGTATTGATGCATTGTTTGCATGGCGTAACCATATGTTGCGGGGCTAGGCTCGAGGGAGGGAGTACGACTGTACATTAGGGTTATGGGGTCACTGGGGATCGGCATCGCACAAGTAGGGCTATGGGATCAGCATCGCACAAGAACGCGTCCATGACATTCATGGGACGTTGGCGGCTCCGTCGAACGATATGCAACCAAGCATGCGCGGGGGTGAGCCAATGGCGGCAGCCCTCACTGTTCACCGCCGGATGTCCGGCTGACGGCTTTCACTAACAAAAATAGGAACCTTTTTAAGGTGGGGGGCATCGCTGCTGGCGCGGGCGGTTGTGGCGGGGTACCACATCAGTGTACGGTATATTGGTAGGTACGGTAGTAGTAGATAGTAGGCAGTACAGATTAATAGTGTCGGGCGGGCTGCGAAGCTGAGAGGAAGGGACACGGAGGTTTCTGGGTGCGTCGGAGGGGAGAGTGGCCACCTCAATATCTGTTATGGGTATATTGGGTTAGGGAAGCGTGTCGGTGCGTTGGTGGAGGTCTGGGAGGTCGGGATCGCGGTACCGCGGCAATGGGCACCGTTACACCAACGGTGTGGAGGAAGCTGACTGCATATCGGTTTGTCACACATGTTAGACATGAGGATTTCGGGAGTAGTGGACCGGACCCGGTGTCAGGCCCCAGCACCTAGTGCTACACCTAGTGTCCGTGACAGCCGAAGCCTGCTGTGAGGCATGACACCGGACCTGGACCCGGACCGCGTTAGGGCGCCCTCCCTGGATCCAAAATCCTGAAACCCTGAGAACCGTCGCCCCGTGGAAGCCCCCCGAATGTCGATGCCGCGGGGTTGCGTCATGTGTAATTTGTGGTTCGGCAACTCGTGGTTCGCGCATGGCCAATGGTTCGATCTGCCGGTACGGCGCATCATAGATGCGCTCCTGCCATACCGTTGTGACACCCGAGCAGTCGATTCCTTAGCGCGAAGTGCTTCCCGCTAGGAGCGCTCCTGGTCTCTCCAGAGCTTGTAAAGTTGTAATATACGGACGCCCCACAGCATTGCTACAGTTCAGCCCAGATAGTCAGTCGGCCATTAGCATCCATTCTGCCTTTTGGTCTGGAACCCACAATAACAGTTACTACTGAAAGTCAGGCCGCGGCGGCCCAGTCCAGGCTTAATCGCCCTGTCGTGGTCGGTCGTCAGTAAACTGTCCAGGCTTGATCGCCCTGTCGTGGTCGGTCCTTAGTACCGTTACAACAACTGCAGCGTAGTCTGGCAGTCACGCGAGATGCAGCACAAGACCTCCCTGGGGTGCTGGCTGCTGCTGTTATTGCCTCGCTCTGGACTGTCGACTGGTGCCTCGGTGGCACTTGCCATTGGTACAGTGCGGCTGGGTTTCTGTCTCTTGCTCTTCCCCTCGGACATGTTCCGGGAGCTGAAATGCTACGAGACCGCGCGGCGCTCGCAGACCGTGGTGGCCACGACGACGACGACGACGACCAGTGCGACTGGCGAGTTCGCACTACCAGCGGCACAAGTATCAGGGCCGGTTCAGCCCATGCTTGGCTGGCATGTGGAGTGCCTGCCGGGCAACTTGGACCACGTGCGGCTGGTAACGTACCTGCCGTGGAGTGGACCCAGCAGCGAGATCCTGGCGCGCCACCCGCTGCTGGCCTAGGCGCTGGTTGGCGCATCTGGCGCTGCTGGCCTAGGCGCTGGTTGGCTGGCTCCGTCACCACCCCATATGCATCCATGTCATTTGGTGTTTGGAAGGAAGAGGTGACCGGTACGTGGGTTACAGTGGTCTGATTGGGGGTGGCTAGGCGCGTTCACGGTGGATCCATTGTGTAAGTCATAGATCCATTGTGTAAGACATAGGCCTACGTACAGGAGCATACATAGATGAAAGAGGCGCCTGTGGGGCGATCTATCTGAACGTTGATCCAGATGTGGGATGTCAATGCTGTTTCAAGCGAGTTAGGATTTTGCGCAATGCTTCAAGCGAGTTAGGATTTTGCGTCATGTTTCAAGCGAGTTAGGATTTCGCGCCATGTTAGGGCATGTAGGCTAGCGCCTTAGGACAGCTAGTAGCGCTTTAGGGTTTCACGCGCCATGTCTCACACCCTGTCATCGTAGTATACTTGGGACTGCCCTGGAGACGCTTCCCTAGACATTTTAGGAGAAAGCGAAATAAAGGTATTTGGTCCTTGATAAGGCGCAGGACTGACGTAGGGGCCTTGCTTCGTGTGGCGTATTAGGCAAACGAGTGGATGACCGAACGCTGTTTTCGAGGAGGGTCGGAAACTGCGTGCTTTTTGCTTTGGCTAGTGGTCATTGCGTGTGTGCGAGCGTGTCTGTTAGTTATAGCCCTTGGCCACCAGCGACCGGCGGACAGCTGGGGTTGGCGTGCAAGCAACAAATGAACGAACCGCGCGTAAACATGGATCATTAGTAATGCTGCCTGACCTGGTAACTACGTAAATATCTGTCGTTATCGGTGCGTGGCGTGCGGATTTTGTCTCAGACTACATGGTTATACTTGATTACGATAGCAGCTGCACGCAGAACCGACGTTACGACTTGACTACAAAGTAGCAGTGTGTTTCAGCAGCGGGACCTGGCCCCCGCACGAACGTCACTGTTCCTGTGTAGTTTCTCTAACGACGGTACTCGGTGTAGGTCTGCTCCAGCAGGAAACCGGGCAGCCTGTTTGGACCAGTGCATGGGTGTGATGATTCGCCCGCCTTATTCTTTAAGCGTATGCTGAACGTGCCCGCCGATCAAACCTTATGATTACAAGGGTCTCTTGGCTCGATTGCATTGGGTCCTAATAACGAATGTAACGAAACAAAAAAACCTTCAACAACGCTCTCCCCTTCTGTGAACCCATCCCTTTGCACGTGTCGTACATGGCACTCCTAGCATCCGATGGACATGATCCGACCAAGGCGCCTACCACACATGACTCGATGTGCAGTGCGCCTGGACGATTGCGGATGCAGGCCCATCCATACCTTACTGCACACGAGGAACGTTTTAAAACTCCTGAACGAAATGACCCGGGGGGGGGGGGTAATCAGGCAAACACATGCCAGGACACGACCCACGCGTGTGCCAGGCCAACCCCTCATGGTTCCATCCATGCGCCTATTAGCGACATCGTATCGTTACATGCAGGGGGTATGCAGCTACATAGCGGGCCTCGGACTCTGCCGCTATTAGCGTGCGAGTGCGGTACGGCCAAAGCACATTCGATCGCAGCCTTGCATGTTCACCTTGGCCTTGCTAGTCAATTTGTATCGAGGTAAGTTTCTTTTATTTCACCGTTTGCAGCCGTTCTAGTATCGCGACCGACGTCCATGTGGCCATGGCAGTCCCAAACATGTCAATACGCTCGCCTAGAAGCACCTGAACAACTCCGCAAGCTTAACATTTTTAGGGCCTGCATCTTAGCTGAATTCTTTGTGCAGCATGGCACTGCTGGTCTTGGTGGACATCATTCCAGATGTCTTGCGTCGGCCGGTATGCTTGCCTATCACGCCATCCTCCACTAGTTTACTGAACATATGCTGATGTCATGGCTTCAAGGCATTTGGTGGCTTTTCCGACAGCCTGCCGGATCGCGAAAGCCTCGGCACCCGTTCAGCCTTCCTCTTCAGCTGAAGACTAAAGGACAATCAAATCAGGTAGGTGAGGAGCGCGCTATGTGTGGCGTGTGGTATCAGGGAAACGGTCGGTACAGGTCTGTATACACGAGCAGTTTGGTTTTAACGACCTTCGTTCTCAACCTTCGACCTGCGCGTAATCTCTGTAAGCCTAAGCTTCATATTGCTCGCTGTAGAAAGTTGTCTTCTGTAGAGCTGCACGTGTCTCGTCAGCAACGGGGAATGTCCATTGCGCTACTGCTTTCGGGTAGGGCCCACCAGACCGCCCAAATACTTAATGGCCTGTGCACGCCTGCGTCCCCATTATCAATCTCTCAAGCACTTCGTTTCGCTTCATACTTGCCCGTCGCCTCCCGTCCAATTGTGCTCCACTACAAAGTCACTCGGTGTGCCGCAAGCCCACCGTGGTGTTTGCGCGCTGTTTTTGCCTTTTTTCAAGTCCTTCCAGTCCGAGAATGGCGTGCTGTTTCCTTGATGTGTCCAAGTGTGTGGTCAAGTGCGCGTGTGGGTGAGAACGGTTTGGGGCCGGGTAGCCTCCGGGCCAGGTTGAGAAGGGACCTCCCTTCCAGTCCGGCGGTAACCTAGTCAGATCTGGGGCACAATTAAAGTTCTTCCAATTCTCCTTGGGTGCTTTTTGTGCTTGGGCCTACTCGATGCTTGCGCAGTCGACCGTCTCCTGCCAGACCAGCAGGACCAGCCCGAATCAGCCATGATAGTATCAATTTCCTGTTATTAAAGCAGCTTAGCTTTGCACTCGCGTCGCCGTGCTCGCGTTTCGCGGCCTTCAGCATGCGTCCTTACATTGAGTTTTCAACTTGTGACTGTATGCACCGTCGTCACAAGCAGTGGCTTATGTGCCTACATCAATGAGTTATCGCACATGGCAATCGTTTGGGAAGAAACCCTTCGCACGTGATGTTGTCTGCTTCGCTCGTTACGCATGCACATCCGTCCGCTCTCCACCACAACCGAGAGCTGTGCTACTCGTGTTCAGCAAGTTCTGACCTCTTGCCCTGCGAACGTTCGTCTTCCCATAGGCGGTATCCACACGGCGACGCGGCGTCGCGTCTATCGCTGCTGCGGTCCCATGAGATTGAGGTTGCGGAAATGGAGGAGGAGGAGGAGGAGGTCGCTGTGGGCAAGGGGGAGGTGGAGATGATGGGTGTGATGGAGATGACACGGTCTGCTGAGGGGGGACCGGGATTCGCTGACCACGTGCGTTCACATCCGATCCAGGTCACGGGCCTTGAGGAGGAGGAGGAGGAGGAGGAGGTCGCCGTCGAGGACCAGGAAGAGTCGGAGGAGGAGGAGGAGGTCGCCGTCGAGGACCAGGAAGAGGAGGTTGCAGTGGCGCAGGAGGAAGTCGCAGTGGCCCAGGACGAGGACGTCGATGAGGCTCACCCAGCTGCCGAGCCCGCTGCCGCCGCCACGTGTGAACCGGCCGACGTGGAAGTCGCTATACGGCAGGAGCTACCTCCCTGCCGGTTGGCGGGACCCGGTTGCCCACATGACCTCATGTCCAAGGTGTCGATGACAGTAACAAGGCTTACAGAACTTTGCTCTGGAGCCTCGGAGCAGCCCATGGTGGAGTCGCAGCAACAGGAGGGGGCGTCCGCGCAACAGGTTTCGAGCATTTTCGTGGAGACGAAAGTCATCAGCGGCGGCAGCAGCGACAGCGTGTCTCTGCCTCTCCAGCTGGATGCGCCCCCGCACCGCTCCGTCGAGGTGGGCACATTGACGCTCTCGTCGGCAGCACCGGCAGCACCAAAGGGCGCTCGATGCAGCAAAGTTCCCAAGGCCGCCAAGATCCATCATGTCAAGTCCGTGGTGGTGCGCAAGGTTGTCATCATGCGCATCTCGGAGCCGCTGCGCGACCTACTGCTGCGCGCGTCGGAGGGCGAGGTTGGCGCTTGGGACGCTCTGCTGTTGCTCTTCCCCTCGGACATGTTCCGGGAGCTGAAATGCTACGAGACCGCGCGGCGTTCGCAGACCGTGGTGGCCACGACGACGACGACGGCCAGTGCGACTGGCGAGTTCGCACTACCAGCGGCACAAGTATCAGGGCCGGTTCAGCCCATGCTTGGCTGGCATGTGGAGTGCCTGCCGGGCAACTTGGACCACGTGCGGCTGGTAACGTACCTGCCGTGGAGTGGACCCAGCAGCGAGATCCTGGCGCGCCACCCGCTGCTGGCCTAGGTGCTGGTTGGCGCATCTGGCGCTGCTGGCCTAGGCGCTGGTTGGCTGGCTCCGTCACCACCCCATATGCATCCATGTCATTGGGTGTTTGGAAGGAAGAGGTGACCGGTACGTGGGTTACAGCGGTCTGATTGGGGGTGGCTAGGCGCGTTCACGGTGGATCCATTGTGTAAGTCATAGATCCATTGTGTAAGTCATAGATCCATTGTGTAAGACATAGGCCTACGTACAGGAGCATACATAGATGAAAGAGGCGCCTGTGGGGCGATCTATCTGAACGTTGATTCAGATGTGGGATGTCAATGCTGTTTCAAGCGAGTTAGGATTTTGCGCAATGCTGTTTCAAGCGAGTTAGGATTTCGCGCCATGTTAGGGCATGTAGGCTAGCGCCTTAGGACAGCTAGTAGCGCTTTAGGGTTTCACGCGCCATGTCTCACACCCTGTCATCGTAGTATACTTGGGACTGCCCTGGTGACGCTTCCCTAGACATTTTAGGAGAAAGCGAAATAAAGGTATTTGGTCCTTGATAAGGCGCAGGACTGACGTAGGGGCCTTACTTCGTGTGGCGTATTGGGCAAACGAGTGGATGACCGAACGCTGTTTTCGAGGAGGGTCGGAAACTGCGTGCTTTTTGCTTTGGCTAGTGGTCATTGCGTGTGTGCGAGCGTGTCTGTTAGTTATAGCCCTTGGCCACCAGCGACCGGCGGACAGCTGGGGTTGGCGTGCAAGCAACAAATGAACGAACCGCGCGTAAACATGGATCATTAGTAATGCTGCCTGACCTGGTAACTACGTAAATATATGTCGTTATCGGTGCGTGGCGTGTGGATTTTGTCTCAGACTACATAGTTATACTTGATTACGGTAGCAGCTGCACGCAGAACCGACGTTACGACTTGACTACAAAGTAGCAGTGTGTTTCAGCAGCGGGACCTGGCCCCCGCACGAACGTCACTGTTCCTGTGTAGTTTCTCTAACGACGGTACTCGGTGTAGGTCTGCTCCAGCAGGAAACGGGGCAGCCTGTTTGGACTCGTGCATGGGTGTGATGATTCGCCCGCCTTATTCTTTAAGCGTATGCTGAACGTGCCCGCCGATCAAACCTTATGATTACAAGGGTCTCTTGGCTCGACTGGGTAATGTAACGAAACAAAAAAACCTACAACAAGGCTCTCCCCTTCTGTGAACCCATCCCTTTGCACGTGTCGTACATGGCAGAGGGTGGGCATCCCCCCTGGATTAGTTTAGGCGTCGGTCACGGTGGCGTATTAGGATTAGCAAGCTGCGTATTGGAAACCGCGCCCCGGCGTATTAGGATTAGCAAGCTGCGTATTGGAAACCGCGCCCCGGCGTACTGGGATTAGCAACCTGCGTATTGGAAACCGCGCCCCGGCGTGCTGGGATTGCTGCCCTGAGTATTGGAACGGCGGCCCCGGCTTATTAAGATCGCTGCCCTGCGTATTAAAAACCGCCCTTGGATTAGAAAATGACTTATCCGCTGTGACCGCCGGATATGTGGATTAGTGCCTCATGCCCACCCTCTGTACATGGCACTCCTAGCATCCGATGGACCGATGATCCGACCAAGCCCCAGGGGCGCCTACCACACATGACTCGATGTGCAGTGCGCCTGGACGATTGCGTATACAGACCCATCCATACCTTACTGCACACGAGGAACGTTTTAAAACTCCTGAACGAAATGACCCGGGGTGTAATCAGGCAAACACATGCCAGGACACGACCCACGCGTGTGCCAGGCCAACCCTTCATGGTTCCATCCATGCGCCTAATAGTATCATCGCATCGTTACATGCAGGGGGTATGCAGCTACATAGCGGGCCTCGGACTCTGCCGCTATTAGCGTGCGAGTGCGGTACGGCCAAAGCACATTCGATCGCAGTCTTGCATGTTCACCTTGGCCTTGCTAGTCAGTTTGTATCGAGGTAAGTTTCTTTAATTTCACCGTTTGCAGCCGTTCTAGTATCGCGACCGACGTCCATGTCGCCATGGCAGTCCCAAACATGTCAATACGCTCGCCTAGAAGCACCTGAACAACTCCGCAAGCTGAAAATTTGTAGGGCCTGCATCTGAGCTGAATTCTTTGTGCAGCATGGCACTGCTGGTCTTGGTGGACATCACTCCAGATGTCTTGCGTCGGCCGGTATGCTTGCCTATCACGCCATCCTCCACTAGTTTACTGAACATATGCTGATGTCATGGCTTCAAGGCATTTGGTGGCCTTTCCGACAGCCTTCCGGATCGCGAAAGCCTCGGCACCCGTTCAGCCTTCCTCTTCAGCTGAAGACTAAAGGACAATCAGATCAGGTAGGTGAGGAGCGCGCTATGTGTGGCGTGTGGTATCAGGGAAACGGTCGGTACAGGTCTGTATACACGAGCAGTTTGGTTTTAACGACCTTCGTTCTCAACCTTCGACCTGCGCGTAATCTCTGTAAGCCTAAGCTTCATATTGCTCGCTGTAGAAAGTTGTCTTCTGTAGAGCTGCACGTGTCTCGTCAGCAACGGGGAAGGTCCATTGCGCTACTGCTTTCGGGTAGGGCCCACCAGACCGCCCAAATACTTAATGGCCTGTGCACGCCTGCGTCCCCATTATCAATCTCTCAAGCACTTCGTTTCGCTTCATACTTGCCTGTCGCCTCCCGTCCAATTGTGCTCCACTACAAAGTCACTCGGTGTGCCGCAAGCCCACCGTGGTGTTTGCGCGCTGTTTTTGCCTTTTTTCAAGTCCTTCCAGTCCGAGAATGGCGTGCTGTTTCCTTGATGTGTCCAAGTGTGTGGTCAAGTGCCCGTGTGGGTGAGAGCGGTTTTGGGGCCGGGTAGCCTCCGGGCCAGGTTGAGAAGGGACCTCCCTTCCAGTCCGGCGGTAACCTAGTCAGATCTGGGGCACAATTAAAGTTCTTCCAATTCTCCTTGGGTGCTTTTTGTGCTTGGGCCTACTCGATGCTTGCGCAGTCGACCGTCTCCTGCCAGACCAGCAGGACCAGCCCGAATCAGCCATGATAGTATCAATTTCCTGTTATTAAAGCAGCTTAGCTTTGCACTCGCGTCGCCGTGCTCGCGTTTCGCGGCCTTCAGCATGCGTCCTTACATTGAGTTTTCAACTTGTGACTGTATGCACCGTCGTCACAAGCAGTGGCTTATGTGCCTACATCAATGAGTTATCGCATATGGCTATCGTTTGGGAAGAAACCCTTCGCACGTGATGTTGTCTGCTTCGCTCGTTACGCATGCACATCCGTCCGCTCTCCACCACAACCGAGAGCTGTGCTACTCGTGTTCAGCAAGTTCTGACCTCTTGCCCTGCAAACGTTCGTCTTCCCATAGGCGGTATCCACACGGCGACGCGGCGTCGCGTCTATCGCTGCTGCGGTCCCATGAGATTGAGGTTGCGGAAATGGAGGAGGAGGAGGAGGTCGCTGTGGGCAAGGGGGAGGTGGAGATGATGGGTGTGATGGAGATGACACGGTCTGCTGAGGGGGGACCGGGATTCGCTGACCACGTGCGTTCACATCCGATCCAGGTCACGGGCCTTGAGGAGGAGGAGGAGGAGGAGGAGGAGGAGGTCGCCGTCGAGGACCAGGAAGAGTCGGAGGAGGAGGAGGAGGTCGCCGTCGAGGACCAGGAAGAGGAGGTTGCAGTGGCGCAGGAGGAAGTCGCAGTGGCCCAGGACGAGGACGTCGATGAGGCTCACCCAGCTGCCGAGCCCGCTGCCGCCGCCACGTGTGAACCGGCCGACGTGGAAGTCGCTATACGGCAGGAGCTACCTCCCTGCCGGTTGGCGGGACCCGGTTGCCCACATGACCTCATGTCCAAGGTGTCGATGACAGTAACAAGGCTTACAGAACTTTGCTCTGGAGCCTCGGAGCAGCCCATGGTGGAGTCGCAGCAACAGGAGGGGGCGTCCGCGCAGCAGGTTTCGAGCATTTTCGTGGAGACGAAAGTCATCAGCGGCGGCAGCAGCGACAGCGTGTCTCTGCCTCTCCAGCTGGATGCGCCCCCGCACCGCTCCGTCGAGGTGGGCACATTGACGCTCTCGTCGGCAGCACCGGCAGCACCAAAGAGCGCTCGATGCAGCAAAGTTCCCAAGGCCGCCAAGATCCATCATGTCAAGTCCGTGGTGGTGCGCAAGGTTGTCATCATGCGCATCTCGGAGCCGCTGCGCGACCTACTGCTGCGCGCGGCGGAGGGCGAGGTTGGCGCTTGGGACGCTCTGCTGTTGCTCTTCCCCTCGGACATGTTCCGGGAGCTGAAATGCTACGAGACCGCGCGGCGTTCGCAGACCGTGGTGGCCACGACGACGACGACGGCCAGTGCGACTGGCGAGTTCGCACTACCGCGGCACAAGTATCAGGGCCGGTTCAGCCCATGCTTGGCTGGCATGTGGAGTGCCTGCCGGGCAACTTGGACCACGTGCGGCTGGTAACGTACCTGCCGTGGAGTGGACCCAGCAGCGAGATCCTGGCGCGCCACCCGCTGCTGGCCTAGGTGCTGGTTGGCGCATCTGGCGCTGCTGGCCTAGGCGCTGGTTGGCTGGCTCCGTCACCACCCCATATGCATCCATGTCATTGGTGTTTGGAAGGAAGAGGTGACCGGTACGAGGGTTACGGTGGTCTGATTGGGGGTGGCTAGGCGCGTTCACGGTGGATCCATTGTGTAAGTCATAGATCCATTGTGTAAGACATAGGCCTACGTACAGGAGCATACATAGATGAGAGAGGCGCCTGTGGGGCGATCTATCTGAACGTTGATTCAGATGTGGGATGTCAATGCTGTTTCAAGCGAGTTAGGATTTTGCGCCATGTTTCAAGCGAGTTAGGATTTCGCGCCATGTTAGGGCATGTAGGCTAGCGCCTTAGGACAGCTAGTAGCGCTTTAGGGTTTCACGCGCCATATTTCACACCCTGTCATCGTAGTATACTTGGGACTGCCCTGGTGACGCTTCCCTAGACATTTTAGGAGAAAGCGAAATAAAGGTATTTGGTCCTTGATAAGGCGCAGGACTGACGTAGGGGCCTTACTTCGTGTGGCGTATTGGGCAAACGAGTGGATGAACGAACGCTGTTTTCGAGGAGGGTCGGAAACTGCGTGCTTTTTGCTTTGGCTAGTGGTCATTGCGTGTGTGCGAGCGTGCCTGTTAGTTATAGCTCTTGGCCACCAGCGACCGGCGGAGAGCTGGGGTTGGCGTGCAAGCAACAAATGAACGAACCGCGCGTAAACATGGATCATTAGTAATGCTGCCTGGCCTGGTAACTACGTAAATATCTGTCGTTATCGGTGCGTGGCGTGTGGATTTTGTCTCAGACTACATAGTTATACTTGATTACGGTAGCAGCTGCACGCAGAACCGACGTTACGACTTGACTACAAAGTAGCAGTGTGTTTCAGCAGCGGGACCTGGCCCCCGCACGAACGTCACTGTTCCTGTGTAGTTTCTCTAACGACGGTACTCGGTGTAGGTCTGCTCCAGCAGGAAACGGGGCAGCCTGTTTGGACTCGTGCATGGGTGTGATGATTCGCCCGCCTTATTCTTTAAGCGTATGCTGAACGTGCCCGTACATCAAACCTTATGATTACAAGGGTCTCTTGGCTCGATTGCATTGGGTCCTAATACCGAATGTAACGAAACAAAAAACCTACAACAACGCTCTCCCCTTCTGTGAACCCATCCCTTTGCACGTGTCGTACATGGCACTCCTAGCATCCGATGGACCGATGATCCAACCAAGCCCAGGGGCGCCTACCACACATGACTCGATGTGCAGTGCGCCTGGACGATTGCGTATGCAGACCCATCCATACCTTACTGCACACGAGGAACGTTTTAAAACTCCTGAACGAAATGACCCGGGGTGTAATCAGGCAAACACATGCCAGGACACGACCCACGCGTGTGCCAGGCCAACCCTTCATGGTTCCATCCATGCGCCTAATAGTGTCATCGCATCGTTACATGCAGGGGGTATGCAGCTACATAGCGGGCCTCGGACTCTGCCGCTATTAGCGTGCGAGTGCGGTACGGCCAAAGCACATTCGATCGCAGCCTTGCATGTTCACCTTGGCCTTGCTAGTCAATTTGTATCGAGGTAAGTTTCTTTTATTTCACCGTTTGCAGCCGTTCTAGTATCGCGACCGACGTCCATGTCGCCATGGCAGTCCCAAACATGTCAATACGCTCGCCTAGAAGCACCTGAACAACTCCGCAAGCTGAAAATTTGTAGGGCCTGCATCTGAGCTGAATTCTTTGTGCAGCATGGCACTGCTGGTCTTGGTGGACATCACTCCAGATGTCTTGCGTCGGCCGGTATGCTTGCCTATCACGCCATCCTCCACTAGTTTACTGAACATATGCTGATGTCATGGCTTCAAGGCATTTGGTGGCCTTTCCGACAGCCTTCCGGATCGCGAAAGCCTCGGCACCCGTTCAGCCTTCCTCTTCAGCTGAAGACTAAAGGACAATCAGATCAGGTAGGTGAGGAGCGCGCTATGTGTGGCGTGTGGTATCAGGGAAACGGTCGGTACAGGTCTGTATACACGGCAGTTTGGTTTTAACGACCTTCGTTCTCAACCTTCGACCTGCGCGTAATCTCTGTAAGCCTAAGCTTCATATTGCTCGCTGTAGAAAGTTGTCTTCTGTAGAGCTGCACGTGTCTCGTCAGCAACGGGGAAGGTCCATTGCGCTAATGCTTTCGGGTAGGGCCCACCAGACCGCCCAAATACTTAATGGCCTGTGCACGCCTGCGTCCCCATTATCAATCTCTCAAGCACTTCGTTTCGCTTCATACTTGCCTGTCGCCTCCCGTCCAATTGTGCTCCACTACAAAGTCACTCGGTGTGCCGCAAGCCCACCGTGGTGTTTGCGCGCTGTTTTTGCCTTTTTTCAAGTCCTTCCAGTCCGAGAATGGCGTGCTGTTTCCTTGATGTGTCCAAGTGTGTGGTCAAGTGCCCGTGTGGGTGAGAGCGGTTTGGGGCCGGGTAGCCTCCGGGCCAGGTTGAGAAGGGCCTCCCTTCCAGTCCGGCGGTAACCTAGTCAGATCTGGGGCACAATTAAAGTTCTTCCAATTCTCCTTGGGTGCTTTTTGTGCTTGGGCCTACTCGATGCTTGCGCAGTCGACCGTCTCCTGCCAGACCAGCAGGACCAGCCCGAATCAGCCATGATAGTATCAATTTCCTGTTATTAAAGCAGCTTAGCTTTGCGCTCGCGTCGCCGTGCTCGCGTTTCGCGGCCTTCAGCATGCGTCCTTACATTGAGTTTTCAACTTGTGACTGTATGCACCGTCGTCACAAGCAGTGGCTTATGTGCCTACATCAATGAGTTATCGCATATGGCTATCGTTTGGGAAGAAACCCTTCGCACGTGATGTTGTCTGCTTCGCTCGTTACGCATGCACATCCGTCCGCTCTCCACCACAACCGAGAGCTGTGCTACTCGTGTTCAGCAAGTTCTGACCTCTTGCCCTGCGAACGTTCGTCTTCCCATAGGCGGTATCCACACGGCGACGCGGCGTCGCGTCTATCGCTGCTGCGGTCCCATGAGATTGAGGTTGCGGAAATGGAGGAGGAGGAGGAGGAGGTCGCTGTGGGCAAGGGGGAGGTGGAGATGATGGGTGTGATGGAGATGACACGGTCTGCTGAGGGGGGACCGGGATTCGCTGACCACGTGCGTTCACATCCGATCCAGGTCACGGGCCTTGAGGAGGAGGAGGAGGAGGAGGAGGAGGAGGAGGAGGTCGCCGTCGAGGACCAGGAAGAGTCGGAGGAGGAGGAGGAGGTCGCCGTCGAGGACCAGGAAGAGGAGGTTGCAGTGGCGCAGGAGGAAGTCGCAGTGGCCCAGGACGAGGACGTCGATGAGGCTCACCCAGCTGCCGAGCCCGCTGCCGCCGCCACGTGTGAACCGGCCGACGTGGAAGTCGCTATACGGCAGGAGCTACCTCCCTGCCGGTTGGCGGGACCCGGTTGCCCACATGACCTCATGTCCAAGGTGTCGATGACAGTAACAAGGCTTACAGAACTTTGCTCTGGAGCCTCGGAGCAGCCCATGGTGGAGTCGCAGCAACAGGAGGGGGCGTCCGCGCAGCAGGTTTCGAGCATTTTCGTGGAGACGAAAGTCATCAGCGGCGGCAGCAGCGACAGCGTGTCTCTGCCTCTCCAGCTGGATGCGCCCCCGCACCGCTCCGTCGAGGTGGGCACATTGACGCTCTCGTCGGCAGCACCGGCAGCACCAAAGGGCGCTCGATGCAGCAAAGTTCCCAAGGCCGCCAAGATCCATCATGTCATGTCCGTGGTGGTGCGCAAGGTTGTCATCATGCGCATCTCGGAGCCGCTGCGCGACCTACTGCTGCGCGCGGCGGAGGGCGAGGTTGGCGCTTGGGACGCTCTGCTGTTGCTCTTCCCCTCGGACATGTTCCGGGAGCTGAAATGCTACGAGACCGCGCGGCGTTCGCAGACCGTGGTGGCCACGACGACGACGACGGCCAGTGCGACTGGCGAGTTCGCACTACCAGCGGCACAAGTATCAGGGCCGGTTCAGCCCATGCTTGGCTGGCATGTGGAGTGCCTGCCGGGCAACTTGGACCACGTGCGGCTGGTAACGTACCTGCCGTGGAGTGGACCCAGCAGCGAGATCCTGGCGCGCCACCCGCTGCTGGCCTAGGTGCTGGTTGGCGCATCTGGCGCTGCTGGCCTAGGCGCTGGTTGGCTGGCTCCGTCACCACCCCATATGCATCCATGTCATTGGGTGTTTGGAAGGAAGAGGTGACCGGTACGTGGGTTACAGCGGTCTGATTGGGGGTGGCTAGGCGCGTTCACGGTGGATCCATTGTGTAAGTCATAGATCCATTGTGTAAGACATAGGCCTACGTACAGGAGCATACATAGATGAGTGAGAGGCGCCTGTGGGGCGATCTATCTGAACGTTGATTCAGATGTGGGATGTCAATGCTGTTTCAAGCGAGTTAGGATTTTGCGCCATGTTTCAAGCGAGTTAGGATTTCGCGCCATGTTAGGGCATGTAGGCTAGCGCCTTAGGACAGCTAGTAGCGCTTTAGGGTTTCACGCGCCATATTTCACACCCTGTCATCGTAGTATACTTGGGACTGCCCTGGTGACGCTTCCCTAGACATTTTAGGAGAAAGCGAAATAAAGGTATTTGGTCCTTGATAAGGCGCAGGACTGACGTAGGGGCCTTACTTCGTGTGGCGTATTGGGCAAACGAGTGGATGAACGAACGCTGTTTTCGAGGAGGGTCGGAAACTGCGTGCTTTTTGCTTTGGCTAGTGGTCATTGCGTGTGTGCGAGCGTGCCTGTTAGTTATAGCTCTTGGCCACCAGCGACCGGCGGAGAGCTGGGGTTGGCGTGCAAGCAACAAATGAACGAACCGCGCGTAAACATGGATCATTAGTAATGCTGCCTGGCCTGGTAACTACGTAAATATCTGTCGTTATCGGTGCGTGGCGTGTGGATTTTGTCTCAGACTACATAGTTATACTTGATTACGGTAGCAGCTGCACGCAGAACCGACGTTACGACTTGACTACAAAGTAGCAGTGTGTTTCAGCAGCGGGACCTGGCCCCCGCACGAACGTCACTGTTCCTGTGTAGTTTCTCTAACGACGGTACTCGGTGTAGGTCTGCTCCAGCAGGAAACGGGGCAGCCTGTTTGGACTCGTGCATGGGTGTGATGATTCGCCCGCCTTATTCTTTAAGCGTATGCTGAACGTGCCCGTACATCAAACCTTATGATTACAAGGGTCTCTTGGCTCGATTGCATTGGGTCCTAATACCGAATGTAACGAAACAAAAAACCTACAACAACGCTCTCCCCTTCTGTGAACCCATCCCTTTGCACGTGTCGTACATGGCACTCCTAGCATCCGATGGACATGATCCGACCAAGGCGCCTACCACACATGACTCGATGTGCAGTGCGCCTGGACGATTGCGTATGCAGACCCATCCATACCTTACTGCACACGAGGAACGTTTTAAAACTCCTGAACGAAATGACCCGGGGTGTAATCAGGCAAACACATGCCAGGACACGACCCACGCGTGTGCCAGGCCAACCCTTCATGGTTCCATCCATGCGCCTAATAGTGTCATCGCATCGTTACATGCAGGGGGTATGCAGCTACATAGCGGGCCTCGGACTCTGCCGCTATTAGCGTGCGAGTGCGGTACGGCCAAAGCACATTCGATCGCAGCCTTGCATGTTCACCTTGGCCTTGCTAGTCAATTTGTATCGAGGTAAGTTTCTTTTATTTCACCGTTTGCAGCCGTTCTAGTATCGCGACCGACGTCCATGTCGCCATGGCAGTCCCAAACATGTCAATACGCTCGCCTAGAAGCACCTGAACAACTCCGCAAGCTGAAAATTTGTAGGGCCTGCATCTGAGCTGAATTCTTTGTGCAGCATGGCACTGCTGGTCTTGGTGGACATCACTCCAGATGTCTTGCGTCGGCCGGTATGCTTGCCTATCACGCCATCCTCCACTAGTTTACTGAACATATGCTGATGTCATGGCTTCAAGGCATTTGGTGGCCTTTCCGACAGCCTTCCGGATCGCGAAAGCCTCGGCACCCGTTCAGCCTTCCTCTTCAGCTGAAGACTAAAGGACAATCAGATCAGGTAGGTGAGGAGCGCGCTATGTGTGGCGTGTGGTATCAGGGAAACGGTCGGTACAGGTCTGTATACACGAGCAGTTTGGTTTTAACGACCTTCGTTCTCAACCTTCGACCTGCGCGTAATCTCTGTAAGCCTAAGCTTCATATTGCTCGCTGTAGAAAGTTGTCTTCTGTAGAGCTGCACGTGTCTCGTCAGCAACGGGGAAGGTCCATTGCGCTACTGCTTTCGGGTAGGGCCCACCAGACCGCCCAAATACTTAATGGCCTGTGCACGCCTGCGTCCCCATTATCAATCTCTCAAGCACTTCGTTTCGCTTCATACTTGCCTGTCGCCTCCCGTCCAATTGTGCTCCACCACAAAGTCACTCGGTGTGCCGCAAGCCCACCGTGGTGTTTGCGCGCTGTTTTTGCCTTTTTTCAAGTCCTTCCAGTCCGAGAATGGCGTGCTGTTTCCTTGATGTGTCCAAGTGTGTGGTCAAGTGCCCGTGTGGGTGAGAGCGGTTTGGGGCCGGGTAGCCTCCGGGCCAGGTTGAGAAGGGACCTCCCTTCCAGTCCGGCGGTAACCTAGTCAGATCTGGGGCACAATTAAAGTTCTTCCAATTCTCCTTGGGTGCTTTTTGTGCTTGGGCCTACTCGATGCTTGCGCAGTCGACCGTCTCCTGCCAGACCAGCAGGACCAGCCCGAATCAGCCATGATAGTATCAATTTCCTGTTATTAAAGCAGCTTAGCTTTGCGCTCGCGTCGCCGTGCTCGCGTTTCGCGGCCTTCAGCATGCGTCCTTACATTGAGTTTTCAACTTGTGACTGTATGCACCGTCGTCACAAGCAGTGGCTTATGTGCCTACATCAATGAGTTATCGCATATGGCTATCGTTTGGGAAGAAACCCTTCGCACGTGATGTTGTCTGCTTCGCTCGTTACGCATGCACATCCGTCCGCTCTCCACCACAACCGAGAGCTGTGCTACTCGTGTTCAGCAAGTTCTGACCTCTTGCCCTGCGAACGTTCGTCTTCCCATAGGCGGTATCCACACGGCGACGCGGCGTCGCGTCTATCGCTGCTGCGGTCCCATGAGATTGAGGTTGCGGAAATGGAGGAGGAGGAGGAGGAGGTCGCTGTGGGCAAGGGGGAGGTGGAGATGATGGGTGTGATGGAGATGACACGGTCTGCTGAGGGGGGACCGGGATTCGCTGACCACGTGCGTTCACATCCGATCCAGGTCACGGGCCTTGAGGAGGAGGAGGAGGAGGAGGAGGAGGAGGAGGTCGCCGTCGAGGACCAGGAAGAGTCGGAGGAGGAGGAGGAGGTCGCCGTCGAGGACCAGGAAGAGGAGGTTGCAGTGGCGCAGGAGGAAGTCGCAGTGGCCCAGGACGAGGACGTCGATGAGGCTCACCCAGCTGCCGAGCCCGCTGCCGCCGCCACGTGTGAACCGGCCGACGTGGAAGTCGCTATACGGCAGGAGCTACCTCCCTGCCGGTTGGCGGGACCCGGTTGCCCACATGACCTCATGTCCAAGGTGTCGATGACAGTAACAAGGCTTACAGAACTTTGCTCTGGAGCCTCGGAGCAGCCCATGGTGGAGTCGCAGCAACAGGAGGGGGCGTCCGCGCAGCAGGTTTCGAGCATTTTCGTGGAGACGAAAGTCATCAGCGGCGGCAGCAGCGACAGCGTGTCTCTGCCTCTCCAGCTGGATGCGCCCCCGCACCGCTCCGTCGAGGTGGGCACATTGACGCTCTCGTCGGCAGCACCGGCAGCACCAAAGAGCGCTCGATGCAGCAAAGTTCCCAAGGCCGCCAAGATCCATCATGTCAAGTCCGTGGTGGTGCGCAAGGTTGTCATCATGCGCATCTCGGAGCCGCTGCGCGACCTACTGCTGCGCGCGGCGGAGGGCGAGGTTGGCGCTTGGGACGCTCTGCTGTTGCTCTTCCCCTCGGACATGTTCCGGGAGCTGAAATGCTACGAGACCGCGCGGCGTTCGCAGACCGTGGTGGCCACGACGACGACGACGGCCAGTGCGACTGGCGAGTTCGCACTACCAGCGGCACAAGTATCAGGGCCGGTTCAGCCCATGCTTGGCTGGCATGTGGAGTGCCTGCCGGGCAACTTGGACCACGTGCGGCTGGTAACGTACCTGCCGTGGAGTGGACCCAGCAGCGAGATCCTGGCGCGCCACCCGCTGCTGGCCTAGGTGCTGGTTGGCGCATCTGGCGCTGCTGGCCTAGGCGCTGGTTGGCTGGCTCCGTCACCACCCCATATGCATCCATGTCATTTGGTGTTTGGAAGGAAGAGGTGACCGGTACGTGGGTTACAGCGGTCTGATTGGGGGTGGCTAGGCGCGTTCACGGTGGATCCATTGTGTAAGTCATAGATCCATTGTGTAAGACATAGGCCTACGTACAGGAGCATACATAGATGAAAGAGGCGCCTGTGGGGCGATCTATCTGAACGTTGATTCAGATGTGGGATGTCAATGCTGTTTCAAGCGAGTTAGGATTTTGCGCAATGCTGTTTCAAGCGAGTTAGGATTTCGCGCCATGTTAGGGCATGTAGGCTAGCGCCTTAGGACAGCTAGTAGCGCTTTAGGGTTTCACGCGCCATATTTCACACCCTGTCATCGTAGTATACTTGGGACTGCCCTGGTGACGCTTCCCTAGACATTTTAGGAGAAAGCGAAATAAAGGTATTTGGTCCTTGATAAGGCGCAGGACTGACGTAGGGGCCTTACTTCGTGTGGCGTATTGGGCAAACGAGTGGATGAACGAACGCTGTTTTCGAGGAGGGTCGGAAACTGCGTGCTTTTTGCTTTGGCTAGTGGTCATTGCGTGTGTGCGAGCGTGCCTGTTAGTTATAGCTCTTGGCCACCAGCGACCGGCGGACAGCTGGGGTTGGCGTGCAAGCAACAAATGAACGAACCGCGCGTAAACATGGATCATTAGTAATGCTGCCTGGCCTGGTAACTACGTAAATATCTGTCGTTATCGGTGCGTGGCGTGTGGATTTTGTCTCAGACTACATAGTTGTACTTGATTACGGTAGCAGCTGCACGCAGAACCGACGTCACGACTTGACTACAAAGTAGCAGTGTGTTTCAGCAGCGGGACCTGGCCCCCGCACGAACGTCACTGTTCCTGTGTAGTTTCTCTAACGACGGTACTCGGTGTAGGTCTGCTCCAGCAGGAAACGGGGCAGCCTGTTTGGACTCGTGCATGGGTGTGATGATTCGCCCGCCTTATTCTTTAAGCGTATGCTGAACGTGCCCGTACATCAAACCTTATGATTACAAGGGTCTCTTGGCTCGATTGCATTGGGTCCTAATAACGAATGTAACGAAACAAAAAACCTACAACAACGCTCTCCCCTTCTGTGAACCCATCCCTTTGCACGTGTCGTACATGGCACTCCTAGCATCCGATGGACATGATCCGACCAAGGCGCCTACCACACATGACTCGATGTGCAGTGCGCCTGGACGATTGCGTATGCAGACCCATCCATACCTTACTGCACACGAGGAACGTTTTAAAACTCCTGAACGAAATGACCCGGGGTGTAATCAGGCTAACACATGCCAGGGTACGATCTGTCCGCTCCACCCCCGCTCTACTCAAGCCCCCACCAGTTTACCAGTCAGGCGCACTCTTTGACTCAGCCCCCAGCACAAACGCGTGTACCAAACGTTCCCTAATAGGTCTTACATTTCAGTGCCCACCTACGGGTTTCCTCCCATGCCCCCCGCCCATCCCCCGGCCCAGTTCCTTGAGCTGCTCAGTTCCTCAGCGACTTCATGAAATAGTTGAGTGACGTCACCGTGCGAGACAGCTGCGTCAGGAAGGACGGCTGGGACCCCTCGCCGCCCTCACCCCCCGCGGCCCCCTGCGGATCCATCAGCGCCTCCCGGATCATGTAGTCCAGAGCCTCGCCTGCAGGCAGGCAGTCCAGGGAGGGGTTTTGGCGCGGAAGGCATAGGGCCCGTCAAGTCAAGCAACAACCATCGGCAGCCTTAGCCTTATGCAATGCGCCGATGACACTCGGCGCCCCATCACGAAACCATAACCCATCTCCTGGCCGCTTGCGTGTTGCCGGCACAGTGTCAGTCACCGCAAACAGTCCCACAGCACCAGACCGGCACTGGAACCTGGAACCTGGCAAAACCCTAAAACCCCACCCTGGGGCCGCAGCGGCGTCTCCTTGATGAGCCGGTAGCGCCCCGGGGTGGACTCCTCCTCCACGAACACCTGGGCGGGGGAGGGTGGGAGGGGGGTAGGGAGGAGACCCGTGGGTCGGTACATACGGGGGGTGGGTGGGTGGGGCACCAGGCGCCCGGCCGCAGTAAGGGCTTCAGAGGCGCGGAGGGTTCCGCGGCCGGCCGGTGCAAGGCAGGGCCCCGGTGCAAGGCAGGGCCCCGGTGCAAGGCAGCAGCCTGCGAGGGGTGGCAGCCTGCGAGGGGCGGCAGCTGGGTGGTGGAGCGGAGCGGGTGCCGGGGTGGACTCCAGGAGGGCGGACACAGGGGTGGACTCCAGGGGTGGACCCCAGGAGGGTGGACTAAAGGAGTGGGTGGGGCTCATCGTGACACATCGTGCCGTGACTAGAGCCGGAGGGCTTCCGCCAGCCCACAGCGTGTACGGCAACCCGCACCGGCGCCTCCCACACGTTTCCTCTCAGCCCCCTACCCCTGCCCTACTCATCCCGCCCCTGGAGTACCTTGCTCCCCCCCTCCCTCTGCATCCTCCGCCCCTGGAGTACCTTGCCCACCACCCCTCCCTCTCTCCTCCCCCCCCCCTCCGCCACCAACAACTACCCACCCCCCGCCCCAACCCCCCCGCCGGTGCACCTTCCACTGCCCCGGGTAGCGCCGGAAGACGGTGCCGATGTCGCCGATGGGTCGCAGGCTGTACGACACCACGAAGTCCTTCAGGAAGGTGCTGCGGATGCGGCGCGCGTTGAGGCCCAAGCCCACATCCCCGCTGCGAGTAGCGGTGGTGGTGGTGGTGGAGACGGGGCACATGAAGCGAACAAGAGACGAGCGGGGGTTTCGAGGGAGCGGGGGGAAACGCTCAGTAAGCCGGAGGGGTTCTAACTAGCACACTAAGACGCTGCTGCAGGCGACCCAGGGGAGGTCGCAAGGACAGTCGCCCGGCGCCGCCAATTGCACGCCACGGCGGGCCGCGCCGTGCCCGCCACCTCTCCAGTGTTTTTACTACCGGCCTTCCTTTCCTGCTCGGGCCCCCCCTCTTCCCCGTCTCTCCCGTTGCGTAAAACGGTTCTTATGCCCTCCCCCCCCCTCCCCCCCCGATGCCGCTTGTGTCCGCCTCATGTGCGGCCCCCGCCTCGACAGCTGCGTCCGGAGCTACTCACACCGCGGCGATTGGCAGCACAGCTTCCGTTCCGTCGCCGACCCAGATCGCCCCGCAGCCCCGGAGCCTCCCCTCGGTCCCCCACCCGCCCTACCCGCCCTACCGCCACCTGCCCCCGCGCCTTGTCCCTCTCAAAACCCTAAAGCCCTGCGCCTTCTCCTTCACGATACCCGCAGCCAGCCCCTCCCGCATGCCGCTTACGGCCGCCGACGACCAGCTTGCTGATGAGCCCCTGTCATCGAGGCACCGCCTCTTCGACTCCCTCCCTGGAGTCCCGCCCCCCGAGTCGACCCCTTCGTCCGCCCATACCCCCAACCCGCTTCCTAGACGTTCTTCCTTGGTACACGGGTTTTCCTAGCACCCCCGCCCCCCCCCGCTTCCCTGCCCCACCTGGACATGCGCTGGTTGAACAACACCACCGGCCGATTCAGGCCGCCCGCCTGCTCGTCCTGCTCCGAGATTTGCCGTACCTGCGTTTCAACCGGCGTTGAGACATCAAAACGAGCTGGCAGACGTCTTGGTCCTGTAGGGGTCCCCATCCCACCCCAGGCCGCAGCCCCGCCCATTGGCCTTCTCCAACCAGGCTTCCGATTCCTCTTTCTCTTCATGTATCAAACACGTTTCTGTGCGCTGGCTGGCCCCCTCGGTGACGGACGATCTTGAGCGCGCGCTGCCCTGGCGGGATGGGGACCCCTACAGGACTAAGACCGCGCGCTGCCCCGGCGGGATGCAGCGTGATGCGCATTCTGCGCACTCCGCGGCAGACTGGAATGGCCCCCAGCCCGCGCCCCCCCCCAACCCACCACGCGCATGCAGTCACTGGCTCCAGGGGGGTCGACGCAAGCGAGTACGACCAGCTCGTCGTCGGCGTCGACGGGCCTGCGGGGGGTTGGGGGCGAGAAAACCGGTTGACACGAAAAAACCCGATTGACACGACACCCTAAATCGAGGGGAGGAGAGGCTAAGGGGAAACGAGTGTGGGAGGGGCGGGAGGGCACGGTGGCGCGAAGGCGAGCATGGTTGGGCGACGGATGGCACACCGGCATCCAGACGATCCCCCATGATGCCCCGATGATGCTCTTGGCACTCCCGTTCCACCCGTCCCCCCTTTGCTCTTCCCCTCAAGCCATTTCCATACCCGTGGCCCCAGCCCTGCGGCCCCCCCTTGCCCTCCCCTCGCTGCCGCCGCCACCTACTTCCTATCGTTGAGGGAGGCGATGTTGAAGCCCCTGTCCTGCCACTGGTGGCTCAGCATGGCAGCCACGCCGGCGTCTGGGTACACCTGGGGGCGGGTGGGTCGGTGGGTCGGTGGCTTGGTGGGTCGGTGTGTCGGCGGCTTGGTGAGGCCATTGAGCCGGTGCCATAACGCGTTACCACCCACCCGGCGCTCTCAAGTGGAGCAAGCAAGTAAAGGATTGGCCGAGGGACAGATGCGAGTTGGTACTGGTAGGTCACGCAAAGTGTGCCAGAAGGCCCGTAAGTTTGTGATGGCGCTTCTGTCCGTCATACGGACCAGCCCCTCGTACCAGCACTGTGCCGTACCAGCCCCGGGACAGCACGGGATCGCTCCCCCCCTCGGCCCGAAGCTAGGGCCCAGCCGCGCTTCCGGCAGCCCGGCCAGAACCGTACGGCTGACGCACCGCCTTAATGTAGGATGAGTCCAGGGCGATGCCCAGCTGCTCCATGAAGCGGCGGGTCATGCGCCAGAAGCGGTCCTGGTCACCGCGGTTGGGGAAGATGGGCCCGGAGATGGGATCCCAGAACTCCGGCAGGTGCAGCTCGACCTGGAGAGCGTGAAGGTGGGTGGGGAGAAGAGCCGATTGAAGAAACAAGAGGAAACAGAAAGGGAAGTGTTGATGCCAAATGGTGCTTGCTTAGCAGGCGCCGCGGGTATGTAGATGAGTGCGGGGCTGGGCTGGTGGCTCCGGGGTGTTTTTTTCAGAGTCACTGGAGCTTTGCACCTGGTAGCACCACTGCGTCGCGCTACTGCATAGCTGACGGTTCGCATCGCCCAGTCGCACCTGGCAGCGGCTGCTACCACGTTGGATGGCCTCTGCCGTCGCCTTTGCGGCCTCGTCGATTGAGTCCGCTAGGCTGTTGGGAAGAACCTGTCAATTATGCATGAAGCTACAAAGTTTAGGGCCATGAGAACAGCCAGCGCGGCCAGGCACACGTTGGAGGTCCACCGGCTTACGTCGTCGTCGCGCGGCCCAAGGTCCTCGCCTTCCGCCTTTGAAGCTGCGGATACATCCACATCGAACTGGGTGACGCTCTCGTCGGTTGTCGCCTGGGCGACCACCCGCCGCTTGCAGAGCGATGGCAGGCCCAAGCCAAGCTGCTGCTGCGCCGGCTGAGCTTTACTTAACGCGCAAGGGCTTAACACGATTTTCCTAGCGTTCACTACAGATGATTGTGATCGCGCGCAGGGCCGCGAACCCTGTTTATGGCACCGCATGAGTGACTGCATTGTAGCGCTAAGAATGAGGGGCTCAGCAGATTAGGAGCGCCAAAAGTGGCCTCACTCGAAGCTTACAATAGTAACAGGTGCATTGGAGAGCCCAGCCGTACGACCGGGAAAAGCAACTATGTCCAACCTTTGCTACGAGCAGCGAAGACCGCGCGTAAACGCGCCAAACATGAATTTATGTAACGTGCGATTCGACCCAAAACGCGCGGTGTTAAAGTCTGCGTCAAACGTCAACCGCCAAAGGACGTCAGGCAACCACTGCGCCGGCGAAGGCAGCACCTCGCATTGCCCCCCTCAATTTCACTCTCTACCTCTGCCCCCACTCACCCCCCCACGAAACCCTCCCCCCTTGCATTACAGCCCTCACTGCGGCGGGCCCCCTCAGTGCTGACAGCAGTGCTCAAACGGTGTGCCACACTCTTTAGCCCACGGCCGCCGGTTCTCCGACCTCTACTCGTCGTCCGATTCATCAATCGGTGCATAGCCGTACTTCATGTCGAAGAGCGCCGAGTAATCCCTTTCCGGCTGGCACACGATGAAGTCCTCCAGTTCCGACCAGTCGGCGTCGGATCCTACAATTGCGGGGGGCGAGGGGGCGTGGGGGCGTGGTGAGCGGGGGTGGAAAGGGTAAAACACACACGGGAGGTCATGCCGAGGCGATGCTGGCGGAACTGCAGCAAACACAACCATCCCTCCCGTCCTGACGCGGGCGGATCTTTCTAGCCACCGCCCTGCCAGTCATGCAGCGGTAAGAGCCCGCAACACTCCCGCCTCACGCAGCCCAGCCGCCCGCAACACAAGCCCACGGCGCACTCCGTAACCCTCACCTCCTCAAGCAACACGGAACAACAAGGAACACGCTTAACCGTAACTTGTAGCGCCTAGGAACAACAAAGCAAAGGTGGTCACAGCCGCCCGCTAGGCATTTTTTAGTGCCTGTGAATTCTCGCGGCTCAGGTTTGCTACGGCCCGATGCCGACCCCGCCCTGGCCGACCCCGCCCTGGCCGCCCCTACCCCAGCCGCCCTAGCCGACCCAGCCCTATCCGACCGACACCGCTCCAAGCCCCTGGCGGCCCCATTAGCTCGCTCACCCGACTCGCGCCCTCCGGTCTCCCGCAGGCACGCCGCCACGAACGCGTTCCGGGGCTTCCGGCCCCCCGCCTTCTTCGCCCGGCCACCCTCCTGTCCGGACTCCCGGCGACGCTTGCGCCCGCAGGTGTCCTTGCCAGCAGCAGCGCCCTCAGAGGTGACGGAGGTATCTTTGCCAGCAGCACCAGCAGTCCCCTCGCCGTTTGAGCCCCGCTGGAGCCCAAACGCACTTGACGTCTCCGCGGCTGAAGCACCTGCTACCTGCAGCTTCGGCGCCGACCCTGGGTCGCTGTTCTTGCGGGGCCTGCCGCGACCGCGCGATGCCGCCACCGCCGCTGCTGCCGGCGCCGGCGCCGCCGCCCAGCCTGTGTTATCGTCGGCTCCGATGCGCGGCGCGGTGTGCTCCACCACCGGAGCTCCCGCGCCGGTTGCGGCAGCGCAGCTGGCTCTTGCCGCTTCGGCCGCAGTGGCGCCAGGTGCCTTGGGTTCCGGAGCGGCTCCGTCAGCGGCGGCGCCGACGGAGGGCGGCCGCGGCGGCATGGTTGACGGATGGCGTGGCGGTATCCAAGTAGGCCTGATCTGGGTCGGGCGCGGTTGGTTTGTCCTCGCGGAAACCAATCCCGCCTGCGATGTACTCGGGGCCCCTCTGGCAGCTTCTGGGTTCCGAACTCCAGACGCCGCCTCTACCGGCGTAGGAGTAAGGCGGCGGCTGCCGACGCCGGCGCCGCCGGCACCGGCTGCTGCTGCTGCTGCCGCCGCTGTTGCGGCGGCATGGAGGCCGCGCGCTGCCGCGGCGGCGGCGGCCCTGCCCTGCCCGCCGGCTGGCTCTCGGTCGCTGCCGCTCGACGTGACGTGGCCGCGCTGGTTGTGGTGCTGCTTCTCCAGCTGCTGCTTGAGCTGCTGCTCCTGCTTGAGCTGCTGCTCCAGCAGCTTCTTGTGCCTCCTGAGTTCCCTCTTGCGCCGCAGCTCCTGCTGCCACTCGCGACGCGCCCTCGTTGCGTTCGGCACATCGGCTCCGTCGGTGTCGTACAAGTCGTTGGCATGCTCGTCCTCATGCCCGGCTCCACCCTCCTCGTCTTCATGCTTCTCGGCATTCTCGTCGACCTCAACATCGTCCTCGGCATTCTCGACATCCTCGCCGTTGTCGTCATCGTCGTCAACCCCCTCGTCTTCATCGTCTCCATCATCTTCATCGTCGTCCTCATCGTCGTCCTCATCGTCCTCATCGTCGTTCAGGTGACCCAGCAGCAGGAACAGCGGCTCATCGGGGATCTCGTCCTCAGGCTCTGTACGGCACGTACACGACAACGGAGCAGCGCCGGAATTGGGGACAGCAGGAGGCACATGCGACTGGAATCTCCGGTGCCACAGCCATCGCGCCCCCCCCTACTCCACCAATCAGCTGATGGCTTGTAAGGCAGCGCAGCACCACCAATCGCGCTACGACACCCGTCCCGCCGCCCCATCCCCACATCGTTTCCTCTCATACCCCCCCCCCCGCAGTTTCTTTTACTATCCGGCTGCTTTTCACCCTCCCCTTACAAATATAACACATAGCGTGGCGTTCTGGCTAGGATGACAAGGACTGCGCACATGTGCCTCACCGCTTTTCGCTCTAGCACGTGCGGCCACCTCACCAAGTTCGTGCGTCCACCATGGCCGCCAAAACTGGCCTCTCAAACCGTTTCCCTAAACCGCACGAGGTGCTTGTTTCCGTTCGTTCAGGCATCGCAGCCGGAATAGACATAGCCGCCGGGGGTCGACATACGACCTCGTCCATTTTCCGTTTCCTCAGACACGTTCTCCAGCACGCATCTCCAAATGTGTGTAACAAATGTTTTCCCAATCTGTTTCCTAGGTTAGTGCCGACCCACGGGCGTTCCTCGCAAACCCCGCCGAGCATTGCCGCCCCCTGGTGGGGATCGTCGTCGTCCGTACCCACCTGGTGGCCGCTCCTGGAGCTTTGGTGTCGGCGACAGCAGCCCGCCGCTTTGCTGCTGCCCCTGCCCACACGAGGACGGAGGCGGGTGCTGATGTGGGTGCTGATGTGGGTCTTGGTGGTGATGAAGGCCCCCATCATTCTGACCGTGCGGCGGCTCCTCCTGCTGCGCGGGGTGCGGCTGGGGGCCGGGGGTGTCGGCGAACGGTGACGACGGCGGCGACGGCGGCGAGGCTTCGCCGCCGCCGCCCGCACCCTGCCAAACACACACCCAGTCCTTCGCCCGCCGTAATACGCGCGACAGCGCCGTTGAGGCACAGCGCACAGGCGACCCCGCTGCTGCTGCCGCCACCACCGCCGAGGCCGCCGCGGGGCCCGCCCTCGACGTCTTCGTTGTCGTCTTCGTCGCCGGTGTCGGTGTGGGTGGCGCTCCGAAACCATCCAGCAGCTGGGTGAGGCGCAGGCAGGCGGCCTGCCAGCAACTCACTTCGCGGCATAGGGCGCGGCTGCAGCGCACGAGGCGGCTGCTGGGGGAGGACGTCAACTGGGGGAGGACGGCAGCAGCAGCAGCATGAGGGAGAAGGATGGGCAGCAGCAGCAGGGAAGGGTTCAAGAGGGGTAGAGAGAGCGGAGCGGGGGGATTGTACGGTAGACGAGGGACGCCTCAGGGCCCTAACCCTGAACCCTAGAAAACCTAAAACCCTTAGAAGAGAGACGCATCAGGGCCACCCCAGTGAGTCCAGGTGGTGGTCGCGGACCCACCCGATGTCGGTCCGCCACCGCTCACCTGCTCCAAGAACGCGTCCACGTCAGCCATGTAGTAGTTGCCCAGGCACACCACCAGACACAGCTCCCAGCAGCCGGGACCGCCACCACCGCTGCCGCCACCGCTGCCACCACCGCTGCCGCCTGCTGCTGCTGCGCAGCCGGCGCTAGCTGCCCGGTGCAGCAGCAGCTCGAGGCACGCCGTAGCACACTGCGGCATGATGGACGGGTGGAGGGAGACATTTGCTGCGCATGTGAGCGCGGCAGCTGACGGGAGCACGCGGGCGGAGACTGCACCACACACAAGCCCGACCCTAGGCCGCGCTACTGCCGCCCGGCGCCTACTTCACTCACCCGCGCACGCCTTCCTCCTGCTCCCACACCCCTCCCCTCAGCTCGCTCACCCGCCTCACCACTCCCGCACCAAACGTTTTACAACATGATACGTACTACCTATAGATTCCCTACATATATATTGTATAGCATGATATGTACTACAGATTTCATACAAATATTTATCTCTAAGAGTCCCACACTTGCCGCACGCCTCCCCTCAGTGCGGGTTTCCTCAACCCATCAGCACCAAAGTGATGACGGAAGAGCGCACACAACCGACCACCGGCCGCCGCCCAGCACCCCACGTCCCCTCAGCTCTCCTGCCCCTCACCCCGACGACCGTCAGCACATGTCTCGCCGCCCGCAGCAGCAGTCGCCGCCGCTCCTCCTCCTCGCTCGCCTCCCCGCCCTCCTGCCGCGAGCCGGGGCCGCTACACCGCGGCTGTAGCAGCGCCGCCGCCCGCAGGCTGCAGCCGAGGGAGATGGCGACGGCGTCCGGCAGGACCTGTGGCGGCATCGGGATGGTGATGGTGCGGGTGATGTGGGGCCGTGGAGTGGGACAAGGGGTCTGGCAGCACGGAAGGCGTTGCAAGAAAAACCGTACGCAGAAAATGTACGCAGAAAAATGTACGCAGAAAAATGTACGCAGGAAATGTACGCAAAAAATATACGCAGAAAATGTACGCAGAAAAACCGTTTGGGACAGACGTTTGCGAGATGCATGCTGGAGAACTTGGTCAAGGAAACTAAGAGTCGGAGGTCGTATGTCGACTTTGGGGGGCTATGTCTATTGCGGCGGCGACTCCTAGGCTAACGGAAACAAGGACCCCGCGCGGCGTAGGGAAATGTTTTGCGAAGCCGGTTTGTTTTGGGTGCAGAGCGGGAGAACTTGGTGAGGTGGCTGGCGGTGGGATAGCAAAAAAGGGGGGAGGCGGAGGGGGAGGGTGGGGAGGCCCCCCCCGGCCATCGGCTCCTGCCGAACGGGCCAACACGCCGGTGCCTCCACCCACCAGCAGGTTTGTGCCCAACCGTGCACAGCACAGTGCACACAGCGCAGCACAGCACAGGGGCAGCCCAGCCCAGCCCACCTCCATCTCGAGTGACGGCGCCTCCTCAGGGCCACCACCTCCCCCCCTGGCGGCTGCAACCGCCTCCACCGCGTCCATAACCGCCTCCGTGCCTCTCGCCATCGCCGGCCTTGCGGCGGCCGCCACGGTCAGCATCACCCGCGCCGAGTGCCCCGCATCGCAGTGCCGCAGCCAGTACGGCACAGCAGCAGCGACGGCGGCGGCGGGGGTGATGCCGCGCCGCCGTCTGGCCGCCGCCGCCATAGCCGCCGCCGAGCCGCCGGCCTCGGCAGCCACTCGGAGCATGTACGGGCACACTCGGTGTCGCCTGGTGTCGCCGAGGCGCTCCGCGCCTTCGCCGTTGTCGGCCGGGCTGATAGCTGAGGCGACCAGCAGCTGCGGTTGTGGGGTTGGTTGAAAAGGCCGGTTGTGGTGGGGTGTGGGCGTGGTACGGTGTGGGGAAAGCCGTCGAGGGTAGGATGGGGTGAGGTAGGGCGGGCTTGTCGGTCGCTTGGTGTAACATTAACAGCTTCGGTTTCATGTGCAAACGCGCGCGACCCCGCCAACGCGACCGCCACAAATGCGGCCGCTGGGGTGGGGGCAGAGTTTGCCGTTTGCAAGCAGAAGGCAGCAGCTGATGAGGAGCCGTCTTCCGTATGTTATACGGATATGTTCGGGGGAGGGGACGAAAATTACGTGACATGGGGAAGTGGGGGTTAAATAAAAGAACCGGAACGTGGGGGTTACAGAAAAGAACCGGAACGTGGGGGTTACATAAAAGAACCGGAAAGTGGGGGTTACAGAAAGGACCCGAAAGTGGGGGTTACAGAAAAGGACTGGAAAAAAGAAAGTGGGGGGAGTTGCCTACCTGCGCCGCGATGCTAAGGACGTCCGAGTGGGAGGCTCCGCGACCACACGCCAGAGACACCAGGCCGCACGCCGCAGCGCCGCTGAGGAGGCCGGCGGAGGCGGAGGTGGAGGCGGAGGAGGAGGTGGCGCCACAGCGGGGGGGGATACCGTGGGACTGCTGCGCCGTCCCCACCACATCGGGGCCGGGTTCTGCGGGAGGTTGAGGGGAGAAGCCGGCGGGGGTGGGGGGCACTTACGAGGCAAGCCAAGTCAAGAGCGTCAGGGGAGGGGGAGTGTGGGGAGTGTGGGGAGTGTGGTCAGGGTTTTAGGGTTTGGACGCATCTGGACAGCTGCAGGGAAGATGAGAGCCCAGGGTGAGCAGAAGCGGCGACACAGAGGGCCCCTCCCCTACTCCCCCGGCCTGTTACCCCTGCAACCCCTGCACTGCACTGAGTTGTTTCCCGGTAACGCCCTCTGCAGAGCAGAGGGCCGCTATACATGCCCACTCAGCCGCATCGTGCCGGCAGCCCGGATCCCCCTTTGGGCCACTAAGCGACCCCCCGTCCACTTGAGCATCACGGCCCGTACCTGCTGCCAGCAGCATCCGCTGGCTCGCGCTGGCGGTAGCGTACTCCAACTCAGCCGCCCCCTGCTCCGCCCCCTCACTGCCTCGGCTGCTGCTGCTGCTGGCCAGCGACGCCGCCGCCGCCACCAGCGCAGCCACCTGCTTCAACCTCGCCGCCCGCAGCTCCTCCGCCATCGCCGCCACCGCCGCGGCCTCTGCCGCCCCCTGCTCCCGCGTCGCCTCCGCGTCCAGCACCACTCCCCGGCGGCCTTGGCACAGCCGCGGCAGCGCCCGCGGCAGCGCCGGCTCCTGCAGCTGCAGCAGCCTCCCAGCCTCATGCAGCGCGCACAGCGGCGCCACCAGCAGCGGCCGCCTCGCCGCCGCCCGCAGCGCCGCCGCCCAAGAGTTGGTGGTCATGTCGGGTCGCGCGGCCAGAAGCCCCGAGCGGAGTGCCTCGCGGCAAGCCGCCTCCGGGAAAAGCCCCCTTACCAGGCCCTCCAGCGCTGCTGTGGCTGCTGTAGTGTAGGGGCCGTCTGCTGCTGGTGCTGCCACCACGGCGGCGGCAGCACTGGGGCATGCGGCACCACGTGCGTCCCGCTTCGCATTTGCGGCTGCAGCGGGTGTGGGCGGCGTCGGGTAGCGCTCGCGGCCCGCGGCTGCTGACCAAGGACAGCCCGCCCGGGCATCCTCTCCCGGGGCCCTGTGAGGGAAGCCCGGGGGGCGGCACTGGCTGGGACCCGCCGCCGGGGGCGGGTCTGCCGCCGCGGGAGCAGCTGGCTTCAACATGGAACACGACGCCGCGAACTCCGCAGCGGCGGCGGCGGCGGCAGCCGCCGCTCTGCCGTGCAGCGGCGTCCCCGCCTGGTCCGGGGTGCTGGCGGGTACGGAGGGGACACGCAGCGGCGGGTGCGCTGCCACCGCTTGGGCCACGCTGGCGAGCAGCTGCAGCGCTGTGGCACAGGCCTGTCCCGCCGCCGCCGCCAGCTCGCCCCGCTGCAGCCGCGCCGCCGTCCGCGCCCCGAAGAGCAGCTCCGCCCCCGGGCCATCGGTGGGGGGCTGCTGACCGGCAGGGGCGGCGGCAGCCGGCGCCGCCGGGGCCGACGACGGGGCGGCGGTGCTGCCACCGGCGGCGCCGCTGCGACACCAAGGCTGCCGCTGGCCGGGGCTAGCAGGACCCTCCTGGGCCGCCGCCGCCGCCACCGTGGCCGTCGCCAGTCCACTCACTGTTTCCGCAGCGCCTCCTGATAAGGAGCGGCTGCCGCCGCCGCGCTCTAGGCTGCCGCCGCCGAACGACGCTGTCCCGGCCGTCACGCAGCACCGCGGGCGAGGCTGCTGCAGGGTCGCCCCCTCCGCCCTGACGTGCGCGTCCTGATGCGCCGCATCGCCCTCCTGGCAATCAGACACGTCGTCTTGTTGTTGGTGTTGCTGTTGTTGGTGGTGTTGGTGGTGGTGTTTTTCCGGCGGCGGCAGCTGGCAGTGGTGGTAGCCGGCCGGCGGCCGCTCGTATCGTGCCCCTACCGCGGGCCTAATCAAGCGCCGCTTCCTGCACCCCATGGGCGCCACCGCCGTGTCAGCAAAGACGGAAAGGCTGGCCGCCAGGGACGCCAGGACGCGGGGCAGAGGGCTGGGTGTGTAGGCAGGGGCAGGGGGTGGCGGGCAGGGCGGACATGAAAGGATGGGCGCGCGGAATCGGTGGGGCCCAGGGGGGGTGGTGGAGTGGGTCGGTTGTGCGGGCAGCAGGGAAACGCAGGTGTCGAGTGCGTTTAGGACATGCCAAGTGCGTCGTACATGCCAAATGCGTCGTCGTACATGCCAAATGCGTCGTACATGCCAAGTGCTTCGTACGGGACAAGTGTCGCCGTCCTGTTACAGCCAAAACGCCTAGGCACGCACCTTTTTCGAGACAGAGACATCGCAGGGCTGCACCCCAGCGCACACGGTGCAGTCTCAGCTCCAGCCGCATCTAAGCATTCCCGTGTTCCCGACCTGGATGCAGGGTTGCCCAGCTCCAGATGGACGTCGACGGCGGCCGCCGCTGATGCCGCGGGTCCCCCTGTCGGCGGGCGCAGCGGGCGCCACGAAGCAGCTGCCGTGACGGCGCCGTCAGCGGCGGCCGGGTCACCCCCTTCGCCGGCTTCGGCTTCCCGTTCGGCGCGCTGTGGGGGGGTAGCAGCGACGTGAGGCAGGGCGGGGGCGGGGTGGGGTGTTCGGGGCGGGGTGGGGTGGGGGGGTGCAAGGAAAACCCGTGTAGCGAGAAAGGAAAACCGTTTAGGACAGATGTTTCGGGCCGGGGTGGGTGGGTGGCGGGAGGTGCGTTTGTTCGTTCAGCCCTTTGCAGTGGTGTGCACCTCCCACCTCAACTCCAAAGGGCATGGGAGGCCAAAGTAGACTGGGCACGACGTCGGCAGCGGCACCGAGGCAGGAGGCACCGGGTGCGGAACTGGATCGGTAAAACACGCACACACCCCACACCCCCGGGATTTTTCTTCTCAAACCCCCCCACCCCCGGGGGATTCTGCTTGCAGCCCCCACCCCCCGGTAGTCAATACAAAGTGCTCCAGCATGCGCCCACAACTATGTGTCCGAAGATAATGCGTCAGCTATTAGGCCGATGTCGTGTAACCGGTCTTTATGCCACCCCTACGACACACATACACACACACACACCTGTTGTACCGCTCGACCCGCCACCACCACCTCCACAGCCGCCGTCCCCAGGGCAAGCAGCTGCGCTGCCACCGCCGACCCCCCTCCGCCACCGCCATCACATCCCCGCGCCTCGGCCCCCGCCGCCTGCTGCCAAGCGGCAGGGAAGGACCCTCCCGCCAGGCTGGCGCCGTACGCCACCAGCCGCCACCGCTGAAGCTGCGCAGCAAAGGGCAGAGACGGCGCGGGCGCCGCCAGAGGCGCCACCAGCTGGCGCAGGAGTGCTGAGCTAGCCTCCAGGGAGGTCGGCCACGTGTGCAAACGGGGGTGCCTGGGCTGCGGCGGCGGTGGTGGCTGCGGCGGCGGCGGGGTCATCTCGGTTCCTGCTGGTTTCGGAGCCGCCGTGTGTGAGCGCGGGGTGCTGCCGACGAGCGGGGTGCTGCGGCGGTTGCAGTTATTGGGGTTGGGGGCTGGATGTCGGAGTTGGATCGGGAATGGGAACAAAGCATATATCACGATACGTCCCTTTCCGGTCCCGTCTTTGGTGGCCGCAAGTACTTGGCAATACCAAGCACTTGCGGGGTGTGGGAGATGTGGGCACTTGCGGAGTGTGGGAGATGCGGGCACTTGCGGGGTGTGGGAGATGTGGGCACTTGCGGGGTGTGGGAGATGTGGGCACTTGCGGGGTGTGGGAGATGTGGGCACTTGCGGGGTGTGGGAGATGTGGGCACTTGCGGGGTGTGGGAGATGTGGGCACTTGCGTTCTCAGCGTCGCGCAACATTGGCAAGGCATGCCATGCCATGACCAGGTCGGGTTGCGCCCCGCTGGGTCGGGTGGCCGCACCTGGAGCACGGCGCAGCGGCCGCCGCCGCAGCGGCTCCTGCCGCCAAGAGACCTCCGGGAGTCGCCGAGCCCCCCAACGACGGTCGCCGCAGTACGAAAAAACCGCCGCCACCGCCGCCGGCGGTTGGCGCCTTCCCCAAACCAGAAACTGGCGCCGCCGCCTTCGGCGCCTCTGCCCCTGCGGGCGCCACTCCCAGGGGCCTGCTGCCGCTCCGCCGCAACGCCTCGGGGATGGCTGAGCCGCCAGCCGCCGCCGCCGCGGGGCTGCCGCCGTCACCGGCGGCCGCCATTCTCCCGGCGAAGGCTGCCGCCGCCGCTGTAGCCCCGATGGGTGTAGCTGCAGCCGCCACCGCCGCCGCCGTCGTCGCCCCGATGGCTGTAGCGACCTGCTGTTGAGGGTGCTTTGGGTGCAAAACATCGCCGGCGTTGCTGTCCGCGCCGGAGGGCGGTGCCAACAGCTGCTCATCCAGCTCGTCTTGCAGCGCGCTGTGACACGCCAGCACAGCCAGCACCGCAGCATGAATGACCGCCGCCTCGCCCCCAGCTGAGCAGCCCTGCACGCCACCCTCGCCACCCGCCGCGCCCTGCCATCGACCCACGCCAGCAGCCGGCGCCGCAGGCCCGTGCAGGCCACGGGACGAGGCGGGGCGAGGCGGGGATGCTGTCGTCGTACCGCCCGCGCACGCCATCTGTACGGCATTGCGCACTGCCTGCTGCGCCGCCGGCAGCCCGACAGAACCCGCCGCCACCGCCGCCGCCACCGCCGCCGCCGGCGGCGCGCATTGAGTCCCGGCACCCGGCCGCGCGGGGGCATCGCTCGCTGCGAAGACGCTGGCCGCCGGCTGTACGGCGGATAGCTCCGGAACCTGTGGCCTGCAGAGCCCGCTGCTACTTCCATCGCCGCCGCCGCAGATGTCGCTGGAGGGTTGGAAGCCGGTGGCTGCTGCGACGCGGCTGGGCGCGGGCGACATGCTTGATGCTGCTGCTGCTGCGGTGGTGGTGGTGGCAGCGACCGCAGCTGCTGCGCCAGGGGGGTTGGAGTCAGGCCGAAGTGGCGGTGGCAGTGGGAGCAGCGGCTCTGCGGCCCGCAGAACGGCGGTGGCGAGGCCGGGAGGTGAGCGCAGGAGCACCTCGGTGACAGCGGCCAGCACCTGGGCGGCGAAGGCAATGCGGCAGGAGCCAGCAGGGCCGAGGTGCGGTGATCTTTCGGAGCTATGTCATGGACGAATGGGCAGCGACAGTGGCAGACAGGTTCCTTTCCTCCGACGGTGGCAGACAGGTTCCTTTCCTCCGACGGTGGCAGACAGGTTCCTTTCCTCCGACAGTGGCAGACAGGTTCCTTTCCCCCGTTGTGCTGCCTGCCGCAGTTTGGCTGTTTGGCCCAGTTTGGCGGTTTGGCGGTTTGGTCAAGTTAAGCAGTTTCGTCCCGAAGATGCGACTGCGGGGTGCTCCACGCTCCGAGACCACCCCGACACCGCCCTATCGCAACCCACCACAACACGCCTGGAAAGGCCCATACCTGCATCCGCAGCTGAGATACGACAAGCGCAGAAGCTGTGTCACGGTAATGCAGCAGCTGCGGCAGCGCCGGCGTCGCGCCGGCGTCGGCATCGGCTGCCCGCTGGACGGGCAGTGGTGGGCCACTGGCGGGTGGACCCTCGACAAGTTGCTGCGAAACCTGGTCGCCAAAAACGGCATGGACGAGCATCTCGGCCAGAACGGCAACCTGCTCGTCCATGTGTGCGGACGAAGCCCAGGTGCGCGCCGACCCGCGGGACGCCGTGCTGCTGCGCGGGGCTGCTGTGCCGCCGCGCCTTGCGCCAGCCAACGCCTGCAAGTACCCCACCATATCGGCATTGGAATAACGGATACGCGTTGGACCGTTTCCTTACCATACCATACCATAAGCAATCCCTCCCTGCCTAAACACATAACACACTGCTACAGGCTAAATGTTCCCTCGTGCAGCAACACACTGCTACAGGCTAAATGTTTCCTCTTGCAGCAACGCACTGCTACAGGCTAGATGTTTCCTCTTGCAGCAACGCACTGCTACAGGCTAAATGTTTCCTCTTGCAGCAACGCACTGCTACAGGCTAAATGTTTCCTCGTGCAGCAACGCACTGCTACAGGCTAAATGTTTCCTCGTGCAGCAACACACTGCTACAGGCTAAATGTTTTCTCTTGCAGCAACACACTGCTGCGGGGCGATCTACGGGTTTCGCCAACCGCGAGCACGGCGTGTTTAATAGGCAGAAACACGAGCGCGACAAAGCCATAAGAGGAAGCGGAGGGCCGAGATGAGCTCACCTGCCCTAGAGAGCAAACCAGGACGCAGACCGGCGGCATCCGCAGCTCCAGCTCCACCGGCTCTTTGCACTGCGGGCCGTGGCCGCGAGACGTCGCTTTGCGGCTGCGGCCACGTGGGCCCCCGCGCCGGCCGTCGGCGGCCGGGCCGGCCAACCGCCACCTCAGGCAGTTCGCCAGGCGAGGACGCTGCGGCTGGGGCCACGGAGTGGGCCGTGCCCCGGCGCCCGCACCTCCGCTGCCGCCGGCCGCCCCGTTGCTCTGGTCATGGTGGCAGGAAACGAGGGCTGCGGGGCTTGTATCGCTGCCCACAAGGCAAGACTGCAGCATCACCGCTAGCCTATCGGCCCAGAGCATGCGCAAGGAGGTTCCCCTGGCGCCTTGGTCCGGGTGGCTGCCTCGCGCTGTTCCGCCCCCAGCGACGCCTGGTCGCCGCACCGGAGACTGAAAGCCCTCGTCGCCGTCGCCACTGTCGGCGCCATCGCAGCCAGCGTCTGAGTCTGACTCGTAATCGTCGTCAGCGCTGGCTGCCCGTACCTCTGCCGCCGCCAGCGCGGCCTGCACACGATTGAAGATCGCGGCCGTGGCGGCGGCCCCCGGCGCGGCAGCCGCGGCGCCGTCCCAACACCCCCCTTGGCCCCCGCTGCAGCCGCCATCGGCCCCAGGGCCTGCGGGGCTGCTGCAGCGGCAGGCTAGCAGCAGCATCGCGTCCATCAGCTCATGTACGACATCCGCCAGGTCCGCGGGCAGGCGGCGGCAGTGCGCCAGCGTCGCGCACAGCACCTCAAGCGCCACATCGACGTCACCGGGCAGCACCCCAGCGGCGGCGGCGGCGGCGCCGCCGCCGATGTTGCCGTACAGGCCCGTGGCGGGAAGCGAGCTGGCGGCGGTGTCATCGTTGTCCTCGTTGCGGCCGCCTGCGCGTTTGCGGCAGTGGCACAAGGGGTCAGGCCGGGCGGAGGGCGCGGCGAAGGCAGGATGTCGAAGACCTACAGCAGCCCCCTGCCTCTACAGCCCTTTGCCTATGGCTTTTTGCCTAGGTCCCACTGCACCACTTGCCAGCAGTTGACCAGGCCCGCCTTGATCCCTTCCGTGCTGCCAGCCCCCTGCTGCCCCTAGCCCCTGCCGCCCCTAGCCCCTGCTGCCCCTAGCCCCTGCCGCCCCTAGCCCCTGCTGCCCCTAGCCCCTGCCGCCCCTAGCCCCTGCTGCCCCTAGCCCCTGCCGCCCCAAACGCACGGCCTCGTCCTCCCCCCCCTCGCTGCTCCCAGGCCATGAGCCGCCGCGCCTCACCCAGTGCCAGCCCCCAGCCCTGGCTCGGCGTCAGCTCCAGGCGGGTGTCGTGAAGCGCCCAGGACGAGGCGCACATTTGCGACCCAGTTGTCAGCCGAGAGGCCAGGGAGGTCTGCGTGTAGGTTTGAGTCTGCGAGGGCGCGAAGCTCCCCCTGCGAGCCCCGGAGCCCGGAGCCGGCGTCGCAAATCGCGGCAGCGGTCCGTCAAATGCGGAGCCGCCGGGAGCCGACTCCGCCGCTGCCGGCTTGCCGTCGCCGTGGCAACAAGAGGTTGCGGCCTTGGCCGCCGCCGCCGCAGCAGCAACAGCGGCCGCCGCCGCCGCTGCCTGCTCGGCCGCCGCGTCCTCAGCGGCCGCGTTTGCGGCGGCGGCTGACGCCATACCCACGGCGCCCAACAGGAGCGCGTCCGCCAGCTCCTCGCTGTACGGCAGCAGCGGCGCCAGCAGCCGCACCAAAGGTACGGCGGTGGCAGGGGCCATGGACAGCACGTAGCCCGCGTGCCCCTGCAGCAGCGACAGCAGGTCCAGCGAGCGGCACAGCAGGTGCCCGAACGTGTCGCCGTCGCCGCACAGCTCCGAAACCACCGAGTCATCAATGATGCAGCCATCGCCGCCGTCCTCCGGGCCAGCTCCGGCTGCGAGCTCCATCGCCCGTAGCTGAGCTGCGGCCGCCTGGACCCTGCTTATGTCCGAAGTAATGGCGCTCACGACATGCCACAGGGGGCTGTTGCTGCTGCCGCCGCTGCCGTCGGCATCGCCGCCGTCGGCATTGGCAGCCGAATGCGACCCACATGCGCCCTCCTCGTGGCCATCCGGCCCCAGCCGGTCCAGCACCTTGGGCAGGACCCGTAGCGCCAGCCGCGGGCAGCTCCACACCAGCGCCGCAATCAGCACCGCGCCGCACCGCCCACGCACCTGCTGCCCTGCAAGCAACGCGGCCGCTTCCGCCGCTTCCACTGCTTCCGCGCCCTTGCCCGCCCCCGTGAGCTGCTCGTCTGCGAGGTTTCCTCCAGGCGCGGCGCCGCCGCCGATGTGGGCCCGAGTGCGTAGGAAGGAGGCGGCAGCGGCGGCGCCGTGAGGCGCCGCCGGGTACGGCAGCGGCGCAGCCAGCCACCCCAGCGCCGCCTCCGTCAGCCAGTCGGTGGCGTAGGTGAGGCCGCTGGCGCTGTAGGCGGCGGTCCAGGAGCTCAGCTGCAGGGGGCTGCGGAGGGACGGGCGCAAGGGGGGGCTGGGATTGGGTGGGGCTCGCAATGCATTGCGTTCCATCCATACAAGTGTGTCGCGAACTCAATTCCGACACCATAATTTGTCCCTCAGTTTCATCCCAGGCACGATCCACCGCCGGCTTCGCCAGCCCCGGCTTCACCGGCCCCGTCTTAAGCAGCAACCGGGTTTTGGCCGAAAGCAACCAAGCGCGCACCAGCTGCATTGCACAACCGAGACCACGGCCTGCAGCGCCGCCCGGCCACAGCCGCCGGGGCACGCGCTGTATACGCACGCCGCCAGCAGCAAGTCAGCCGGCGTGGGGCCGAGCGGCTGCCGGACACCGGTTCCGCACGCCGCTGACGGCGCCAAGGCCTGGTTGGCCGGCGATGTCGCACCCATTGTGTCGCACAGCTGCTGCAGGAGCAGCATGCCCAGGGGCGCATGCCACACGACGCTGCTGTGCACCAGGTCAAGGAGATCCTGGTGTGGGACGATTGGGGAAACAGGGTCGTGTTGGTGGGCATACGTGTAGACGAGGACGTGGGGGGCGGGTTGGTAGGAGGGTTTCGATGTGGACTTGCGGCCCTAAAGAGGAGACTGCTTCCCCAGCGTGAGGGCTGACCCGTCGGCCAACAGGAAGACACTGCCACCGTAACTTGCACGCCAAAAATGGGTTGTTTGGGATAGCTGACGGAACGCCTTCATATCGACATGATTGGTCGGCGACGCGGTCAACTACTCTGGAGGGGACTCACTTGGAGCAGTGAGGCCACACCAAAGCTTTGACCAAACACGAGTCGAAGGCATTTAGTCCAAGCCCGAGCGGCTACGCCTTCGGAGCTGGCGCAGGCCTTGACTTCGTCTCCAGAACTGGAGTCGCCTGGCTGAAGCCGCTCAATAGCGTCCGTGCATCCGCTAAGCTGCTCTAAGCATGTTTCCACAATATCTGATACCAATTGGACGTCTACTTGGGTCGACGCGAAGGCTATCTCCAGCGCAATTGCACATTGTTCTGGTGACAGCTTGTCATCCATGGCGATGGCCAAGCATAGAAGTAATTGCGTAGTTTATCATTAACGGCAAGCTAGGACTTCAGCATCAGACCAAAGTCCTTGAAATGCACGTAATGTGCCCCTTGCAGATACAAAGATTTAGGCCTTCCATATTTGTCCAGGAAAACGTTACAAAGTAGTGGCCATGCGGCTAGGACTTGCGTTGGCACAGAGGGAGTATGCTCCAACCAGGTACGGCGTGGTTCCATGTGTTGTGGCGGGGATTGACATACGGGCCAACATTACGTGCCACAGCCACGTAGGAATCCTTCGTAGTCATTTCAACAGCCAAATGGGGGTACCAGCTCAGTATACATCGCTGTTCCGGAGGAACTCTTTAGTGTTACAGTTAGGGTATTTGCCGGGCACCGCGGATGGTTGTCATGCACAATAGAGATCAATTCCCAACGAATCCACACTTATCGAGAACACATAAAAATACAGCAAGCATGGGCTATGATACAAACTTGTCGACCGCGACACAATTAACGGATGATCGAAGCAGCGACGACAGCTACTGCAATGCAATCAACATAGCGTCCTCCATTTCGAGTTCGACGTTCCGTGCACCTCCGTCTGAGGATAAAATAGGCACCAACCGCATTCTGTGCCCCTCCCACGGCCATCTGGGGCCACCGTGTAGCTGTGCACGTCTAAAACACAATGCGTGCTGCCAACAACAACCTCGTCCTACATGCATTCAACTCTAGGGAACGCAGAGCACACACAACGAAGCAGCACAGGTGAGGGGTTCTTCACGCATCCGCGAGACGTAACTGCAATAAAAAGTCTTCTAGCGCACACGAATTGAGGTGCGTTCATGAATGGAGTGATGTAAGGGTACGCACACAGCCTTACTCCGTCCGCTATGTCCTCACCTACACCAGGCACCGCGTGGCACTGCAAATCGCTACCTACCACCACATTTACGCACCGCAGCCTCCATTTGGCGCTCAAGCAGCCCCACATCTTGCCTCAACGCGACATTCGGATAATTCTTCTTCCTTGCCACGCAAACAAAGGAAGGGCACGGGAGCGCCCCGCGAGAGCCAACGATGATGAGGCCTCCACTGGTCCCTTCCCCACTGGCACCTCACATGAACAACGACGCACGCGCAGTTCGCGCCGCGTGCCGCACCGAAGCGGACAGCCAAGCAATCGGCAGGAATTAACCCGTGTCCGCAACCCACACACGAGCGACTCATCAGACTCTCAAACGCGTTTCCGGGCTGAAGACCTGTAGCGCCCGTTTGAAGCCAGCCAGGTCCCAGCCGCAAGCCGCCTTCTCCCAATGAGGACCAACACGGGCTCCCGGAACCGCCGTTGGCCAGCTCGCCGTTGATCTGCCTGCCTGCCCCGACACAATGCGTGCCGATGGGCCAGGCCCAAACCCCACCATGACAATACGCCCGGGCAACACCACGCAGGAGCTGGCGCACCCGCAACCCACATCCTGCAGCAGCTCCTTCCTTCCAAGCGGCTTAGGTCGCACTCCCGATCTACCTTCCCCATGCACCCAGCCCGTCGCCGCACGAGGGCGCAAGTACGCAGCACCAAACAGCCTGGGCCACCGCACCACTGCGACACTGCACCAGGCCCCGCTGTATGTACGCGTGCGATGAGGACTTACGCCCGCCTTGTGAGATGCCACAGAAACCCCGACCACCAAGGCAGTTGCGGTGCAGCGTTTAGAGGGCCTGTTCAGGGGCGGTCGCTGGCCGCACGGAGTCCTGCAGCCACGTTCAAATGCTGCTGCTGCTGCTGCCACCGTCGCCGGCCCTCAGCGCCGCGGCCAGTTGGTGCGGCAATGGCGTGAACTCCGACCAGGGCAGGTACACCACCACCGCCTCCGAGTCGCCCGTCAGAAGAAAGAGCTGCCTCGAGTCCACCTCCATCACCTCAACCTGACACGAGCCGCGGGCCGATTGGAGTCAGGACCACACGATGTAGTGAGGCGAATGTCGAAGGGTCGGAGGGCGAGTGTGCACCCCCGCGTGAGTGGGTGCCTAGTTGGCCTAGGCGCGAGGTGGCAACCGGTCAAAGGTGCGAGAGCCGTGGTGTGTGGGGGGGAGAGGGAGAGGCTACCGGTATACTGCATAGAGTACGGACTCTTTTGAGTTCTGGAGATAGAGGCGAGACGGCCATGACAACCCAAAATTCCAGGCGCGGATAGCCCCGCCGTGACTTTGGGCACGAACTAAGGCTGCAAGGGCAACGGTGCTGTAGGAAGGCGAGCAGGCAGGCGCAGCGAGGCGAGTACATAACGAGCTGTACGGCGAAGAGCAGCGCGTGCCGTAACCCCCAGCCCTCCCTGGACACGCCAGCGGCATTGCGGACGTGCTAGCGGCCGCATTGCTCCCCCGGCAACAACGAGCCGCCCCCTGCCGGCCAGTTTCCCCCACCCCCACGGCAACACCGTCCACGTACCTCGTCCGGCAGGTCCGCCTCCAGGCAGGTGGCGTACCTCGCCGCGTCCTCCTCTCGGTCGAAAGCCACCACCCCGTCCTTCAAGCGTGAGAAGCTCAGCGACGAAGCCAGGCCGGGCCGCTTCAGCACCTGTGCGGGGGATGGCGTAAAGACCGGTTACACGACTTGGGTACAATAGCTGGCGCATCGTCTTCGACACAGCGGGCGCGCAGCGCGGCGCGCGCGCGCCTAAGAGTTGTGGGCGCATGCTGGCGGGGCCGGCAGCACGCGACAAGGGCTGACGCCGGATGGGTTCGTAATATCGCTCCGTAGCGTCATACGCCTCGATACCGTTTACCGATATACCACAGTCACCAGGCAGGCACCCGTTCCCCAAAATGTTTACTTCGCCCGTGCCATCCCGCCAGGGCCGTGGCAACGAGGAAGCCCGCATGCCGAGACCGGGCGCGGTGGCGGGGTTAACGCGTTCAGACGCCAGGCCAGGCGACCCACCATCGCCAGCTCGTCCTGCACCTCCTCCTGCTGGAAGCGGGTTTGCAGACAGTACAGCGTGGCCTGCCCGGTGGCCGCTTGCTGCTGCGCCAGCACAAACAGCGGCCGCGGCAGCAGCCAGGGAGAGCCGGTCAGGATCTGCGGGGGGAGACGCGGTGCCCAGGGGTGGAACAACGAACAAGCAGTCAGCTTCAGCAGAGTGGGTGCGTGGGTTCTCAGTGGAGGAGGTATTGACGTGGTAACCTTGAAACAACGTTGGTGGCTCGACTACGGGAATTGGGATAAGAAATAAGCCGGAAGGCCGGGGTCGCGGACACGTGAGCTCCTGCTAGCTTCCGCCAGCTTCTGCCAGCTGCGTGGGCATATGGCCTCACCTGGTAGCTGCCCATCACCAGCTCGTCAACGTTCTTGGGCGGGCGCTTCTGCAGCTTGGCAAGCTCCTCAGCGAGAGGGTCCGGGTCCTGCGGTGTTCGAGTCCGTGCATATGCGACACACCGTCAATTTAGCGGCAGCATTGCAATAGTGGCCGGGCCGATGGACGCTGCAGCACATGTATTGCCTGGTCCTATGAAGCTGCCCCAGCCCTTGTGATCTGCGTCGGGACCGTTGGTGCGCAGCTGATGTTGGTTCGGAATCAAGAGCACGCGCAGCTTACCGCCACAACGCAGGCTGCGCCTGCCAGACCGCACTCGTTCCAAGCAGTCGACTCGTCCTGCAACGCGGTGGGAGGGGTTGCAGCGTAAGTACGGCAGTGCGCGGAGGAAAACGGATACGCCCCAAAGGATGTGAGGCGTATTGCCGCTGGCACAGACACTATCCCCGGTGACGTGGAGTGCAGAAGTTGCTTGGCCGGGATTGCGCAAGTGCTTTCGGTGACACACACAAGCGTGCGATGTATGCCGAGGGTGTTAGGGTTTTGAACATGCTTCATTCCGGTACTTGGTGAGGATGGCGGCTACCTCCTGATGACAACGCGACCTTCCGCGAGCTATGGCGCAGCGTACTAAAGGCGATCGCATTGGTGCAAGGCTATGCACGACAAGGTTGACGAAGCTCGGCCTAACCTGTGTACTATATGAGGCTTCATGGTGTTGGCTGGCCTGGCTGACTGGGCGCAGGAGACCACCGCTTCCCCTTGGAGACATTTGCTGGAACCAACAGTTATCCAAATGCTCTAACGGGAGTACGGCAGTTTCCTTTCTGCGGGACGACGCTCGGGGCCTCCTTGACCACAAGGGATCACATAACCGTTGGTAGCACGGTTGCCCTTGGCGTGTTAACTGCTCACACGAGCAAAGGCCGTAGCTTACCGCCGACGTTTTGGAGGTGGCTGTGATCGCAACGACTATGAGTGTGAGATTCGCTGGAACGGGGCTTGAGAAAGCACAGGCTGAGTGCTAAATACGCTTTCGGTGACGCGCGCATGCTTGCTTTCCTACAGTGTCACCTGTCAAAGCTGTAATGCATGATCCTATGGCAGGACAGCAAGTGAACAACTTTAAATCCATAGTTGCCGACCTCCCAGGCTGCGGTAAAGCGCTACCTTTGCCGCTTTTGGGAAAATACCTCGCGAAAGACGCAACACAGGAGCACAGATAATCGTGGTTCGCCTTTAATACTATTCAACTTTTTTTATTCCGTCTATGGTACCCCTGGCGTGGGTACCGACATAGCCGTGCAGCCGGTATCGTCACCACATACTCATATCCTGAGCACCGCACCTCTTCGACTTGCGTCCACAAGCTCCAAGTGTCCTCCACTTCAACTTCCACCTCTTGAGCCGTGGCGGTGGGGTAAATAATCCGACGCTCGTTTCCGTCGGGGTACCGAAGGATACGAACGCTCGCCGAATTTCGACCGCCAGCTTTAGAGGGAGACCCCGCGTCCTTGCCGGATGTAGATGTCGCAGCATAAACTCTCAGCTGCGTACGCTGGGCACAGCGCTTCGGTTGCGACACTAGAGATCCCGCGGAAGTCCCTGCCCGAATGCCAAGCGATAACATTACGCCAATTTGCAGAGATTTCGGCGTATACTAAATACAGGATGCGTGTGAGGGTTCTAGGGCTTTTTCAAAGCGTGGTGTCCTCTTGGAACCGAAACTTGGACCTATGCTGTTATAGGTGAACTACACTGAACAAGTGGTTTATGACATATGCGGTTGTAATCAATGTTGCGCGGTTCTTGCAAATGACCCCTGCCCAGACCCGCCACGTTATGCATTAACCGCCAAACTTATAATCCCGGAGCTCCTCTTTGTTCTTGCACCCATTTTGGTTAGACAGGAAATGCATTTAATTCTATTCATGTAATTCCCTCTGAACGTTCCGCCACGGGAGGCCACGGGTAGACAGGCATGGCCGATAGCCATGACAAACCTGGTAAGCAAAGGATTCAAGACGTGTAAGATGTAGCAGTGCTGCGGATCACTTGAAGGCCAAGCGGTTAAGATACGGATATCACCGCAACGTTGCGGCTCCGCCACCACCTTGGCCCGGGGTAAATATCACCACCCGTGCCCTACACCCTCCACGCGCACTACCCCTAACCAACCCATGCGATTCTGTCTCAGGGATTTATATAATGCGTCATCCTTTAACGTCCATCCCAGTAAGCGTGGAGTAAGTGTATTGTATAACCCTACACCTTCCAACGGTGCAAACTTATGGCAAATCACACGGCTGTCATGTATGCGGGAAGCCTCTGCGGCATCGGCTTTCCTGTCGTCACATTGATAGTGTGCAATGGCCGAAAGTTAATGCCGTAGCAAGCCGCATGTACGGCAGCCAGTTGATCAACATCATTCAGCATCATTGTCCCAGCTGCAGAGCGGTAGCAGCCACGTAGTGGCCACGGGGTGTGTGCTCATGTGCCTTTGTTCCGGTGCACATCGGTCTTTGTCTCCTCCGTCTTCTCAGTGTCAGGCGATGTGCCCGATGGTTCTACCTCTTGGTCTAGAACCCACTGTAACCGTTAGTTGGTACGGGTTACAGGGACCGTTAGTGGGTAAGGGTTACAGGGACCCAAAGTCAAAAAGTTTACAGGGGAGAAGTACCATCCCATCCGTACATTCACCCTTCGTGGACTCATTCTTGTCTTTTGCCCGGCTGCCTGGTGGGAGGACTTCCGCTTCAGCGGCCCGGTGATCTTGCAGTATGCGCCTCCTGTGCTTTACTGGGTGGGGGTCGCTTTAGGTGTCTGTGAGCTCCGTCTGATACGGTCTGGAGAGATTATCCAACCGCGGTTCTTTCGACCCATAATAACGTGCTTCACTTGCAGTAGAAGATGCGGGTTAATACAGCGCAACCAGGCATGCAAGTGCGTTGTGAAGCTTGCCCCGCCCCCGAATGTATCCCCCAGCGGCACCATGCGACGGCCCATAGCGGGCACGCCCCAGCAAACGGCAGTCATCAGGACAGCAGTGCCTCGACGCGTGCCTCGACGTGTTCGGCCCGAACCTTGACGGTGACCCCAAAAATGTACATTCTATTCGGTCCGTGGTGGCAAGGATGGAATGCTTGCGCGGCAAGTGGATATGCGACGATAGGCGGCAGGATGTGGGCGCCTGGCGATGCGTGTCTGCGGCGGGTGGCTTTGCAGCTGGGGGGTCTCACGCTGTCGCCTGCTGTCGCTTGCGCTGGCTGAACGGGTAGCCGACACTTTCGGGGCTGGGGTTCGGGCCAAGCATGGCATGCGTTACCCGCGTCACCTTAGACCGCCAATCCAGTCGCGTGAAGTGATGCAATTGCTAGCGATCTAAGGTTCAGGAAAATGTTGGACGAACCTCCCGCCACGTGCGCGCCACGCCAGTGCCGGTCGGTCGCTCGGTCCAGGCGTGTCCCAGCGTATCGAGGGACAGCAGGTCGGGTAACGTGGGGGTTGTGCCTGGGGCACGCCGAAAGGAAGTTCAGCCCCAAAGCGCCGCCTTGCAATCGAATGTTATACTGTCGCCCAACCCTACGACAACCCCTGACAACCCACGGGGCGGGCGGTACTTGTACTGAAGAGGGAAGTGATATCAAGCTCCTAGGGTTCGCGCTAGTCCTTCCGTGACGGTATCCACCTCTAGCTTGGCGCCAGCCTCGGCCTTGGCAATCAGCCAACTAAGCAGACACAGCAGCCGATACGGCAGTCGCGACGCTCGAGACGCTGTCAGTAGCGCACCTAAAATGCAATTGGAAGGAAAGGCCCATCTCTAATGGTCGTGCTTTCAATTTGTCCCTTCAGCTGTTGAGGTCCCGTTTCGTGAAAGCCCTGCCGTACGACCTCGAGCGCAAAGAAGTTGAGAAGGACGAATGCAAAGTACCAAGGAGATGGCAAGGTAGCCCGCGTTCCTCACACATAGTAGAAATGTCATTATTGTTGAATAGTCACGGGATCGAACTGTCCTGTCCCTAGGGTCCTAGACATCCCGCAGCCTGCCGGCACATGGGATAGCCAATGAGGATTGATCCGATATAAGTTGGGCCATCCTGGTTTTAAGCGACAGCCTTGAAGAGCATTTGCAGCTTTTGGGGTTCGCGCCCAGGCATCGACGTACAGGCGAGCGGCTGCAGGTCCAGAACCGAGAGTGGTTATGGAGGAGCCGCCAGTAAGGGCTTTCTGGTCACCAACACCGCCCTCGCACACCGTGACTACTGTGGCGGTCGACGTCGGCGCATCTCGGTTATACACTGGCAGCTCAGATGGCGCCATTGTGCGGTAAGGACATGCGATGTCATGTATTATCAACAACCCTTTCTTATGCCGGCCGTCTAAAGCATGTGCCGCTGCCGGAACTGGCTAGATGGCCTCGCGTTGCCCGGAGGTGCGACAGCGATTATTCAAACCCACCGGATGGGTTTGCAGGTGGCAGCTGCATGCGGTCAACACTCCACGGGCCTGCGTCATGCTGGTGGGACACACACGCGCCATCCGACATCTGGCCCCGGGTTTGCAAGGTATGCAATGTGAGGTTGACCACGCCCCAAGCCATGCCCGGCTGTCCCTATCCGAGCCTGTATCACCCAGAGCCACTTCGTGTTGGTGGGTTCCAACAAATTTGCCCATGGAGGACATCCTGGGCACGGGGGAGCTAGCGGCGCACACCCTTTCCCCCCCGCGAAGGCGACGAAGGGAGGGGGGTTCCTTGTCGGGCTGCAGTTGCCCCCGGTGTGCCCACTTGGGAGGCCCGGAACGCCTGATTCCTGGGATGCAGAGGGGGTTGTTGTTCCCTGCGGGTCGGGGTTCTTGCACGGCAAGGCGCGAAGCCCGTCTTCCCGGGCGGAGGGGGCAAGACGGCGAGGTGATGAGAGAGATGGCGCACTGGCTCTCCTGCCCGACCACGGGCTCAGACAGCCCCTTCCCCCTGCGCCGCCGCATTACCCTTCCCTGGATCGCGCGCGTGCGCCAGGCGACGATGGTGGGTGCTACCTGCTGAGTGTGGACGACGCGGGCGGGTGCTGCCTGTGGCGCGAGCCTTCCGGTCGCTGCGTGCTGCAGCGCTGCATACCCGAGCTGGCGCTGGCGCTATTCGCGCAGATGCCGCCGGTGGGTCGGGTGGTTGTTGGGTGGTTGGGTGGGTGGGTGGGTCGGGTTTGTGTTGGGTGGTTGGTTGGGTGGGTGGTATGCGTCGCCAGACCGACGGGGCGTGTTTCGCCGCTCCGGTGAGCGGGTAGGGGCCGCGGGTGGTCGGGTGGGTCGGGTGGGCGGGTTTGCGGATATGTCACCACGCCGGGAGAATACGTGTCTAGCGTCCAGGTGATTCAGGTGAGCTGCTATTCGGCCGTGGGACACCACGCCCTGCGAGACGCATAAACATACACGCCCTTAGTGGTTAACAATGCCTCGCTCCCTCCCTCCCTCCTGTACCGTGGCGAACCACTTCTCGCTCCCTCCCTCCCTCCTGCACCGTGGCGAACCACTTCCTCGCTCCCTCCCTCCCTCCTGCACCCTGTGCGCCACGTACGCCACCTTTCACCTTGCCCGCAGGACGAGCCACTGACCGCGAGGTGGCTGCTGGCGGCCCTGCCCGCCGCCTCCGACACCCCCCCGCACACCCCACCAGCCCCACAACCGCCGCCCAGCACCCAGCAGCCGAAGGGCCTTCAGGGCGCCTCCAGCAGCACCACCCCAGCCGCCGCCGCACCCTTCGCCGCAGCACCCTCCGCCGCCCCCGGCTCCGAAACTCTGGTCGCATTGGTCCTCGACTGGCGGGCCCTATGCGTCACTCAGCTGCTGCCCATGCAGCCGCTGCAGCAGCTGGTCAACGTGGACCGCGGCCCGGCGGAAAACGATGACGCGACCGCGACCCGCGGGTCGTCAGTGACCATGCTAGGCCTCCGAGTGAGCTGCTGCAGCGTCCCGCCTACAGCTGCGCCTGCATGGTCGCCGACGACACCTCAGGACCACTTCGGGCCGTGGAACCAACCCACTACCGGCGGTGAGGGGGCCGCGGCTGCGGCCTCAGCTGGCGGAGAGGACCTGGCGCTAGTGGCGGCGGTGTCGACCGGCGGCGCGCTGTACGGCTGCGTCGTGCCGTACGATCCGTACAGGCCTCCCGCCTGGGCGCTCGGGCCTGCCGATGGCGGCGGCGCCGAGGCGGCGGCGGTGCCAGACGTGCGCGAGCCGCTGCTGGCGGCGGCGGTCAGTGAGGACCTCCGCTGGGCGGTGCTGGCGGCCGCGGATGCATGGATCGTGATGGAGGCTCGCCGCGACGTTGCAAGGCTGGCGGCGGCGGGGGCGCCGGCGCCGGCGTGTCCCAGCGGCAGAGGCCTGCCGCCGTACACTCTGCAGCTGTCGTACACCGCCAGGTGCCGCGTCAGCCTGATGCACCAGCCGGGCTCGGGCTGGCCGGGACGGCCGGCGCTGCGGGCGACGCCGGCGACGCCGGCGGCGGCGGTGGACGGAGCGGCGGCGCCGACGGCGGCGCAGCGGCGGCGGCGGCAGCGGCAAACGCATCAGCCGGAGGGTGATCCGCTGGACCTCCGGAGGGCCTTATCCACCATCGGTGAATCCTCTGATTCTGACGACTCGGAAGACTCGACTGGGTCGGGTGGTGCACCCGAGGTCGGGACGGCAGCGCTGCTGCAAACTCCAAACTCCCCGCCTTCGGGCGCAGCGGCGACAGCCGCGCTCGGCCATGGCACGAATGGCGGTGTGCGAGGCCAGCCGCCGCCGCCGCCCTGCGCCATTCGGACGGCAACCCACATGCAGCTATTGGGCTGTTGGGAGCGGCGGGCGGCGGCGCCGACCGCGCTGGCTGAGGCGGCTCCGGAACCATCCACGGCTGCGACAACAGCCTCCGGCGGCGGCGCCGGCAGCGGCAGCGGCGTGGAGGCAGTGGCGTCGGAGCTTCGGACGGGCGGCCCAGCTGGGTGTGGGTCTGCGGAGTCGAGCGGCGTGCAGTCGGTTGAGCGGCACCAGGCTGACCGGCCGCAACACCGGGGGTTCTCCCCTTGGGGCGAACGGGATGGAGCTGGCGGCACGGTGGGGGGCGATGATGAGCCCGGCCTCGCACAGCTGTCCTCCGCCGCCTACCTGCCACGCCGGGACAGTCAACAGCAACAGCAACAAGAGCAACCCCGGGAAGAAGGGCAGCAGCAGCAGCAACATCAGCCCCCGCAGCAGCACCAGCAGCAGCACCAGCAGCAGCTAGACGGAGGAGAACGACATGAAGACCAGGAACTAAAGGACCCGGAAAAACTGCAGCGGCAACAAATTGGACTGCCGCAACAAGCAGGGCAGGCAACGAACGGAGACGTGCAGCGGTGGCGACCGCCGACGGAGGGCTCTGCGGCGGCGGCGGCGGCGGGCGATGGCGCGGAGCGTCACCTGGTTCCGCAGGCACCCGAAAAGGCAGCACAAATAAACGGCCATCTTCAAAACTTCGAACTCGGACACGAACTCCACCGCCACCACAATCACCACCACCGCGACCATCATAGCCGCCACCATAGCTACCATAGGCAGGTTCTGGAGCTCCTCTGCTGGGACGATGCAGGACGCCGGCAAGTGGTGTCGCTGACGGCCAGCGGTCGTACAGTTGCCGTACGGGACCTGCCGGCGCCGCCGCTCGGCGGCGGCGGGTCCGGCGGGTCTGGCGGGTCCGGCGGCAGCGACAGCGCATCTGTCCTGGCATCATTGCCGTCGACGCCCACATGGAGCTTCTGCTGCCATGTCGCATCGGGAGAGGCAGCCGCTACTGCAAGGACGGCAAGCGCCGGCGGCGCCGGCGGCGGTAGCGGAGGCGGTTGGGTGGTTGGCGTCCACAGCCACGTGGGCGGACGAGCAGGGTGCCCAACCGCCGCGGTGCTTCAGTGGCCTCTCAGCCGCCAAGGCGAGGTCATCGGGCGAGCCGCAAACGGTGGAGCTAGCGCCTCGGCGGGAGTCGCTGCTGCAGCGCCGGCAGGGCCCTCGGTAGAAGCTGCGCAGGCGGCGGTGAGAGCGGAGCAGGCGGCGGTGGATGGCCCGGAGCCACTCGTGGGGTTGCTGTCGGACGGCTGGAGCCAATTCCACCGCAGCCCGTCGCCTCACGTTGGTGGGACGCCAATCGGGCCGACCCATGGGCCGACAGGAACAGCGCCGCCATCGCCGCCGTTTAAGTGCCCCTCCGGGGGCCGTAGCGACGCCGGCGCCGCCAGGTGTAGCGGCAATAGCAGCAGTAGCAGCAGTAATAGCAGTAGCAGCGATGGCTCATCGGACGATGTTGGCTGGGAAGCCGAGTCGGACCAGATGGGGCGGCGGCGGGGCCGCGGGAAACGTGCACACGGCAGTAGCAGCGGGGCCAACGCCGGCAGTAGCTGCTGGGGCGGCAAGTGGACCGACGGCGGACACAGCCGGCGGCGGTGCCGGCCGCGGCTGCTGGACAGCGGCCTGCTGACGTGTCTGTACGAGCGCTGGGCCGCTGTACGGCGCACCGCCAACGGCTGCTCGTCAGGGCTGGCTGCGGCAGGCTTATCGGTAGTAGGGGGGTGGCAGGAGGAGCTGCGCGGAGGAGAGGACGACGGGACGGCGGCGGCGGCGGCGGCAGCAACAGGGCGTTCGGCGGCGGCGGCGGCGACGGTGGTGTCGACCTCCGTGGTGGTGTGTGACGGCGGCGGCAGCGGCGGCGGCGGCGGCGAGGCGGTGATCGTACACAGTACGGCGGACGGGGCGATGCACTTTTGCGACGCCGGCGCGTACGCGGTGCCCGCCGTGCACCGGCGGCGGCGCCGCCGCCGCCAGCGGCACCCTCACGATCACCACCAGCACCAGCACCAGCAGGACCACGAGGACGGTGAGGCGGCTCGCCGTCCAGATCAGCATCGAGGGGGCCTAGGGGCGTGCAGTAGCGGCAGTAGCCCGGCCGCCAAGCCACCCCGCTCGCTGTCGGAGGGCTCCACCATCGCTGCCTCTGCCGCTGCCGCTGCCTCTGCCTCTGCCGCTGCCGCTGCCTCTGCCTCTGCCGCTGCTGCTGGCGCTGGCGCTGGCGCTGGCGCTGGTGCTGGAAGCCACGGGGATGATTCGTCGGCTCCTCCGCTGCCCGGGCTGCGTCTGAGGCCGGCGCGTGCAGGGGTCATGTCCGGGCACATGGCCCCGGTGACCTGCCAGGTGGGTGCGCCGGGGGCTCACGACCGATGCGGCGACGAGGCGACATAACGCGTAGATGGGAGGCATCCATCCTGGATTATCCGGGCGTGGAGTAGGGCATGGAGTGGGGCATGGAGTGGGGCATGGAGCAGGGCATGTCCACCCCCTCATGATCCTCGCTGCGTCACCCGTCAGTTCCCGCATCACCCTGGCGCCCTGCCCCCTCTTCCCCAACCCGGGTAATGTTCTCCAGCATGCATTTCCAAACGTATGCCCCAAACGGGTTTTCCTTCGCACACGCGCTTTCCTCGCAAGCCCCCACCCCGGGTAATGCTCCCCCGCCATCACACCGGTTTGCCCCCCCCCCCTAGGCATTACTTCTCGCTGTGTGCCGACCGACGGGCTTCCTCTCACCCCACCCTACCCCGCCCAGCATGCATATCCAAACGCCTGTCCTAAACGGCCTTCCCTTTCGCACACGGTTATTCCTTGCAACCCTACCCCGGCCTGTGGTCACCGCAGGCCGAGGTCGTGTATACCCGCGGGGTCGGCGCCGCTGCCCTGACGTCCCCTCCCGCCTCCCCCGCACTGCACCTGCGCCTCCACGCCTCCGCGCCCTCACCCCGCCCGCCGGCGGCGCACCAGCTGCCCTCACCCTGGCCGCCCTCCACGCTCCCAGCCCAAGCCCAACGACCGCAACCGCCACAACCGCCACAACCACCGCAACTACCGCACCCGCCTTGCGCCGGCGCCGGCCCCGTCCGCATGTTGCTCACCGGCGCGGCGGACGGCTCGTTCCGCGGATGGTGCACCCACCGCTCGGCCTTCGGCCGGCCACTGTTTGCCGTACACCCGCACGGCGGCGCCGTACGGCGTGTGCTGCTGCCGCGCTGCGAGGGCCTTGCGCCGCCCGAGTTCCGTCAGTGCGTGGTCAGCGCGGCGGAGGACGGCAGCGTGGCGCTGGTGTGCGTGGAACGGGGCCGCGTCGTACGAGTGTGTCGTACATACCCGTACGGCATGCCGGAGGTCGTGTCGTGGAGCTTCCGCAGGTGAGGGCTTCGCGATTGCTGGGTGGGGGGCGGCGGTGGGGCAGCGAGGGAACGCGTGTATGGATGGGCTCGATGAGCTCGACGTGCCCCGCCCTCCCCCGGACAGGCCTCCCCAACTCAATTAACGATCACTCCTTACCAAAAACAATCCGTTCACCTTGCCTGCCGCCTTGACTGCGCTACTATATCTGTATCACTGGACAGCCTCCTCCGCAAACCCTCCTCTTCCGCGCCCGTGTACTTGACGCCTCCGTTACCCCCCCCCCTCCTTCCCGTGCCTCCCCCCCCCTTGCCGCGCCTCCCCCCCTCCTTTCCCTCCTTCCTCCCCCCCACCCTCTCCAGGGGCTTCCTGGCCTGCGGCGGCCACGACCCACTGGGTCGCTGGGTGGTCGCCGTGTTCGACCTGGCCTCGGAGGCGCCCACCCTGGACCGCCTCACGTGCGGCCCGGAGGCCCAGGCCATTCTGGAAGCTTCCGCCCACCCGCACCCGCACGCTCCGGCAGCAGTAGCAGCAGCAGCACCCGCCATGGGAGACAGCAACGTCGATCACCAGCAGCACCACCCGCACCACCCGCACCACCCGCACCACCCGCACCACCCGCACCAGCAGCATCCCCAACACCAGCAGCACCCCCAACACCAGCAGCACGCTGCCCAGGCGCACGGCGTGTGGCACTTGAGGGCGGCTCAACGCCGCGACAGCGGCGGCGGCGGCGGCGGCAGCGGCGGCGGCGGCGGCAGCGGGGGCGGCAGCGGCGGGGTTGGGGGTTGGGGTGCGGAGTTGCTTCAGCAGCATCCGTCTCCCGTGGACCCAGCGGCGGAGCGCCGCGGGCAGGGTGTACACGTCCCCAGCCACGGGTATGGGCACGGTCACATGCTGTCGCAGGCTGCGGCGCTGATGTCCTCCTCGCTGCCCCCTCCGGCGGCGGTGGTGGCGGCCGCGACTGCGTCGCCGCGCCTGCCGCCGGTGTGGGCGTACGGCGGGTCCTTCCGCACGATCTACTGCCGTCGGCCGGATGTCGTACTGGCGGCGGTGGACGGGGAGGTGCTGCTGGCGGCGCTGACGGCGCTGGCGGCCGCCGAGGCCGCCGCGGCGGCGGCCGCAGCGACCGCCGCCGCTGCCGCCGCCGCCGCCGGCGTCAGTGTCAGTGCCCCAGTGCCGGTGCCGCGGAACGTGCCGGCCCGTGGGTCGGCGGGCATCCGCGGCGGCGTGGCCGTCCCCGGTCCAGCCCAGCAGTCCGCCTCGTTGCCGACACCAGGCTTCCTGTCGCCCGCTTCGGCGTCACCAAGCGTACACGGACGTTCCCTCGTCACCTCGCGTCCCGCATCCATCGACATCACTCCCGCCGCCGCCGCCGCCGCCGCCGCCGCCGCCGCTGCCGCCGCTCACGCGGTTTCGGGGCATGGCTCCAGGGCGGCCGCACCCGCCGGCCCACGACGCAGCTTCGACCGGGTCCTCGGCGATGGCTGTAGCAGCGGGCGGCCGTCCCTAGACGACCTCGCAGCGCGGCCCACCGGTATTCCGTCAGCAGCACCAACACAACCGCCGCCGCCGCCGCCGCTAGCAGCTACTGCGGCAGCAGCGACGGAGGCGGCGGCCAGCCGCGGCGACAGCCCCAGCTGGGGCTCCCGTGGGGCTAGTGGCGGTGTCGACAGCCGGAGAGGCGGCGCCGGGGACGGCGACGGAAGGACCAAATCCGAGTGGAGCGACGGCCGGGAGGCGGCAGCGCTCGCCAGCATCTTGCACTCGTGGGCGGCCGACCCGCGGGTCGATCGGGCGCTGGAGGCCGCCCTTGTCGAGCTGGGCCTCCTCTGCGGCGACCCACGGGTCGTCGTCGCCGGCGGCGGCGGTGACGGTGGCGACGGCGGCGGCGGCGGCGGTGGGCGCGACGCCGCCACCCCGCGCTTGCCGCGTCGGTCAAACTCGGCACCAGCCGACGGCCATTGCGCGTGCGGCGGGATGTACGGCACGGAGGGCTGCGAGTGCGGCGGGGTTTCCGGCGGCGCAGGCCTGGCGGCGACAGCGGTGGGCGTCCGAAAGCAGCAGCAGCAGCAGCAGCATGCCGGGAGTCCTGGTTCGTGTCTGGTGCAGCCTGCGTTCGTGTCGCCATGTGGCTCGGTGGCGCTGGTGCTGCCGCAGGTGGGGGGGACGGAGGCGGCCGGGGGGAGGTTGCAGGACCGTTGGGGGAGTGCGCGTCAGTTCATGTATTTTTGGAAGGGGAGGGGAGGGGAGGGGACCGCATTCATGTAACGTAACGACCGCCCCTGTGCCACGCCACGTAGGAACCCCCCTCCCATGTTATCGACCCGTGGGTCGGCGGCTCTAGCTGCGCCGCCTCCCGGCTGCTTCAACTGGTCGTGCTGTCGGGGGCCATGGGCGGCCAGCCCGGGAGGGACATCGCGGACACGGCCTCCACCTCCGCCTCCGCCACTGCCGCCAGGGCGGCCAGTCACTTGCGGCGCCTGTACCTCGTGACCGCGAGGGACGAGGTGGCTGCGAGCCGGGCAGCGGTGGCGGCGGCCGCGGTGGCGGCGGCCGCGGTGGCGGCGGCAGCGGCGGCGGCGGTTGACGTCAACGCTGAGGGGACGTCCGCTCGGACGGTCGCGGCGGAGCGCCGCGTCCCCGAGCCGGACCTGGCGGTCTTCGCGCGGCGTTGGCTGGCGGCCGACCCGCGGGTCAGGGAGGCGGCGCAGCTGCTGTTGGCGGCCTACACTGACCCCGCCGTCCCGCGGGTCGCCGAGTCGCACCCGTCGGACTCTCCCCCTAGCACCCACGACGCGGGCGCACCCAACTCCCCCGCCCCCGCCCCGGCATCAGCCCCGGCATCACCCCTCCCACGCCAAGTAACACAGCTCCTGCGGATACGCGACGCCTCGGTGCCTCAACCCCGCCATCCGCAACCAGAACAGCAACGGCAGCAGCCCCCGCACCTCCGCCGCCAGGCGTCCGGCCGGCAGCAGCACCTCCCACCCCCGCCCCCGCAGCGGCTCTACCCCGCCGCCGTCATCGCCGGCGCAGCCTGTCTGTACCACCCGGATGCCGTACCACGGGAGCTGCTGGCCGCCGCCGTGGCGTCCCTGACGGAGCTGCTGTGCCTCCCGCTGACGGTGGCCAGGGACGCGCCGCTGGCAGCGGCGTACGGCGGCGGCGCCGCCGCCGCCGCCACCGCTGCCGCCTCGGGCCCGGCGGCGGCGGGTGACGCCCTCCGGGCCTCGGAGGGGGGGCTGTGGGGTGACGACGGCGTGCTGCTGCCGGCGGTGGCGGCGGCCATGCTGACGGCGGCGCTGCAGGGGCCGCACCGGGAGCGGTGGCGGCGCGAGCTGCTGCTGCCGGGGGGGCGTTTCGTGGACAGGTGGGTGGTGGAGGCGATGGATGCGTGCGATGGATGTGGCGCTTGCGAAGCTGGGCGGGCTTGCGGGAATGTGTTGGGGTGTAGGAAGGAAGACGGGGATGTGTTGGGGTTTAGGAAGGAAGACGGGGATGTATGCGAACGCTTAACAGTGCAATGTGCTGCGCCAGACGCAACTGGCTGGGTTTCGAGGAAGACCCGTGGATGCCAGAAAAAACCGTTTAGAACAGACGTTTTGACAACTGGCTGGGTGGGATGGGAATGGACCACAGACACGACGGGCTGGCTGGATACATGAGTTGGGTGGGGGTTGGCGGTCGGCGCAGCAGCTGGATGGCTTTGGCAGGGTCGGGGTTGTGCCAGCAGTTCGGGGGGGTGACGATGCTGGTGTCGCGGGGCAGGAGGGTAGGAGGTCAGGGAACAGGACGTGGGCCGGGGAGCAAGACATAAAGCTGGGAGATGTCATCACGTAATGCCATCCTACGTCGCTGGGGCTCCACAGCGCCTACCGGATGTCCACTCACGGCTGCCCGCCATTCCTCACGCCCGCAACCTACCTCCCCCCCCCGCCACACACGGGTTTTCCTTGCCCCGCCACCCCAACCGCCGCCGCGGCCGCCGATTTAGCTTAGCCGCCGAAGGTCGACATACGACCTACGACTTCCGTCTCCTCAACCAAGCTTTCCAGCATGCACCTCGAAACGTTTGTCCTAAACGGTTTTCCTTTCGTACACGGGTTTTCCTCCCCCCCCCACACACATACACATCGTGCCCCCCCCCTCCGCCCCAACCGCAGGCTGCTGCAGCTGGTGCACACCGTACCGCTGACCCCCGCCGGCCCCAGCGGGCAGCCGTACGACGTCCCACCCGTCACGGACGTCGCATCGTCGCCGCCATGGTCCGCGGCCGTTGTGCCTGTCGCCGCCGCCGCCGCCGCCGCCGCCTCCCCCTCCTCCGCCGCCTTCCCCTCCTCCGGCCGCCAGGCGGCCGCCGGCGCGGCGGCGGGCCCCCAGCGAGCTGCTCGGCAGCTAGCGGACCAGGCGGTGGCGCTGCTGGCGGCGGTGGCGGTGGCGGACATGGGCGCCGTGACGGAGGGCCTGGCGCGTTTCGCAGGAGGTGTGAGGACTCCAGGGAGGGCGGGCTCGGAAGCTTTGGGTGGGCGAGCACAAGGCTCCATCTGGAGTGCGCTAGGCACGGTGTGGATATCCGGCTGCCCCCCCGGGGCCACTCCAAGAAGCGCGTTTCGACGCCGTGTCGTTTGTCCAAGTCCAACTCCTGCAGCACCGTAGTCCTTCTCCGCCCGGGTTTCAGTCTCCTGGATGCGTTTCCTCCCCGGCCACCCAAACCCGCCCACCTCCCCCCGCCCGGCCGCCCTGCCCCCCGCCCTCCTGGAGCCCCCAGCTGACCCGCTGCCGCTTCACCCGCTGGTGGCCGCCTCGCTGCACCTCGTCACCGCCACCACCGCCGGCCGCTGCCGCCTGGCGCGCCACGCCCCCTCCCTGGCGCACTACCTGGTGGCCTGCCTGGCCTCGCACCACGGCCGCGGCCGGCCCGACCTGCAGCGCCCCGCCTACTACGCGGCGGCGGACCTGGCGGCGGCGCTGCCGTGCGTGGCCCTGCACGCCGTCACCATGCAGGTGGGTGCGCGGGTGGGTGGGTGGGTTGCAAGGAAAACGCGTGTACGAAAGGAAAACCGTTTTGGAAAACAGACGTTTGGAGGTGGGTGCGGAACGCGGGGTGCGTGGGTGGTGCAGGTGCGTGAGTGGGTGGGTGGGTGGGTGGGTCGGTGGGGTGGGTGGGTGAGGAAAGCCCTCGGGTTTGGCATTGGCTAGGAAACAGGTTGAGGAAGACGTTTGATACACACGTTTGTGCGGTGCATGCTGGAGAGCTATGGTCGAGGAAACGAAATCCGGAGGTCGAAGTCGAATGTCGGCCCTGGCTGCTATGGGTCGGTGGGGTCGATGGGGAGGGAGGGAGGGAGGCGCGTGTTGCGACACACGGGCCGGCGGGTAGCGTAGGAACGCGTGTCAGCCACGTGAGAAGAAGGAAGCGATGGGTCGGTGGGTCGGTGGGTCGGTGGTAAGAGGGCTCCAGGGCGCTGCTGCCGGTGAAACAAGTCCTCACTGGGTTCACCGCTTTGTTCCGAGCACTCTGTGGCCTGTTGGTCGTACGGTGCACACGTCACCTATTGATCGTACGGTGCGCACGTCACCTGTTGGTCGTACGGTGCACACGTGATCGGAAGGGCACGCCGAGCCCGAGCCGGCACTAAGCATTTGCGTGCCAGCCACTAACCCGAGATTTTTGCTTCCCCGCGCCCTACCCCTGTGACCCCCGCACCACCAGTGATACTCCCTCCCTCCCCCTCGTCGCACCTTCCGCCGCCTCCCTCCCTCCCCCTTGCCCCCTCGCCGCCTAACAAACACAGCTGGCAGTGGCCAGCCCACTAGCGGCCACGTGCGCCACCGGCGAACCGCAGTACATCACTGTGTACGACATGGAGCACGGATCTGCCACGTGGCACCTGCCCCTGCAACCCGGTCCCGACGCGCTGCACTCACTGCCCCCCGAGCCGGCGGCGAAGTGCCATCCTGGCGCGGTCGGCACGAGTTGGGCTGCTGCCGCTGTCGCTTCTGGCGCAGTTGCTCCTGGTAGTGGCGGCGGCGGAGTGGAGCAGGGGTCTGCGGGGGCTGCTGGGCTGCTGCGCTGGCTGACACGGGCAGGCGTAGCGGCGCTGCAGTTCAGTCCACAGGTGAGGCCGATGACGATTTGGCAATGGATCCGGATCTGGATTTCGGTTTGTGTGGTAGGTGTACGGTCGGTGACGTAGGGTACTGCTGGCGGTTACTGTCGGTACGGGGGGCGGGGTTCGAGGAAGACCCGTGGATGCCCGAAAAATCCGTTTAGGACAGACGTTTTGAGATGCATGCTGGAGAACTGGGTTGGGGATACGAAAGCCGAAGGTCGTAAGGTGACCTTTGGCGGCTAAGCTAAAGCGGCTACGGCGAGACGACAGGAAGCGAGGACCCCGGGCGACGCAAGGAAACGTTTCGCGGAACCGGGGGGCGGGGGGATGGCAGCAACCCAGCATGGCTGCGTTTGTGGGCTTGTTGGGGGATGAGCCAGGTAGAGGGGGGAACCGGGAAGAGGTGTGTGTGTGTGTGTGTGTGCATTGGGTGTGTTAATTCACTGCTAAGCCGCGAAACTCCACCACGGAAATGAAACAGTCCGGGCGCCACCACTGGATTCGTTTTCTCCAGCGATATGGCAGGAGTGTGGAGCTGGCGGTTGTCGTTGTGGTGACGGTTGTCGTTATGGTAGCGATGGGCGCGTTGCGGTGATCAGCTGGGTGCGAAAACGGATTCGCCAAGCCATCACCCTCAACCCTTCCATTCATAACTGCCCTTCATTTTCCCACCATCGTCCGTTCCCCCAACAGGGTGACCTGCTGGCGGCCCTAGTGCTGGACGGTGCGCCTGCCCCCTCGCTGCTGGTGTACTCGCTGCATCTGCCGTGGTCCCACAAGCTCCTGATGCTGCCGGGGGGCTCGCGCCAGGCGCTGGTGGTGCAGCCGTGCCACTGCTGGCTGCTGCCAGGCCTGGCGCCCCAGCACCAGGAGCGCCGATGTGCGCGGGAGGAAGATGCACAGGGGGAAAATTCAGGAGGCGGACGGCAGGAACTGGGGGTGGCGCAGGCGCAGGTAGAGGCCAATGGGGAGGAAGTGACCTTGGCGCAGGTGGTGGGCCGAGCCATTGGACTCCGCTGGTCGGGGCAAGGTTGCGTGGAGCTGATACGCGGCCGTAGTGTGGTTTTGGCGCGGTTGCAAATTCCCGGTGTGGGCTGAGGAACGTTGCGCCCCTGCGGAAGGCATGCTAGGTAAGGGGCGCGACGTTGATTCATACTAGGAAACGGGGCCACCAATGAGCTGACAGAATGAGGGAACTTGGAAGTCTGTAAGGCTTGGATTTGGCAATGAGAGTGCACAAGACTAGAAACTGGTGCCGTGAAGTTTGTACGGTGCTTGAGGTACTTCAGCTGCCAAGCCAGGTCCCATGAGACTTAACCGTTATTGTCTGTACAGTATTACACGTGCATCAACTCGGGAGCGTCGGACCCTTGCGCAGTTAATCAGTTCGCTGCCTGGTTCGGACTTCCTTGTTTCGCTTTTCGTCGATAGAACAGTACAAGACTTTCTGACTGTCAGCTATTTTCAGAGCACCTCTCACAAAAATCAGAGGGTAGCCTTTGAGGCGTTGGCTCCAGCTGCCCAGCGGTATGTCCACTGCGGTTGGCAACGCCGTCGTGGAGTCCCTGCAGCAGAACGAGGCTGTGGCGCCGCCAGCAGCCCCCGACACGATTCCTCCTGTCGAGGAGACTACACTAGACAAGCCAGGGAGCGCGCTAGTTGCGACCGCACACCAGCATGACCACTCCGAGGAGGACAGTTCAGCCTTTGAATGCAACATCTGCTTGGAGCTAGCAAAGGAGCCTGTTGTGACTCTTTGTGGGCATCTTTTCTGTTGGCCATGCCTCTATAGGTGAGCGCTAAAATGCCTGGGCCTTCCTTGTGGGGTTAGCGCCTGACGCCAGAGCGACCTTTGCGTGATGGCAGGTGGATGCAAGTCCAGGCCTACAGCAGGGCATGCCCAGTATGCAAAGCGGGCGTCGACATAGACAAGGTTGTGCCCATTTACGGGCGCGCTTCTGAGCCGACGAGCAAGGTGCAGGAGGCTGTGAAGCCTGTCCCTCCACGCCCGGCTGGGCAGCGACCAGCACTAGTTCCAGTAAGTACTTGTGCCCACAGGTTGGCGGAAGTTCGCTGCTTTTTGTACTGCCATTGAAGCCCTTACTACTTCCCACAGGCGACGACCCCAGGCCAGACACAGCAAGGCGTTCTCCCTTCACTCTTTGGCTTCCACCTGGGACCTGGCCAGGGGTACAACGAGGCCCTGACGCCGGAACAGCAGCACCAGGTATGACCGGCATTTAGCGACCTAGAACACTCATGAAAATGCTCACCCGTAAATGTCTTCATGCAGGCATTTCTTTCACGGCTGCTTCTAATGTTGGGATCGTTCGTCATCATGTGCCTTCTGCTTTTTTAGAGCGGGCGGAAAGGGCCCTAACTGCGGGTACCGTAGTCGAGGTATATAGAAGGGTCGTGTCGCGTGTCACTATCGTAGTGTTGCATGTTATCATGATATGGCGAGTGCCACAGCACTTGGCACGTCCGTCAGCAAGCTGTTCACGCGTCCGCCGCTGCGACACTGGAAGCTCACAAGGAGCTGCGCGGGCAGCAGTTGAGTCCGCTGCGCTAGCCATCGGGTGGGAAGGAAGGGGGGAAGTGGATTGTAAAGTACTACCATGGGGGCCAACGCGTTAGGGAGGCGGCAGCACGGCAGCTTCGGCCGGAGGTCTTTCGTCTGGGGAGTGGCCACACGGCTGTTCCGATCTCGTCTAGTGTAGGGCCGGAAGTAATAACGCGTCGCAATGTGCCTCATGTACTTGTGTGTGCGTGTGTGTGCGTGTTGCAAGGCGACAAGTGCAGATGGGCGGAATCAGGCCCATGCACGATGGTCCTGCAGGTCCCTTGCCTGCTGCCCTCACATGCCTCTGGTGGGTAGGCGAGGACGCGTGGCGATGTGCAGGAGTGGTAAAACGATGAACTGTGTGTACGACAATATCACCGACACTGGCGCGGCAGGTTATTCCACGCGTAGCTTTTTGTGTGCTGAAGGACCAGGAGGTATCCCTTCCCAACGGGCAACTTACGACTCTGCCCTTCGGGTGCTGGACCGGGACGGCAGATGTGTATCCTCCTAGTTCGACAGACCAGTATTGCCCCGGATGTTCTCGATCATTGTTTTCGTCGCCCTGGCGAGAGTTTTCAAATTGTCGCTTGCGAGCGGCGTGTCAAGGCCGCCATGGAACCGTCGGCGGCAAACACGTGTCTACATTGCTGTTGCGTCGATCGTGTAAGATCGGTCATCTCGTGACTGTATTTCGATCCGCCATGATCTCGTGGAGAAGCACACATCCACACCGCGCCATCTGTTGCACCAGTTGTCGCCCGACAAGGAAGGGGAATTCCGCAAGAACAAATGAAGGGCAGGCGGGGCAAAACAAAATTGTGTGCGGAAAGGGGAATCGACGGTAGGTTAAGTGGAAACGAAACGGGCCCGTTGTTTGGAGCAAGGAGGAATTAAGGGATACGGGGCAAGGAACGAACATCAGGACAGGGGAGGGGAGGTCCAGGAAGAGAGGCGCAACAGGAGAGATGTGCCGTGACCCCCACGAGCACATACGTTACTTCCGCGCAGCCTCGACTCCCGTGCCTGCGATGTTGTTGCCATTGCGCGGCGCAATGTGGGTTACATAAGGCCCCAAGCGCTCCTCGCGAGCCACAATCCGTCTGTTGGGTTGATTTAGGGGGGTTCCCGACATGTGCTCGCCATCTCTCAACCTATCCAACTCCGCCACCAGCTTGCTGCTAATATTTGTTTCAAGTCAGGAGTACGGCGGTCGAAGCGGTCGCCCTGATGAACTTATAGGAACGATGCATCGTCGCCGAGCAGCTGTGCTTACACGGCGCATGCCAAGCACCAGAAGGGAACCATCCTGTACCGTATGAGGCCGCTACCTGGCCGCTCCTGCCCGCGCTGCCCCGGCCACCACAGCCCTGGACACGCCAGTCGCCTTTGCCAACCACGCAGCCCCAAGGTTCTCATGCCGCCTTAAGAAAATATCGCAATCTAACATCGGCAGCGCGCTTCCAGCACATCCACGACCTACTGAAATGGAGCACATTGGAGTGATCGCCTCCTCGCACATGGACCGAACGAGGGCCGCAAACCGACAAGCAGGGGTGGTGTAGACGAGGTATGTAAATAACGCGCTTTATCGTCATCATCGCCATCAAAGGATGAAATGTTGTTGTGTACAGAATCCAAATATACGTCTGCTGGTACAGGGGCTCGGAGCCCCACGGTCCTATGTCGTACAACACATGCAGCGCTGTCACGGCCACCATGTCGATGCGCGCCCCTCCAACCACAACCCTTACAACTAGTAGTAACGGTTACAGTGGGTTACAACTAATGTAGCGCGAGCGCCAACTACACGACATGCATAATGTCTCCAATATCTCCGTACTAGCGTTCGTCGTACTAGCCGTATATATCTTCTCCGTAATGGTTCGTAAGGAGCGTGGCGTCCGGCGGCTACGGGCGGCGATGGAAGCCTTGCCAGAGCTGTAGCAGCGACCCGCGGGTCAAGCTCTAACGCCCGGCCGCCTGGCGGATGCACTGCACCGGAGGGGCCAAGCACGCGGCAGCAGCGACCCGCGGGTCAGGCCCTGACGCCCAGCAGCCCGGCCGCCTGGCGAATGCACTGGTCCGACTGTTGCAGGCTGGTGGGGAGGCCACCTACGAATGGGGGTATGAGAGGAGACCCGTGGGTCGGCACTGTAAAGTAAAACGAGTAGGAAACGTTTGGTACACGCGTTTTGAATCGCATGCTGGGGAACTTCGTTCAGGTAACTGAACCCGGAGGTCGCGTGTCAACCCCGGCTGCTATACCTAGACGGACCCCGAGCAGTTTAGTGAAATGTTTTGAGAGACCGTTTTGGAGAACGGTAAGGAGCAAACAGGCCAGTGACGATCGTTTCGCCTTTCCCCAAAGGTACCCAGCTCGTCCAAAAGTAAAATTTAGAGTCGTGGCTGGACATACTAGAGCGAGACTTGTCAAAGCAAGAACCCGACTGGGAGGGGGGCAGGGCAACGCGGGGGGTGGGTGGAGGGGAAAAAACACCCTCCGTTGAACCCTATTGGTTGGTTGGGCGGTTGGTTGGTTGGTTGGTTGAGCAGGCGCAGCAGGACGAGACGAGGCTGCCACGGACCGGGACCACCACCACTCACACCTGTGGTAGTTGTGATTGTGGTGACGGTTGGAGAAAAACAAACCGCCATGCCGCAGCTGACGACACCTGCATGAACACTTACGGTACGCATCCACCGCCGTGCTGCCTCCCTCCCGCCCTCCCTCCCTCCCTCCCTGCTGGCTGCACCGCGCAACGACGTACCACGAGGGAAGTCGGTGCAGGCGCGGTCGGGGGACAGGCCCGCGCGCTGGGCGCTGATATCGTACCCGGACGGTGTCAGGTACCTAGGGAGGGAATGCAGGGCCGGACGGGGCGGGGTGAGGTGAGGTGAGGTGAGGCAGAGAAAAAAAGGTGAGTCGAAGGAATGTAGCCTATGTAGGGCCGGACGGGGCGGGACGGGGCAGAGAAACACGGTGCTATGAAAGCGACCGCAGTAGGGAAGTACGTTAAGGCGGCTGGGAGGAGAAGCTGGTCGTATGGATGTGAACGATGATCGTGTGAACAGCGAATCAAATGGAAGTGGAATCGACGTTGGAAGCGGTGAGCAGCGCCGTAGTCTAGCAACAGCCCATGCGTGCGGGTGGGGGGGCAGTCGTGAGTGCGGGTGGGGGGGCAGTCGTGAGTGCGGGTGCGGGGGCAGTCGTGAGTGCGGGTGCGGGGGCAGTCGTGAGTGCGGGTGGGGGGCAGTCGTGAGTGCGGGTGGGGGGGCAGTCGTGAGTGCGGGTGCGGGGGCAGTCGTGAGTGCGGGTGCGGGGACAGCCGTTGGGCAAGGCGGGTGTGCGGTCATGTGGACGGGGTCAGCCGGGATCGAGGGGGGGAGCGATGGCGGGCTGGCAACGACCGCAGCAAAAGGAAAACCGCCCCCGGCGCCCCCGGGAGGTACCGGTAGTAGTAGCGGGAGGGAGCGGCAGGTTGGTGACCTCCCTCCCTTCTGGATCACCACCTCCATCGCCCTTGGTTTGTCGGCCGTGGATTCGCGGATTATCTTTTAAAAAACAAACCCTCTCTTGGCCCCCGGTCGGCCGGCTTACTTGGCCACGGTGACACGCACTCCGCCGTCCTTGCCCTCACGCAACGGAAAGTAGTACTGGCGGGGAGCGGGGCAGAGCAGGTTGGGAGGGGAAGGGGAGGGGCAGAGCAACACCGGTAAAACAACAATGAGGGGGTTGCGAGGAAAACCCGCGTACCCGTACAATGTGAGGGGAGAGCGCGGCAGGGAAGGCGGCAGCTCGGCACCAGGCACACCGCTGCACTGACGGTTACCTCGAAGACTCTTCCAACCGCTTACTTGCTAAACCGCTGTGGCCCCCCCTGGAGCTTTTTTTCGCGCCCCGCTCCTAGGTCACTCCCCCCGCCACACACACTGTGTATTCCGCCAAGGCCCCCGCTCGCACCCCCACCACTCTCAACTTACACACCCCCACTCTCAACTTGTGGGCCCCATACTTCATTCTGCCAAAGCCCCCGATCGGCCCCTCAGACTGCCAATTTGTGGGTGCCCGCCCCCACTGCATACGGGTTTTCCTTGCACCCCCCGTAATAGGGCATTTATGCACCCGGCCGCCGCCCCGCCCACCTGCACCAGCCCCTTGCCGAAGGTGCGCTCCCCCAGCAGGGTGCCTCGCCCGTTGTCTCGCAGAGCCCCGGCGAATACCTTTTGGTGGGGCGGAGGAGGAGGAAGGGAAAAAGAAGGAGCAGGACGGGAAGGAGTGGGAAAGGAAAGATGTGTACACTTGGGGAGGGGGGCGGAACAGGCCGCGAAAGGGAAGGAGGGGAGCGGAGCGGGGGAAGGGGCGGCGGGTCGAGGACTTGGCTTTGGGGGAGGCGAGGGGAGGGGCCGAGGGGGGGGCCCGAGGGGGGGCCGAGGGGCGCACCTGCCGGCATCCCCCTGCACGGCACCTTCCCGCCACTGCCCCGAACGAGTGCCGTCTGCCCCGCCTCCTCCCATCGCCGTCTGCCCCGCAAAACCTAAACCCATCACCCCCGCTCAACACTGGGCAGCAACGAAAAAATCGAGAGAGTTGCACCCCACCCGGGGGCAATCCCGGCCCCTCCACATCGGGTTAACTTTCCTTTTCAGCGCCGACCCACGGGTCTCATGCACACAGCCCCCTTCCCTTTCCCTTTGTGTACCACCAAACGGTTGTACTCGCCTTTCTAGTCCACGCGCTTTCCCCTCCCCTCCCCCTCCCCCTCCCCTCCCCTGCCCCCCCTGATGCCTCCCCCGCACGCACCTCTGACGCACTGGCGGTGCTCCTGTTGACCAGCAGCACCACCGGCTTGACCGCCAGCTGGCCGGGCAGGGCGGGGAACACCTCCTCCGGCAGGCGGCCGACCTGCGGGAAGGTTCATGCAGGATAGGAGTTAAGCAGGATAGGAGTTAAGCAGGATAGGAGTTAAGCAGGATAGGAGTTAAGCAGGATAGGAGTTAAGCAGGATAGGTAGTTAGGTATGAGTGGGTTGTTGAGGCGAGGGTGGAGCACCCGGGAAGACTTCGGGAAGGCGGTTCGGTGGGCGGTTGAAAGCCGTTGCCATCTCGACCACCTTCACCAAGACCATTTCGCCACTCTCCCTTCCACGCCCCTTCCCTCCTTTCCCCACGGGTTTTTTCTCATACCCCCCCCCCCGACCAACGGTTCATCCCCCCCGACCTCCCTTCCCCTCCCTCACACCTGCCACACCGCGTCCACCACCCCCTCGGGCCCCCGGATGGTCTTGGCGATGACGTCCCCTGGCTTCAAGAAGAAGCTCGCCGAGGCGATAGCCTCCTCAAACACACCGCCTGTGGGGGGTTACAATAATAGACCCGGTAACGCGACTGGGGAAATGTAGCGTGTGCATAGCCATCGGACACCGGGACGCGCGCGCATGCTACTGGACCAGGGTGCCCGGCCACACACACGGACGCGACGACGGTGGGTGCAGTGAAGAAGAAGAAGAAAAAGTGGACTATATGGAGTGTAAAGTATGGAGTGCAAAGCAGAGAACTAGGATGGCGAACGGGGAAGCCGCGGGGTGGGGGGGGGGGAAGGAGGTAAAACCCGTGACAGGACAGGAGGACGAGGAGGACGAGGAGGAAAAGGGGAGGGGGATCGAATGGGGGGGTGCATAAGGACCCGGTTACACGACATGGGTAAACGTGGGGTTCGAATGGGGAGGGGAGCCAGGACAGGAGCTGGGGTTATGCGGGGGCCATGGGGGGGGAGGGGGCATCCCGTGCTGTGCTGTGCCGTGCTGTGCTGGGTTGGGCAGGCGGTCGGGCAGGCGGTTGGACAGGCGGTTGCCACGTGCCACCAAGATGCGGTGCAGCTTGCGGGGAACACCTGCAGCTCCACCTTTGCTCCGCGTTATGGAGCTCGGCCCGGGGGGGGGGGCATAACAACCGGTTACGCCCGGGGGGGGCGGGGTAGAAAACCCCAAACCCCCACCCCCCACCGCCCTCGGTTTGTCGGCCGTGGATTCGCGGACCCCCTTATCAACCCCCCCACTACCCCCACTGCCCGAAGCCTGGCTAACAGGCTGTCAGCGCCCCCGAACCCACCGCCCACGAAGAGGCAGCACGGACGCTTTCTGACGTGGGCGTAACGCCAGGCCGCTGGAGTGCACGGCCCGCGGTTATGGCGCTGTCATACACATACTCGCACCCCCCTCACCCCCCGCGGATTCTCTTATCAAACCCCCCTCAACGCCCCCGGCGGCTTCCCTCCTCCCGCTCCTCCCGTCCTCCCTCCCCCCCCCCGGTCCCCCCCCCGCCTCCCCTCCCCCACCTGGGTTGTTCCGCAGGTCCAGGATGTAGCCCACGTTGCCCGGGGAGTGCTCGTGCCGCTGCAGCGCCGCCTGCAGCGCCTCCGTGGTTTCGGAGCCGAAGTACAGCACCCGCACGTAGGTGGCGTAGAAGCCGGGGGCGCCCAGGGGGATGGTGGACAGCTGGCGGGGTTGGGGGCGCAGGGTTTGAGGTGGGGTTGGGGGTGGGGGTGGGTTTGGGTTCGGGTCCTGTTTGGGGGTTTGAGTGCGTGGTATGGAGTTGGAGAAGGGGGCGGAGGGGGAGGTTGGTGTGCAGGTAAGCCGTAAAGGTAAGTAACGGCCAAACCCATAGTGGGCTACGGATGAGGCCCCCCGAAAACTATTCGCCGGTTAGTTCCTGCCCTCCGTTTCCTGTGTCGTGTAACCGGGTCTTCTTCTCGCCACCTCCCACCGCTTTGTCGCAGCACAGGACGGGACGGCAGCGTCGCAAGGTCCGGCTGCGAGCCCAACCGTACGATAGTACGACGCGACGGTACGGCCGTTGCGTGCCGTACCTTTATGGCCGGCTGCGGCAGGTCCCTCCGCTCCACGTCCATCACGATCCGACCGGGGCTGGAGCCGCCGCTGGCGCCGCCGTCGACGCCGCCGCTGGCGGCAACGTCGGCCGTCGCCGTCGCCGCAGCGGCGGTGGTGGCGGCGGCGGCTGCTGCTGCTGCTGCTGCGGCGGCGGAGGGCGCGGGCGCCCACTCCAGGGTGGCGGTGGAGCCGGCCGGTCCGCGCATAAGGCCCCGCAGCTGCTCCTCACCCAGCTGATCTGCTGGGTTTCCATCTGCAGGGAGGAAGGGGAACGTCACCGGGAGGGTGTTGGTGTTGGTGGCGTCGGTGTGTGTGTGGGGGGGGGGGGAGTGGCATAAGGACCGGTTACACGACATAGGTTTACTAGCTGGCGCATTGCCTTCGAACATCTAGTCATGAGCCCCTTCCGCCCCCTCCCAACTCCCTCCCCATCCGCCCTGCCCTCCCGGGCCCCCTTTCCTACACGGGTTTTCCTCGCAGCCCCTCCCGCTCCCCCCCCGGCCCGCACCGATGCTGATCAGCCGGTCGCCCCGGGCAATACCCGCCCCCTCCGCGGGGGAACCAGCCAGCGGCGCCAGCACCACACGGCCCCCCCCTGGAGCCACCGGACCCAGCTCCAGCCCCAGGCCTGCGGGCAGGTGGGGTGCGTGCGCAACATCAGCGGGAGTGGGGGCATGGGCGGGTGCGGGTGAGGGTTATGACACTGGTGCTGTCAAAGTATCATGATGGTGGGGTGGGGGCTGCCGGGTGAGGCAGAGGCCGGGGCAGCAGCCGGGTGACGACTAGCGGTTGCCCCTCCCCGCCCCCTGCTCCCACAGTCCAGTGGTAGTCAGTTCCAGTGCTCCAGCATGCGCGCACAAAATTGGTGTCCGACAACCATGCGCCAACTATCCTGTCCCGTTGCGTAAAACGGGTTTTTTAAACACCCCCTGCTCCCACATTATCGTCCCCCCTACACACATACACACACACCCCTCTCCCCCCGCCCCTCTCCTCCCCGCCCCTCTCCCCCCCGCCCCCCCCCCCCGCCCCTCTCCCCCCGCCCCTCTCCCCCCGCCCCTCTCCCCCCGCCCCTCTCCCCCCGCCCCTCTCCCCCCCGCCCCCCCCCCCCGCCCCTCTCCCCCCGCCCCTCTCCCCCCGCCCCTCTCCCCCCCGCCCCTCTCCCCCCCGCCCCCCCCCCGCCCCCCCCCCCCGCCCCTCTCCCCCCCGCCCCTCTCCCCCCCGCCCCCCCCCCCGCCCCTCTCCCCCCCGCCCCTCTCCCCCCCGCCCCTCTCCCCCCGCCCCCCCCCCCCCGCCCCTCTCCCCCCCGCCCCTCTCCCCCCGCCCCCCCCCCCGCCCCCCCCCCCGCCCCTCTCCCCCCCGCCCCCCCCCCCCCCCCCCCCCGCCCCTCTCCCCCCCGCCCCCCCCCCCCGCCCCTCTCCCCCCCGCCCCTCTCCCCCCCGCCCCTCTCCCCCCGCCCCTCTCCCCCCCGCCCCTCTCCCCCCCGCCCCTCCCCCCCCCCCCCCCCCGCCCCTCTCCCCCCCCCCCCCCCGCCCCTCTCCCCCCCGCCCCTCTCCCCCCCCTCAGTGTCACTCACCCACGTACTGCGCCTGCAGGTACGACTGCTCCGAGGGCAGTGGGCGCCGCAGAGCCCGGCGGAACGCGGAGGGCGGCAGGAACTCCGTGTAGGGGTCCTCCAGGGAGGACAGCAGGGAGGACACGGCGGCCTGCAGGGCGCTCTTGGTGGGGATGAGGCCGCCGCGGGACTGGGGGGGGGGGCGGGGGGGCTACAAGTAAAGAGGCGGGGCGGGGGCGGCGAGGAGGGGCGGGGGGGGAGGGGCGAGGAGATCCGGTACGTGACAAGGGAAACGGAGGGCAGGAACTAGCTGCCGGATAGTTGGGACGGGGCGGTGAGAGGACGGGGAAGGGGAGTGGGTGGGTTTTGAGGGGTGAGACTGATGGAGGGGGGAGGGTATGAGCCGTCTGCACGGAATGCGGCGGACGTGCAACCCCTCCCGCCCTGCACCAACTGAGCAGCTGGCGCGTGCCAGTAAGGCCCGTGTGGTGTGCCAGTAAGGCCCGTGTGGCGTGCCAGTAAGGCCCGTGTGGTGTGACAGTAAGGCCCGTGTGGTGTGCCAGTAAGGCCCGTGTGGTGTGAGAGTAAGGCCGGTGCGGGCCAGTAAGGCCCGTGTGGCGTGCCAGTAAGGCCCGTGTGGTGTGGCAGTAAGGCCCGTGTGGCGTTTTACGTTCCCGCCACGACCCCCCTAACAAGCCAAATCACGGTCGGCCGCTGCGCCCCCAATTGCAATCCCAACAACCTCATCCCGTGCCGTATGCCCCAGTTTCCTCGCTAACCCCCTCTTCCCCCCTTCCACGGGTTTCCTCTCACCGCCCCCCCCCCAAGCCCACATCCTCGCTGTCCGCCGACCATGCGCTCACTATCTTGTCGTTTTTCGTGTCACCGGTTTCACCCTACCCCCCTACGGGTTACCTCGCTAACCCCCTCCCCCCCCTTCCCCGGGTTTCCTCGCAACCCTCCCCCCCCTTCCGCGGGTTTCCTCGCAACCCTCCCCCCCTTCCGCGGGTTTCCTCGCAACCCTCCCCCCCCTTCCGCGGGTTTCCTCGCAACCCTCCCCCCCTTCCGCGGGTTTCCTCGCAACCCTCCCCCCCCTTCCGCGGGTTTCCTCGCAACCCTCCCCCCCTTCCGCGGGTTTCCTCGCTAACCCCCTCCCCCCCCTCCCCCGGGTTTCCTCGCAACCCTCCCCCCCGTTTCCTCCCAACCCCCCGCCCCCCACCCCACCGTGAGTTCCCCCCCCCTCGGGTTTTCTCTCTCAACACCCCCCCCCGGCGGGCACCTTGCCATTCCCCCGCCCCCTCCCCCCCTCACTTTGAGCTCCGCCAGCAAGGTGTCAGCCCAGCCCGCCTGCGAGAAGGTGCCGCTGGCGCTGAAGTGCTCCGAAGCCACCACCTGCCAGGCCTTCTCCAGCACCTCCCGGTTCTCTGTGCACTGGGGGCCGCACTTCTCCTCGGCGTCGCACACTTCCTGAGTGTAGCGCGCGTACTCGATGAGCCTTTTGGGGGGGCGGGTGGGGGGGGCGAGAAGATCCGGATACACGACATAGGAGGCGGAGGGGGCCTCCCAGCGGGGGGACAGTCGGGGGGGAGGAGGCGGCGGCCAGGCCCGTCACCTCAGTCCTCCTCCCGCAGCACCGAGCATCGAGATTCCCGAACCTTTATCTAGTCGATCCTAATTATCTTTAAAGTGCCGACCAACGGGTTTCCTCTCAACCCCCCAGCCGTTTTTTGCAAACCCTAATCCGCCACCCTGGGCCCCAAAATGGGGGGTGGCGTATGAACCCCTGGCCCCCAATTTGGGGGTTGGCATTAATTTCGGAATGGGGGGGTTGGCATGAAAACCGGGATGGGGGATGGGCAGCTCGCACCTCGCCATGGCCTGCTGTGCGTCCTCAGTGAAAAGCGACAGGTTGACGCCTTGGCCGTTCAGGTGACCTGCCACAGCGTTCTCATATGCGGCGACGCTGTACGCCTCACCCGCAACCGCTGTCGCTACCGGCCAGACCAGGCCAGGCTCAGCCCCGGGAGAGAGGGTGAGAGCGGCGCTGCAAACGAGCGCCACGGCTGCACGGCAGGCTGCGCGAAAGAAGCCAGGCGCGCCATCGTTCCCCGCGTCGGCAACTGGAAGGTGACGGGCTGGGCGTTGTTCCTCTGCTTCTTGGGTTCGTTTGGTAAAGTGACAGACCACTCGCCGCTGGAGCTGCGCCGCGCTGGCCTGCAGCTTGTGAGCAGGCCTGGCGTTGCAATGGCAAGGGCTCCGTTCAAGAATGTGCATTCCTAGCAGTCATTCCACAGGAAATAGTTTTACTTTTTTTATCAAATTGTTCTATCAAACAGAAGCAGGAAAGCTACGACTGTAACGTTGTAATGACCAGCGACGACCATCTACGCGCTAGGGTTCTTTTCCCACTTTGACAACTGCGACCCCCCCCGAGAATCAGCCTGTTTCAAGGCATGTAGTAAGCTTGCTACAACATTTGCCTGCAGGATGTGGCCTGTTGGGCGGCCTGAAAAGTTTCGACGTTCTAGTTGACGGCCAGGCAGAGACGGCTAGACGGGCCACCGAGAAGCCCATTGGTTCCCCCCTGCTCCCCGCACACCCTATCAAGCCTTGCTTCTAACATGAACGACTTCCTCAGCATCAACGCCAGCGGCGTTCCTCCGTTCTCTTCCTGACAAACTCTCCTGACAAACGCTCCAACCTTTCAACGTTTCAAGTTTCAACCCTCCTCTCCACAACACGTCCCCAGGGCGTACACACGCCCACCCCTCCTGCTCCCAGCTGTACGTCCCCCGCACCCTGGCCAACGCCACCGCCAAGTCAAACATCGCCGCACCGCCAAACACAACAACGGCACCGCATCGCCACCGCGACACGACACGACGGCGGTCGAAGCAGCGCTGGACATCACAAAATCCGGATGACGACAGGAGCTCTTCGCTGTCAGCAGGGCAACACGGCATGCACACGCTCGGCCACATCGGCCGTGAGGCCGACGGTATGAGGGGTAACCGAGGAAATTCGGTACTGAAAGGAAAACCGATTTGGAAACCGATTTGGTATGCCACGTCTGGAATTCCCGCTGGTGAGGCACGGCGGTGTGGCGAGAAGACCGGGTTACACGACACAGGGTTACCGGACGACACGAGTTACCGGTAAGCGGCGAGACAGGGGGGAGGGGAGGGCGTGGACATATTGCGGCCCCGGTGCCCTCTCGCGTTGCCGCCTTCGTTTCCCACCGCCAGCCCAATCCCGGCAGCTCACCGGCGAAATGCGGTAGGGATGAATGCGGCAATAATTAGTAACAGCAAACGCGCATGCATGCACCGTCCAAACAACCTAAGACGCGTATCGAACCGGCGCCCTTCGCGCCCACCCTCCGGGCTTAACTTCACACCCCCCCGGCGGCGCTGCTTATACACCACCACCCCGGCGGCGCTGCTTGCACCCAGCCGGCCGGGGCGCCCCCCCCCGGCAGCCGTTACTAATTTACAGCTCACGAAACGGCGCACACGAAACTTGCTCTCATCACTCGCTCGATCGCTCAAGCTTCAAAAGTGATGCGCGGCGAGCCCCTTGGTCTGCCGGCTCCGCATCAGCGACAGCCGCTCCCTGTCGCCCTCCTTCTTGCGCTTGAACTCCTCCAGGTCCAGAGTGCCCTTGTGGTTGAGGTAGGCGGACATGCTGGCGCGGTAGGCGGCGTCCTGGACTGCCAGCTGGGCCTTGGCGTCGGCCTTAGCCTTCTTTGCCTAGGGGGGGTGACATACAGACCAGTGTGTTTTAAACATGCAGACCAGTGTGTTTTATAAATGCAGACCAGTGTGTGTGTGCGGGGGGGGGGGTGCTTAAGAACCGGGGGGTGGGTGGGTGGCGAGAAGACCCGGTTACACGGCATAGGAAACGGAGGGCAGACACTAATTGGCGAACAGCTTTCGGACACGCGGCTGGGTGCGGGAGGGGAGGGGATGGGGACGGAGCAGGAGGGGGGATGCGGAGGGGCAAGGGGAACCACGTTGTAGTCAAACTTTAGGGGGGGGTTGGGGGGTTGGGTTGCGAGGGTTTAAGCCGGCTTAGGGCGAAGGGCGCAGGCCGTGGACTATTGCAGCTTGCGGGGTGGGAAGGTGTTGATCAGAACCGGCTTCCCGCCTGCCCTGTCATCACCTCCCTAAACCTGTTTCATCCGGCTGGCCCCTAAACCCTAACCCTGTTACCGCCAGCTGTCGGCCTTAGCTGCCCCCCCTCTCCCCTCCCCTTCCCTCCCCTTCCCTCCCCTCCCCTCCCCTCCCCTCCCCTCCCCTCCCCTCCCCTCCCCTCCCCTCCCCTCCCCTCCCCTCCCCTCCCCTCCCCTCCCCTCCCCTCCCCTCCTAACCCCCGAACCCCTCCCCTCCTCCCCCCCGCCCCCGCGCACCTCCATCTTGAACTGCCTGAACCTCACGAGCTGCTCGTCCGTGACCTGCTTCTCCCCCGCCAGCTCCGCCTGCCGCCGCTCCTCCGTCATGCGGCTGATCACCAGCTGCTCCGTCTTCCAGCGAGCCCACTCCACGGGATCCGGGATGTGGACCAGGGCCTGAAGCCGGGGGGTTTCGAGGAAGGCCCGTGGATGCCGGGGGGGGGGTGTACAGGAAAGAACCGTTGACGCGACATGTGAAACCCAGAGGACCCGTGGGTCGGCGCTGACTAGGAAACGGGGGGAATCGAACGCCTTTAGACAGGACCAGGGGGCGCCAGAGGGGCGACACCTCTAGCCCACACACAAGCAGGGCGGGGGTGGCGAGAAGACCCGGTCACACGACACAGGTGACGGAGGGCAGAAGCTGGCCGGCGAATAGTTTTCGCTGGGGTTACAGTGCCGATCGCCGCACGCTCTGGGCGCTGGCCAGATGAGTTCAACAGCTGGGTAGGAAAGATGTTTTGCTCGCGTTTGTTTGCCTGTCTATTGCGTTCTTGTCTGTGGGCATAGGGGCTTGCATCCGGGCTCTCGCGGCCACCGGCTCCCCAGGGCGGCACGGCGCGCCTCCGGCATCCTACCACGGACGCTGGCTGGCCCTGTCCGGTAGTTTACTGCTTCTTCAGCCACCTCGTCCTCAAGCTCCCGGTCGATATCGGGCGGGTCGGGGCGTCACCGAGTTTTGCTATCCCACCGCCAGCCACCTCACCAAGTTCTCCCGCTTGCGCCCAAAACAAACCGGCTTCACAAAACATTTCCCTACGCCGCGCGGGGTCCTTGTTTCCGTTAGCCTGGGAATCGCCGCCGAAACAGACATCGCCGCCTGGGAATCGCCGCCGAAACAGACATCGCCGCAGAAGGTCGACATACGACCTCCGACTTTTAGTTTCCTCATCCAACTTCTCCAGCTTGCATCTTCAAACGTCTGTCCTTAAAGGTTTTCCTTTCGTAAACGGGTATCCCCTGCAACCCATCCACCGCCCCAAATCCCAACGCCATAAATACCCATTCCCCTTGGACGATCGCGCGGCCCGCAACAGAAGTCGTCGTTTCCGCTGTGAAACCCCCCGGCCCCCGCAAACCCTAAACCCCTAAACCCCAACCCCACCCGCCATACTCCCCTGCTTCATACGGCGCAAGGACTGGCCATCCCCCCTACCCCCGTTACCCCCGTTACCCCCGACAACTAAGTGCCCCATCCCCCATTAAAACACTTAACGCTAACGTTCTGCTGCTTCGCCTGGTCCTTCTTCCTCTCCTTTCCCAGGTCAGTTTCCTCGCATTTGGCATGGGCTGGGATTCCTGTGCCGGGCACTCTGTCTGTTACTGGCATTGCACGCGAAGTTGTCACCTATACCCCTGCCTTGCGCACTAGGATAGGTAAATAGGTACATAGGCTCGGTAGTTGTAGGAGCTTCGCGCCACGCCTACGCCGCAGCAGCGCGGCGTCGGTTGTTAGGGCCGCTACTGGAGCTCGGCTGCTCGCCACCGTCCTTCTGGCTATCGGAGCGCTGCGCGGACGCCGTCTACATAATTGGAATTCTTTCTTCTCGTGGATCCACTCTGGGCTTCCTTCGGTACCTATTGGCGCCTTGCCCTGCCTCCGGATTCCTTGGTCTCATCGCGCCCAGTCTCCTTCGCGGCTCAGCTCAGCATACTTAAAACACACAGACACACACACGCGCTTGCCACTTCCCCTCCCCCCCTCCCCCGCCCCCCCACCTGCGGGTCGGGTCTAGAGCCTAGTCGCTGCTTGGGCTGCGCCAGCTGCGCCAGGCTCTCCGCCGAGATTGCCGGCGGCCCCTTGATGTGGTGCTGGTAGGCCTTGTTGCCCGCCAGCATCCGCTTTATGTCTCGCTGCACCTGCTTCCGCAGCGCCGCCTGCTGCGCCTCGCGTGCGGCCTGGGCGGCGGCTGAGAGGCCCAGGTCGTACGGCGGCAGTACGCCGCCGTAGTTACAGGCCTGGTAGTACGGGCTCGGCTGCTGCTGCTGCTGCTGCTGTAGTAGTAGTGGTGTCTCCGGCTCGGGTTGCTGGTCCTCTTGTTGCTGTTCGGAGGGGGCCCCCGACTCCGTGTCGCCGGCTAGGCCGGTGCTGAGTGCGCTGCCGCTGCGGCGCGAGGGGGGTCCGGCCTGGGAGGAGTAGGGGTTCCCGGTGGTGGCGCTGTCGGGGGAATGGGGGGCGCCGAATGCGCTGGGGGCGCGGGAGGAGCCGCTGCCGGCCGAGGCGGGCAGAGCGGTCAGGTAGGCTTGCGGGTGCGAGAAGGAGGGCTGGTGTAGGGGCGGGAGGAGCACGCCTGCACGGGCGGGGCACGGGGCACGGGGGGAGGGTTATGCGGCGGTTACGGTTCCTGACGGGGGGGAGGGTTACACGGCGGTTACGGTTCCTGATGGGGGGGAGCTGGGGGTTGGGGACTGCGGGGGCTGGTTGGGGCAATGGGAGCCTTGGGCGGTGATATGAGGAGGTGTGATATGGGAGCTTTGGGCGGTGATATGGGGAGGTGTCAGGTGGGGGCGGGAGCGCATGTGCAACTGGTGGGAAGAATGGGGGTCAGGGTGCGGGTTCCTGGGGGGGGAGGCAAGAAGACCCGGTTACATGATGGGGCGGGGGCAGGTGAGGGTGCGGCAGGGGTGTAGTAGGGGGACGGAAGAGGCGCATGTTGCCAGGACGCGTTTGAGGAGCGGGAGGCCGTGCTTGGGGCGGAGAGAAGGCTAATGGGAGGACGGTGAGGCGAACGACAGTGGATGTGGGTCGCGCGTGCTGAAGGCTTGAGGAAAGAGGCGACGAACGCGCGGGGCCCACCTTGCGTTGCGCTGCCATAGGAGGCAGAGGCTCCGGTGTGTGCTCCTTCGTGTCTATCGGAGACAGGGAATGCCATTCTCCAGTCCGCTGCGGCACAGCTCCTTTCCGAGCGGATTGTAGAAATGTTATCCTTAAGAATTCATGTAGTCAATATGTATATGCTATGTTGAGAAGCATGACCGTGCGAGGTATCCGGAAAGTATGTAATACATAGAGGACCGATATACTTCTGGCATAAATGTGCGTACGTGCGAAATAGTTTGTTATGTTACGAGGGTGTCAAGCTTAGTTTCAGGCCAGTGCTTCGTAGAAGGGCCTTCTGCGCATTGTCTTCGAGCATGAGCGACGCCGTACGTTGAATCATGACATGCAACTCGCCTGCACGCATAATGTATCAGGTGTGCATCCGTTCGCAATACATCGGTATATCGTTACAAGCATCACCGTGGCCGTTTGGCTGATGAATGGCGACCCTCGACTTGGCCAAGCAGGGCCGTTACTGTAAGGGTGAACAGTAGGCTACTAGGGAAACCCGAGCCCCGCGAAAGATGGGGTCGGGCTCGAGCAAGAGCAGAGCTAAGCTTGAGGTCAGCGTAAGCGGAATCGAGGAAGCGCGCGAGTCATCGAGTTTCCTGTGTGGCCTTTGCCTGGTGGGGTCGCGCTCCCGCACGCGTGTTTGACTTGCTTTTACCCTTCATGTGCATCATGCTTGCGTGTTCTCGCAGGCGCCAACCTCCAATGCAGGCTCCGCACCTGGCCAGGTTACCAAACAAAAGAGCACGGCGCGCTCGGCCGTGCCGACCCCAACGCGGTCGTCGGGACCTGTAGCTCGTGTTTCTACGTCGAATGATTCAAATGGAAAAATTGAACCGGAGCACAAAGGGGCCGAACCGCCGGTCGATGAGGAGGAGCGCATGGGCTTCCTCTGCAAACTGGGCATATTGGATACGGTGGGTGTGCATTACGCATCCATCCTTCCCGGTCCGCCACGGCGGCTGTCCGTGCATTAGCAGCGCAGCACAACTGCCAAGGTGCCGACGCGTGAGTCCGCTTTTCCCGCAGGAACCTGAGAAACGGTTCGACGACATCACCCGGCTCTGTTGCCTGGTGTTCAAGGTACGCAACACGCGGTATTAGTTGCAATCGGCGCTGAGTCTGACAAATATGGCCGCGCGTCCTGTATGCCCCAACCTCACACCGTTGTTCGCGCATGTTTGTGCCCGTTAAGGCATTTTCATGTTTTCTCTCACGCTGTGTTGTTCATTGCCCTTGCAGACCCCCATAGCTTTGGTGTCGCTCGTCGACAAGGACCGGCAGTGGTTCAAATCCGTACAGGGCCTTCCTGTCCGACAGACCGACAGAAGGTCCTCTTTCTGCGCATGGTGGGTGCGGGGCACAACACCGCTAGCATGGCGCGTGAGCGGCCGGGTCGGTGGGTCAGTCAGCCGCGTCAACTTGGTGACGGCGGGCCCTGCACCCGCAAGCCCGAGCGCGGTATAGCGAGGCCACATCAGCTCACATGCTTAATCGCGAGCATAAGACCCGATTACATACTACCGTCGTTGCCACATCGCATTATTACTACTCCAGCCCAAATGTAGCATACGTTATTAGTAATTGTCCCCTTCGAACCCTTCGTCTCCTGCGGCCGTGGGCAAGCAAAGCTCCCATGTAGTTTTGATTTTGCCGGCGGATGGTCGAATCTCCGGACCCCCGCGGGCAGATCCCGTGTGGGGACAGGTTCCCGCCAGCCTATCCCAACCAGCAGGCGGGAGAGGGGAGGGGCTCCAGGGAGGGCGCCGCCTGCAGCCGGTGTCAGCAGTCCGCCTGGGCGGTCCACTGGAGCAGGACCCGAGGGAAGGGGGTGGAGAGTAGGATGGAGGGACCAGAGCAGTAGCAGGAGGGGGAGGGGGGGGGTTAAAAAAGGAGGGGGAGGGGGGTTGCAAAAAAGGAGGAGGGGGAGGGGGGGTGGCAAAAAAGGAGGGGGAGGGGGGTTGCAAAAAAGGAGGAGGGGGAGGGGGGTTGCGAAAAAGGAGGAGGGGGGGGGTGGCAAAAAAGGAGGGGGTTCGAGGGAAACAAGGAGGGGGAGGGGGTTGCAAAAAAGGAGGGGGAGGGGGTTGCAAAAAAAGGAGGCGGAGGGGGGGTTGCGAAAAAGGAGGGGGAAGGGGCTTAATGGAAAAGAGTGGACGCGGCCGTAGTATGGATTTACGAGCGCAATGAGGAGGGGCTGCCGTAGCAGTAACAATAGCAGCAGCAGCGCTCTGGGTTGCGGCTGCTGCAGCTGCTGTCTATTTTCAAGGGAAATACAGCGGGTGGGCAGTGAGCAAGGCACCGGGCGCGTCATCAGGACGACGTGGGCCTCGCATCAGGCCCGTGACACCGGTGAGGCTGACAGCGGCGGCTTGGAGGCTGATGGCAGCGGTTTGAGTGGCGGTGCTGGGGGAGGGGAGGGCGCAGACCGCTGTGTCGGTGAGGGTGGTGGGGGAGGGACCTCCCGTCGTGGGGAAAGGAGGCCCTCCTGACGCTGGCGGCCGTTGGTGGTGGGGTTGCGAGGAAACCCGTTGGTCGGCACTTGCGAGGAAACCCGTTGGTCGGCACTTGCGAGGAAACCCGTTGGTCGGCACTTGCGAGGAAACCCGTTGGTCGGCACTTGCGAGGAAACCCGTTGGTCGGCACTTGCGAGGAAACCCGTTGGTCGGCACTTGCGAGGAAACCCGTTGGTCGGCACTTGCGAGGAAACCCGTTGGTCGGCACTTGCGAGGAAACCCGTTGGTCGGCACTTGCGAGGAAACCCGTTGGTCGGCACTTGCGAGGAAACCCGTTGGTCGGCACTTGCGAGGAAACCCGTTGGTCGGCACTTGCGAGGAAACCCGTTGGTCGGCACTTGCGAGGAAACCCGTTGGTCGGCACTTGGATCGGTGTGGGGTCGCACCCTGGAGCGGATAGTGCTGGGGCGGCATTGGGGGCTTGCGCCGGCGGAGGCAGGTTGGATGGAAGGAGGCGGTCGAGGGGGAAGGGAAGGAAAGGGAGGAAAGGAGGGTGGGGTGTGTGGGCCGGTGGCAAGGGTGCTGGGGGCCTTCTGGAGGCAATGCGGGCCGGAGTGGAGGTTGTTGGGGGTGAGCGGGGCCGCTACTAACCCGCACGGTTTGCTAGGCAGCTATGGCGGCCTGGGTGGCGAGACGCGAAAGCGGGGAGTGAATAGCGTATGGGGCGGCCCTTGCTGCCGCCTAGGTGGGGGGGGGGGCGTGAAAACCGTTGACACGAAAACGACAGGATAGTGGGCGCATGGATAGTGGGCGCCTAGGCGGGGGGGCCTGACACCGACACAGGGGCCGCACGGGAAGACGTCGTTGGCGCTGGCGGCGGTGCGATGGCGGATAGGGGTGGAGAGGATTAAAGGAGGTGGAGGAGGAGGAGGTGGTGGAGGGGGTATCGGTCATCAGCCGGTGCCCTGGAGGCGTTTACCCCTGACGCGGTCGGGTTGGAGGCAGCGGAGTCGCTATCGCCCTCCCCCCGACCGACTCTCAACCCACCCCCTCAACCCACCCACCCAACCCACCCAACCAATCCACCCCCCAGGACGCTGCTGCCCGAGTTCCCGGAGGTGCTGGTTGTGGAGAATGCTCTGGAGGACATCCGCTTCCGCAACAACCCGCTGGTGCTGGGGGCGCCGCATATCCGCTTCTACGCGGGCTGCCCGCTGGTGGCCACCAACAAGCAGCGGCTGGGCTCGCTGTGCATCATCGACAACAAGCAGCGGCCCTTTGACGCCGAGAGCTGCAACATGCTGGCGAACATGGCGGAGATGGTGGTGCGGGAGATCGAGAAGGATATGCTGCTGGAGGCGCAGAAGGCGAAGAGCGAGCAGCTGTACCGGGAGAACAACCAGCTCATACGGGCGCTGGACTGCTTCAAGTGGGTGGAGGGGGAGGGGGGAGGGGAGGCGCGTGTGTGTGTCTTTGTGTGTATGTTGATTGGGGAGAGGAGAGGGATGTGGGGGGAATGTCGTGGGTTTTGAGATCTGGCCGGCCCTAATCTGCCGTAGTGCACTGTCGTGTTGTTTGTCGTACATTGTCCCTGTGACCCTGAACCCCTGAACTCACCGCCGCTTTCCTCCCTCTGTGCCCCTGCCCTCCCAATCCCTCCTCCCTCCTGCCCTCCCAATGCCCTCCCCGATCCCTCCACCCGCCCCCCAGGGAGGGTATCATGCTGGTCAACATGTCGCTGCCAACGTGGCCCATCATGTTCGTCAACGAGGCCTGGGAGAAGGCCACGGCAATACCCAAGGACAGCCTGGCGGGGGACGCATTCTGGAAGGCGTTCACGGTGGGTGGGTGGGTGGGGGTGGGGCTGGAAGGCGTTCACGATGGGTGGGTGGGTGGGTGGGGTGGTCTTGGGAGCGGAAGCGGGTCCTGGGGCGGTGGGGGGGTGGGGCCCTTCGGAAGGAGGGGACAGCGGGAGGCCGCGGTGTCGCCGCACCGGGCAATAAACACCCGCCTTGCTGCCCGCTTGCTGCCCACTTGCTGCCCGCTATCTGCCCACTACCTATCCCCTAATAACCGCGATCCGGTATCTTCCCGCTTGCTTTCATGTCATATCCAGTACCGGTAGCGGGCGGTAGCTGTTCTCGCTCACTCTGCACCTACTGCTGCAGGGGGAATGCGGGTCGACTGATTAACATTGCTTCAGTTCATCAATGACTTTGCTGTGCCACCCTGCCTCCCCCGCTGCCCTCCACTGCCCCCCGCTGCCCCCCCCCCTGCCTGCCCCGCTGCCCTCCACTGCCCCCCCCCCCGCCTCCTCAGACGCTGGATGAGTCCCCCGAGGCCAGCCGCGTGAAATACAACTCGGCGATTGAGGGGCAGGAGTCGTTCTGCCTGTCGGTGTGCTACACGCAGGGCAAGTCGGACAGCGGGTCTCGAACCGGGGACCGGCGCTACATCAACCTGCAGTTCCGCTGCGCGCACAGCTCCACGATGGACTCGTACATGCCGCTGGTGGGTGGCTGGTAGGAAGACCGGTTACACGACATGGGCATAATAGCTGGTGGGCGGGGGGAGGGGGAGACGGTTGGTTTGGTGGGGGGGCCTTATGGGGGAAGTGAGGAAAGCCTTCGTGGGGTGTGGGGAGAGGGGTGGGGGGCCCTATGGGTTTGGGGGCGGGGAGAAGAGGGGGCGCAGGGGGGCATCGTTACGAGAATCGCGCGGGGTCAAGGAATCGTGTGGGAGGTAACGGCAGGGGCTTCGGACGGCGGACGGGCGGCGTTGATGATGCGGCTGGTGAGGACGCGGTGATCCACGCGCGAGACAGCACATCCCTGTAATCGACACGGGAGGTGCACCGTGCCCCGACCTCAACGGCACCAACACCTCCCACCACCCCTCCCCGACCCCGTCCCCCCTCCCCCCTCCCCGCTCGCACTTCCGTCTACTCGCCAATCATCTCTTCTGGGACCCCTTTCGTCATCGCCTTTGGTTTTGTCGGCCGTGGATTCGCGGATTCCTCTTATAACCCCCTCCCCCCCTTTCCAACCCCCTCCCCCTCCCCCCCCTTCCAACCCCCTTCCCCTACCCCCGGCTCCTCCTCCGCAGGTGAGCATCCCGTCGATCCTCGCTGCCGCCCCCGCTGCCGGCGGCCCCACCTACTACTTCGTGACGCTTAGCACAGCACCCCGGGGCTCGGCGGAGCTCTCCACCCAGTCGCAGGTGGGGGCCTGGGGGAAGGGGAGGGGGGGCGGGGGCGGGCAGGAGAGGAAACCCTTCGGGCGGGGGGGTCCTCTACCTGTCGGTGCGGTGCAATGTGATGCAGCGGCAATGCGGGCGGTGCTTGGGGCAGATCCTGTGGGTCCCAAGTGCTGCTTGACAACGTAGCGAATGGCGTAAGACGCAATTTGCCAGGGCGGTAGTGCGCCAATGCGCTGAGCACCGCCGCATTGCCGGGCCGCCTTCATCGTTGGCAGCAGCATGGCGCTGCACCGCATCGGCTGGTAGAACACAACACACCACGTTGCTTCAAGGGCAATAAGCGCCGTTCGCCCCTTCCCCCCGGTGCTGTTACGCGAGTGCCCGAGGACGGAATATAGCAGCTAGCTCGCAACCCCCCCTTGTCAAATCAGTGCCGGTGGAGAAACCCTGCCTCCCCCCCTTTCCCCCTGCCCCCCGAAACCCAACCAACGCAACCACCCCAGCGCGGCTCCGCGTTCTCCATCATCAACACCAAGATCGACCCCTTCGATGACGTCAGGCTGGGGCCGCTGCTGGGGAAGGGCTCGTACGGCAGGGTGTACCGAGGTGCGTGTGTGTGTTTTTGGACGGAGGGGGACGGAGGAGGGGCTTGGAATATTTCGCCCGGGTGCAGACGGCAGATGTCTGGCCGCGGTGGCAAGGTCGGGTCGCGTGTTATGAGCTGGCGGCCGGATCGGACGGCGAAGCAGCAACACAGCACATCGGCGCCTGAAACTCAGTGCCACGCATCCGCCCCCCCCCCACACACACCCTACACATACACGCACGGTCCCCCCCTCCTTCCCCCTGCGTCATTGTCGTACAGGTGTGTGGAATGGCGCCCAGGTTGCCGTCAAGGTGCTTGAGACCGTGCAGATGGACGAGCAGCAGGAGGTGCTGGAGGCTGTGCTGGGGAGCCAGGTGGGGGCTGCCGCAGGGTGTAGGGTTTTAGGGTTTTATCGCTAGGGCGAGATAGAAGTAAACTAGGGGTGTTATGTCGGTGGCGCTGGCTGAAATAGAAATGTTCTACACAATTTACTCCCCAAAGGGGAAGCGACGTCTTTGTTTTGGGGAGCCAGGTGGGTGGTGCTCGCGTGTGTTCCGTTGTTGGGGGCGGAGGTGGATGAGGTGAGGGCGGTGGGGAGCGCAGGTTGAGAATAGACTGGATTGGGGAACGTCAGGATTTGGGAGCTCACGGCGGGAGCGGAGGGGATTGGCGGTGGTAGCGCGAGGGGCTGGGAGCTGGGCGTGTTTGAGCTGGAGCGGTGTGCGGCCGATGCCTCTGCAGGGTGGGTGCCCTATAAAATATAAACCCACCCACCATCACTCCCCGCCGCCACCTACCTCCGCCACCTCCACCGTCAGCAGCACCACCGCCACCACCGCACCGATCTACCGCCCTCTGATCAGCGCAACCCGCTCCCCCCCCCTGGGCTCCCCTCCCTGGACCCAACAGATCAGCCACCCCAACATCACCCAGACCTACAAGCACTGCACGCGACCCATGGGTCAGGCCACCGACGCCGACAACGAGGGGCGTACCCTGCTGGAGACGTGGATGGTGATGGAGTTCTGCAACAAGGTGGGGGCGAGTTCCGGGGAATGGGGGGAATGAGACGAGACCCGTGCGTCGGCACGTGAAAGTGTAGCATAATTAAGAAAACGTTTGGGACACACGTTTGGGACGAAATGCATGCTGTACGACTGGGTTTCAGGCAACTAATTCCGGAGGGCCAATGTCGGGGAATGGGGGGAGGGGGCTGGGAGGACAGGCGTCCCATGTAAGCCTCGAACGGATCCAAAGGAGTTGGTGTAGGGTCTAGGGTTCGACATACCAACCAAACTAGCTGAAACCCAAACCAAGCGCTCCGCTACCCCATAACCGCAACCTTAAAACCCTGAAACCCCCCAAACCCGAACCCTCAAACCCACCCCTCAGGGAGGCCTGTCGGACGCTATCGAGCGCGGCTGGTTTCGTAAGCGTCACTCGCTGTTCGAGGTGGACATGAAGTCAATCATCCTGACAGCCAGGGAGGTGGCGGCGGCAATGACGTACCTGCACTCGCAGAACATCCTACACGGAGACCTTACGGGTGGGTGGGGGGCGGGGGAATACACACACGGGGGGGGGCGGGGAATACACACATAGGGGGGCGGGGGGGGCCGAGGTTGGGCGAGCAGGGGTGGAAAACCTTGTACGAAAGAAAACCTTTTAAGAACAGACGTTTCAAGATGCGTGCTGGAGATCTTGGTTGAGGAAACTGCAGAGAGGAGTGGGGGGCCACGGGGGCACTTCACTGTGTGGTTCAGGAGGATGGGGGGTCGGTGTGTATGTAGGTTATGCGGGGGAGGAAGGGGGGGAGATGGATGCAATGAGTGGGGCTGGGGAGGGCGCGACTGCGGGAGGTTGCGGGTGAGTGGGAGTGCATACACGGCGCTGGCTGCCTCGCTGTGGCGGTGCCCCCGCCTGCTGGCTTCTCCGCCGTAGCCCCCCGTCCTGCCCCCGCCATCCAACCCCTCCCCGCAACCTCGTCGGGTCTCCTGGCGCCGCCCCCCCCCGCAAACAGGCAGCAACGTGCTGCTCACCGCCAGCGACAGAGATGCCCGGCACTTCTCGGCCAAGGTGGCGGACTTTGGGCTGAGTCGGGTGCTCCATGGGGACGTGGTGACGACTCGGTCGTACGGCACCATCACCCACATGTCCCCAGGTGGGTTGGGGGTGCGGGGGGAGGGGAAGGGGGCGTGAAAACACTCGCTGACACGACATTGGAACCGGAGGGTAGAAACCACAGCCACCACCACCGCCTGCCGGCTACCCTTTCCGATCACCGGCGACCCTAACCCTCCTCCCTACCCCCTACCCTCTCCCCCCCCTCGCCCCTGTTCTGCCCCCCCCCCCCCAGAGCTGCTGGTAGATGGCCTGCTATCCAAGGCGGCTGACGTGTACAGGTACCCTAGCGAGCGGGGGCGGGAGGGGGGAGGCGGGGGAGGCGCACACGGCGACGTAGGGCCCAGCAGGGTCCTCTTACGTAATAGCCGTACTGTTTGCTGCTGCAAGCTCGTTCGGTACAGAGGTTACGGCGAACACACCTCACCTATCTGACGCCCAACCCGCGACCCCATCACAACCACCAACGGCTGCGGCTTTTAACCACCTCGACCCGACGGAATCCCGCCCGCAGCTACGGCGTCATCGTGTGGGAGATGTACACTGGCCAACGGCCGTACGGCGGCCTGACGCACGGGCAGATCTTGCATGCCATCACCACGGGCAAGCCGTTGCCGATCGGGTCCAGCTGCCCGCAGGTGGGGCTCGCCCGCCCGCGCGGGGGGGGGGGGTTGGGCGCAGGAGGATGGCGCAGGAGGATGGGATGCCGTGTCGAGCTGAGCTGATGGGGGGGGGAGAGGTGCCGTCGGCGCAGAGGATCGAGATGCGGCTTGGGGGAGGAGGGTGGAGGGGGACCGCCTTACCAATCGTACAACACCCCAGAATGATCCATAACCTATCGCTGGGAGGAAACAGCCAGCCAATCGGTCTTGCGGCCCCCGCTGCGGTCAACACACCTTCCCCCGCCCCCGCGGCGTCCCCCGAACCCCCCCTTCCTGTTTCCCTCCCCCCCAGCCCCTCAAGGCGTTCTTCTCTCGCTGCCTGGCGCCCAAGTCGGCCGACCGGCCCACCTTCCCGGAGATCATCGAGATGATGGAGGAGCTGGAGCAGGAGCTGTGCTGAGGGGGAGGGGGTGTCGGGACCGCCTCTGTGGTGACGGGGGGTTGTTGGAACAGCAGCTGTGTATTTATGAGTCGAGGTGGAGGCGGTGCTACTCCTCGCAACTGTGGGGGGGGGGCCCTGGGCGGGGCTGGGGGGCCGTCTCGTGTGAAGGCGGCCAGCGACGGCATTCGGTTTCGAGATGTTTGGGGCCTTGTCATGGCGCTGACTAATTGATTGGCTGGCTGACTGGCTGGCAGGCTGGTTTGCGAGCGAGCGAGCGGGTGGGGTGTGTGCGTGGGGCGGGTGGGGAGGAGGTAAACTGACACGGCAGCAGCGGCCGCTACGTGCGCTGATAGGTTCAACATTTGGGGACGCCGCTTCGGCTCATCGCTGCTACAACGAGAGCTGGACTGGACTGGACTGGGCAAATTTCGTGCGGCCGGCGCTGCCTGTCGATGGCGACGGTGTCGGCGTCGGGTAGGGACTGGTGGCGGCAGGACGGCGCGGAGAGGCCGGGCCGCAACGTGTCAAAAACACGTTCCAGGCAAAATCAACACTCTTATGGCGCGGCAGCGCTCGTTTTGCAGGTTGGTTTCGGAGTCGGCGCCAACGACGCGTTTTATTATAACCGGCGAGAGCGGCGTCGTGTCGGTGTGTGGGGGGTTGTGTGGGGGGGACGGCGGGGGTTGGGTGAGATCGGGGAGGGCGTAGAGCGGGGGCCAGGGCCAGCTTGCATCGTGCGCACTACTCTCGCTCGATGCAACCACGAACATGAAGTCAACATGAAGTGTAGGAGGAGGTAGAACCGATCGCACCCTTCCTTGCGTCCGGGGGGGAGCCGGCGGTGCTGGGGGACCGCCGGTCCCGGGCTGCTGCGTCGGGTGGGTCGTTCCCCGAATGAGCGGACATCGCACACACACGAAATAAGCTCCCAAGCGCCATCAATCGCACCCGCGGCTGGGGGCCGCTGGGTGCGCTAGTGGATCCATTGCGCATCGCCATTGTCGATGTGAGGGGGCAGCTCCAGTCCCCTGAAGGCTAATCTTGATCTTGTCCTCGTGTCGCTGCTATGCGCGCGCGCGTGTGTGTGTCTGTGCCTGTGCGTACGTGTGCCTGCGCCTATTTGTGTGGGCGGCCGTTATATATCTAGCTTTTGGCATGACGCTGGCCACCGGAAGCTAGCATGCCCAAAAATGGTTTGTGGTATTGGTTACGGTGTGTGTTGTAACCTGTGGCCGTGCTTCGCCGATACTTGTTTGGGAAGCCGGCGAGTGGTTGAGGAGACCGGGTCGAGACCGGCTACACAAAGCTGCAGATCCTGGTGAGAGGAACAAATCATCAAGGTCCGTTTGGAGACGCCATCCTAGTACGATGCTCGTACAGGCGGGCGCGCACCACTTGGGGGCCACTAAGGCGTGAAAGTGGGTGTGGTTGTGGAGCAGCGCTGTCGGGGGCCTTATTGATGTTATCGGAGCGGACTTGCCCGCGCATCTGTGACCCACGGGTCGTATCCGACCTCCTGGGAGGCCTGCCTGTCCACTGAGGCCTGAGTGGGAGGAGGGTGGCGCCGAACGCGCCTTCGGGCGAACGTCTTCGGGCGACATCTGTTGCGCTTCTACTGCCCCGCTCCAGGGCCTGGTGTCTGGAGGGAAGCCGGCGGCGGCGGGCAAGGGTGTTGGTTGGCTAGCAGCGCACGGCTTGGGCCGTTTCGGCGGCCCGGGGGAGAAGAGACTCTGCTCGAGTGGGCTGATCTGGATCTTGATTGGAAGGCAGCTCGTTTCTAGCCGCGGTAGAAGAGCGGCTGATTGGCGTCGCAGCCGGTTGGTACTTCGGTGGCGGCATGTGTTGAAATGGCTGGGCGGCACTGGCGAGCTGGCGGGTAGATTCATGGCGGCGGTTCGGGGCGGCGGCGGCGAATGAAACGTCCGGCCGTCGTGAGCGAAAACAATAACGCAATTTTGCCCCAGCCGTAGAAAACACTGAAAAACACGCTCGGTGTGATCGTTTTGTCCTTTTTGGTAGGTGTGGAGAGGTTGGGGTGAGAAGAGAGTCCCAAGTGGGGGCGGCCGGATGACTGCTGGGGTGCTGGTGTTTGGCTCGCCCGCTGTGTCTGGTGTGGAGGCCGGGGAGCGTCGTACAGCACGTACGGTGATGACGATTAAGTGCGACTTCTTTGTCGTTGTCGGACTATTCGCGTCCTTATCCTGGCTTTTATGCCTTCCCTGCAATAAGGTGAGTATGGTTTGGGTGATCCCTGTCGGGCCGCATCAGGCGAAAGGCCGCGTGAGGCCGGTGATGATCGCAGCACAGGACTGGGCAGGATATGTAACTAGCGGTGGTCGGGCTGATCAGGTTGCGGTGAGGGCCGCTGTGATCGGCTACTTCAGCCCAAACTGCTCAAACCTCTCGGGGGTAAGCTGCCCCGGATGTGCACGCTGCGCCAGCACGCCGCTACGTTTGTTGTTCGCTTGCGTTGCACTTCGCGACAACCTTTGTGGTCTGCTATCCATGAATCCACCCCTACCTTTCCTCCTCGGTATCTTGTAGTTCTCTTTTGCTCATTTCGATGCTGCCGATACGACTTTGGTCAAGATTGGACGGGTAGCTTGCCCCTGCTCGCCACTGCCACGGTAGCCACGTCGACACGATGCGAAGACAGTGAACGCCGACTAGCTCTACTACCCTTGTGAGCAGCCCAAAGATTTCACCCGGATGGCAGATGCGAGAGTATTTTATGAATCCACGTTTAAGGGTTACCTGATGCAAGATGCATCCCAATGTAAAGGGGGGGAACTGAAGCGCAGGACGGAAAGGGACGGAAAGAACAGACACAGTGACGACTACGTGTATCACTCTTCGCATATTCACGGGAGCACATGCTGTACAAAAGGACCACCAGAGTTTGATGGATCGATCCTGTCGATGTAACACTCGCAGTCTGTCGAGGGCGGTACGCGTTAGGTCGATGCGACTGACAGTACGCCGACTGCGCACTGTGTGGCAATAAGCGCAACGCAAATGTACGAGGGTACGACGAGGCGGGGGCAGGAGTGTGCGAGGTAGGACCAAGCACTGAACCCTCTGAAGCGAACGAATAGAAGTGTAACAGCTCAGCTCGCTACACTTGTGGTCATGCGCCATGTCTCTAGTTACCAGCCACCAGCTCACCAACAACATGCGTCCAAGCAACTGGCAACCAAGTAACGCACGAATGACCGCCATCGCCATCTGATCATGACTCTGGAAGAGCTCCGAAACCCGACGCTGAGCACTTTGGACGCGCATGTCCGGTCATGATGCGTGCGCAAGGCTGCATACGCGTACGGGCTGAAGGCTGCGGCTTAGTTGATAAGTTACAATTTTTGGTACGAAACGAGCATGTCTAGGCCGTGGCCAGACGGTTGCTTTAACGATCAACGGTTGCATCAACGGTAGATGGTTGCTACAACTTGATTCACCAAGCGCCAAAACGTTTTCTTATCTGGCACCTAAAACTAAAATAAACACAGACATAACGGTAACCACCGGGCGATGCCAGGTCCAATGTAGCGGCAGCCTTCCTTTCATCGCTGACGCGACCAGAAATTCACAAGCTGACAACAACCTGGAGCCATACAATGCAACGCCGCAACAAAAGCGCAACGCCGATGACCTGAAGCACAGGTTGCCATGCAAGTCGCCACGCAGTGTGCAATGTGTGTGGGTGTGTTACGCACGACCGGCTGCGTGCTCACGAACCCACGAGCCCACACGAGCCGACACGAGCCGAGGGCCAAACGCAGTAAAAGGAGCCGAGGGAAGCAAACCTACAAACGCAATGCGCGTACGCAGCCCAGGCGAGAAAGGGCCCGCTGCAATCCCAGCGCTCCTGGGGAGCCAGCAAACAGACCTTACGACGATTACAGCAGGACGAAGCGCCAGGCCAAGGATGTTACTGCAACCCAGCAACCATACCTAGGCACTGAGATGGTTGCACTAAGTTCTAACAGATTGCCGCGCTAAGTCGGGCGCGAAGCCTAACCCGCGTAGCCTAGAGAAAGCCTGCAGCCGGGAACGCAGCAGTGGCTGCTGCACGACTGTCCAACCAGCAGGGAGGCGCAGCACGCCGAGAGCCATGACCAACGCGGGTCTCCCCTAGTCTCCCTGCCGCCGCCGCCGCCGAGATATCATACCATCAGGGAAATTAGCGAGTACGCAACAATTTCGCCAGTGGCATCACAGAAGCCGTTACCGGCTAGCGCGAGTAGATCGGCATGAGCGCAGGCGGATGCTTCCGGTTTCCAACACCAACACCAACACCAATGCTTTTGAACCCCGGGCGCTCGCTACGTGACATAATAGCAAGGTATGACAATGACAATGCCATATACGGAAGTAACCGCGCGTTAAGCTGGCTTCGGATTAGTACCCGGCAGCATGTGCACGCGGGCAAGGCACACAAAGGTTCGTTAGCCCACCTCGCGGCGCCGGCAATTAACCGACGCCAAGGACGAATGCGAAGCACATAGTATCATATACTCTTACGGCAAAGCAACGGTAGTCCCAGAGCTCCGCACCAAGTCGGATTGGCTACTCGGGAAAAACTAGTACCACCAGCGGTAACCGACGCTCGCTTACACACACACACGTTGTCATCTCGGTGGAGTAGCGCAACGCCATTTACTAAATAGGCGGCGCACTTCGCAACGCAAGCAAGCCATTCCGAGTTACCATCCCGGCGCTGCCCGGCGCCGCCAAAACCAACCGGCACACCTCCTGAGTCACACCCGCCAGCCCGGTAGCGGCCCCACACGACCACCTCTTGCCCTCCTCCGCTCTGTGGGCGCAACTGTGCTGCCAGTACCGCTTGCGGAGGATTTATTTGCAAGCACCAACCGTGTCACCCGTCTCGCTCACCTCGTCCCCCAAAAATGTACCTATGCCAGCCTATGCGTCTTCCCATCCTGCACACCTGCATGAACGCACACACACACACACACATCCGGTAGCTCCCGCCCAGCACAACACCCTCGTGATGATGATGACGATAATGATGATGCGCCAAAAGAGAGAGACACAATCGTTCGCGCGCGCGGCCTCGTACGTCGGTTCATATATCTTCCGCGTAAGATCCATCGACTGAAAGCTGTCAGGACCGAAGACGTACCGTAATCCTTCCAGCTGAGCGTCAACGGGGAAGCCGCTTCATATATTTGTGTTCGCCCAACACCATTCGTTGCGGCTTGCCTCCCTGGATTCGCTGGATGCGGCCAAATAAGCCCTTAAAGCCGCCGTACATATAAAATAGACGTATGCTCCGTCGTCGCGCCGAGGACCACCGCGGCATTATGATCGAAAGTAGAAATGTGACAGCCATGCCTAGTAATGATGATGATGATGATGCTGGTGATCATAGTAATGGTAGCGAAGATGATGATGCAAGATTCCCTGGAGCGCTTCCTCACCGTACGTGCCTGTACGTGGCATCTCGCCGACAGGATGGGATGGGCTACGCTTGCAGCGCGCGTCCTCTAGGCGTCGAGGAGTGCGTCGAGGCGGGAGTGCCCATCTGCAGGAGGCGGGTGGAGTCACACCGGGCAAGGTACGTACGGTGACAACGTGGATACGGGGCTCGAGGAAGACCCGTGGATGCCCGAAAAAAACCGTTTAGACCAGACGGGGTGGGTTGGGCGCGGAAGGACACTTGCTACTCGCTACCTAATTGGCTCAAGAGCCGAATCCAGCCGGGTACCGGTATCATGGACCCACACGAGGCCAGGCCCCCGCAGCCCACGTAAAACCACAGACGCAGCCCGCAGGGATGTTGGGACAACGACCATGCTGTAATCCTCATAATTCCCGAACTAACACCCCCCCACCTCCAGGAGCATGATGGAGAGCATCTTGACCACCTCGGCCGCGGCGGGACGCCTAGCCGGGTCCAGCTCCCAGCAGTCCCCCAGCAGCTGCCTGAGCTTGGGCGGGCAGCGCTCCGCTGACACACCCTCCAGGGGGGGCCGCATATGTTGTACGACAACGCTGTACGCAATCTGAGGGGGGCAGGCGGGGCGGCGGCGTGTGTTTTTGAGGTCACTCACTCGGCGTCTGGGTGGTGGTGGTGGAAGCACGCGCCGACGGTCAAGCTGGGGTGCTGGTGCTGGTCGTAGCCGGTTTCCCTAAGCGCTTAGGAACCCATTGCCTGCATAGGGTACACTCGAATATAACACATGACCACCTGGCTGCTTCCCGCTTCACCACAGCGCACACATGGACGCACCTGCACCACGTTGCAACCCTTCCAGGGGGGAGTGCCCGTCAGCATCTCCCACAGGAGCACGCCAAACGCGTAGATATCCTGTTGTTGTGTTGCAACCGCAATAAACACAACGGGACAGCGCCATCTTCAAGGACATAGGAGGCGTTTGGGAATTTAGGGTCGAGTCCACCAACACCGCGCATGCCCGGTTGCGCAGGACGACCCACATTCTGCTTTCTCGTCGCCTGGAGGGACATCAGAGGTAATAAATAAGTAGCGGTAGCTGCCGCTGCGGCTGCTGCTGCTGCCGCGGGCCTAATGCGGTGTGCGACGAGCGGGTGCCGGTCAGTAGCCGTCGTGAATTGCCGTACAACCAACTTACCGAACGGTCGGTGATGACCTGATTGGCGAGATCAAACGTTTCCGGAGCCATGTACGGCGCCTGCGTGCATGTGGCGGGCGGCACGAGGTTGGGGCCAATCGGAGCCTGTGTTACTTGGCCCTGCCGCCCCTACTTGGCCCTACTTGGCCCTACTGCCCCTACTGCCCGCCATCCGAAGCCCCGTCCCCCAGCTCACCCTACCGTGCCAACCTCGGGGTTCTTAGTCACGAGGACCGTGTTGAGCAGCCGGGACAGCCCGAAGTCCTGAGAGCGTCATACAGCAGGGAATGTGTGTCGTACAGCAAGGAATGTGTGTCGTACAGCAGGGAATGTGTGTCGTACAGCAAGGAATGTATGTCGTACAGCAGGGAATGTGTGTTGCGCAGCGGGGAATGTGTGTTGTGTCATACAGCAGGCAATGCCTGTCCCTGCCCTCCACGCCGGTGTATCTATCCCCGGGCTCTCACCGCCAGCTTGGCCACAATCTTGTCGCCGTCAGAGCGGGAAATGAGCACATTGGCCGGCTTGAGGTCTGCACCGCACGCAGGTCCGGCAGGTAGGCGCGAAGGCAAGGCTGCTTGCGGTTCCTACTTTCTGCGGCTGCTCAACCCATCGCGGGTTTGACTACTGCTACGGTGCGCTACTTTGTGATGAATTGTGCCCCAGCCGCAGCCGCCACCACAGCTACCTGCATACACGGCCGCGGCGTCCCCCCTCCCCCCCAGCCTTCCCCGGGCTTCCTTTCTCTCCATGTGCCGGCCCACGTTCTTCCTCCACACACACCCCTCCCCGCCCCACCCCTCCTCCACACACACAGGCGTCCCCTCGGCTGACCCATCCACCCACCCCGGTGCAGAATCGTGGGGTGAAGGTACGACAGCGCCCTCGTGATCTGGAGCGCGATCTGCAGTACCTGGAATCGAGCAAAAGTACGACGGCGGGGTGCGTGTGCGCGTCTGTCAAGGCGTGGGGGGAGGAAAGGAGGAAAGTTGCGGCGATGGCGCCCAGGACGTCGACCGGACATCCGACTCACAAGGTTGGTAATCATCTATGTGGCAGTGTAGGTGGTTTAGACGGTGGGTGGCTTTGACGGTGGGTGGTTTGGGCGGTAGGTGGTTTTTACGGTGGGTGGGTGGGTGGGTGGCATAATAACCCGGTTAAACGACATGGGAAGCGTAGCTAGCGCATACTCTCAAGACACATGGTTGCGTGCGCGTGGTGAGCACTTGGAATGACTGCTGAGAAACCTGTGGAGGTGGCCCGTCGGCGGTCTGTTAACGGAAAAGAAACAAAACATTTTTTACGCGGTGTTGGGGGAGAGGGGAGGGGGGCGGAGCAGCACAAGCGCGATGGGGGCTTGCCAATCACGGTTGGTGCGGTTGCACATGCCGTAACTCCGCCAGACTCCAAGGCCACTACCCACCACTGGTATCGGCACCAGCTCTTTCTGCTGCCCCCCTGTGTATAGCAGGGACTCCAGCGAGCAGTCCATCAGCTCCATCACCAGACACACGTGCGGCAACCTGAGGGGCCGGGACGACAAGAAGGGGTGCGCGTGAGTACGGCAGCCTGAGGGGCCGGGACGACAAGAAGGGGTGCGCGTGAGTACGGCAGCCTGAGGGGCCGGGACGACAAGAAGGGGTGCGCGTGAGTACGGCAGCCTGAGGGGCGGGGATGACAATAAGGGGTGCGTGTGAGTGTGTGTTTTGTTTACCGATGTTTTTGTTTACGAATGTTTTTGTTTACCGAACATTAGATGTTTTGCCGCCGCGAAGCCACTAACCGAATGTACGCTGACTAACCAACAGCGACAACGGGACAACGGTGGACGAGGACCTGGGTTGGTGCTTCCATAGCGGCTGGTGGTTTCGTCCGGGATGTTTTAGGAAAGGAAAACCCTACGACCCAGATCTCTGGCACCTCCCACTCAAGTCCAGCTCGGCCAACACTCTCCTACCTGCCGCCCATGTGTTTTACCTTACCTTTCCCGGACCCCCCACCCACCAAGGCAGTCATGGACCATCGACGGAACGATCAGGCGCCGCATCCCCTCCCACCCACCCCCAATCTCGAAACGTCTTTCCTAAACGGTTTTTCCTCGCATCCACGGGTCTTCCTCGAAACCCACCCACTCACACGAGGTTGGCCGCCAGCAGCCTGACGATATTGGGGTGCTGGCAGCGAGCCAGGACCTCCACCTCCTGGACCACCGACGTGCATAGCGCCTCCAGACGTTGCTGCTCGTGACCCTGCCCGCGCGGTTCGGCGGCCAGCATGCCCGTGTTGAGCAGCTTGACGGCCACCCGCACCCCGCCATACACACCCACCATCACGCGCCCAAAGCTGCCTTTCCCCAGGGTCTGAGGCAGCAGCTCCACCCCCCCTGCGTCCACTTTCACTTGAAGGTTGATGCCGGGTTGCAGCGGTGTCAGAGCAGTGACCGGCACCAAGGCCAGCTCATCTACATCGTCATCACATGATGCGCTGCTGTCGTGTTTGCACGGGATTGCGGCCTCTGCGGGCGCTTGGCTTCCTAGCGCACTGGGGAAGGAGTCCTCATCGGCAGAGGTGGTGGCGGCAGGGCTGCGAGGCGGACGGGTAGGGGGCATGATTGGGTGTGGCTGTCCCATCTTAGCGTAGAGAGGGTCGGGGCCAGGGGCGCTGCAGCAGGCCTGAGAGATGCTTCGGGGTTTTAGGGTTTAAGGACGCAGATGAACTAGCTATTGGACAAATTACTAATAATATAGCATCATATATGCCATGGGAAGGTTGTAAGTATGAAGATGCTATCTGGATTAATGTGTGGTGCACGGGTGCGCCAGGTTGCGCTGAGACGTTCTTGAGGCCGAATCGATCCACCCAGAGCCGTCCTTGTGCGTGTGCGCGTGTGCGTGTATGTGGGGGGTGGGGGTGAGGGGGATGTTTGAACCCGCCGCCCCGCCGCTATCGCCCCACCTGCAGCTGACTCGTCAGTTCGATCCCGGCCAGGCGCGAGACGAATGCATTCGACTCACCACACCGCCGCCTCCTTGTACACCGCCGGCCGCCCGCCGAGCCGCCGCCGCCTTCTCCTCACGATCACCCCTGCCAGCAGGCCAGCTACGACCGCCAGGAGCGCCAAGCCTGCGAGTGGATGGAGCGAAGAAGCCGCAGGAAGGTGGCGGAGGCGGGGGGCATCGACGTGTCGGACCGCCTGCAGAGGAACAGAGGAACATCGCTGCCGCCTCACACCGCACTTCGCAGCGGAGTACTACTGGTGGTAACTGAGCCACGGGTGAAGACACGAAGTCGCTGCGCTCTCCTCCCAGCTGAGAGCGAAGCAAAAGCACCACGACGTGCAACGAACCCCACCCGCCCCACGTGACGCGAACGATGCTGCGCTGAGCACATGGGACGATGCTGCGCTGAGCACATGGGACGATGCTGCGCTGAGCACATGGGACGATGCTGCGCTGAGCACATGGGACGATGCTGAGCTGAGCACATGGGAGAGGGCAGGCCTACAGTTTCAACCGCTAGCTGGCACCAGGCGCATCCAGACATCAGCACATCAGGACATCGCGCGCTTCCATATGCCGTACAAACAGCACGTGCGCCTGACGTCCGCGCCGTACGCACCGCCCAGCAAGCCTCCCAGCAAGGCCGCGGTGCTGGTCGACGCGCCTCCGCCCGCCCGGCTGTCGACGCTGATGGCAGACGCTATGGGAGGCGAAGGCGGCGGGGGCGACAGCGGCGGGAGCGCGTCCAGCAGGAGCGCCTTGGCCGCATCCGTTGGAAACATGCGCGCGTAGCATCCAAGCAGTCCGTAGGTGCTGACGCAAGTCTCATTCATGAGCGTCTTGCACTGCACGGCAGGTGGCAGTTGGGCCGGCGAATCCAAATCAGGCAACATGCATCATCATCAGCCTAGGGCAAGGTTTTTCCAGCTGCCTTTCCCAGCTCCCTGCGCGGGGAGGCTCCCTGCGAGGAGGCAGCTTCTAAAGGATCCCGGCCGCACAGCAGTCAGCAACCCGCCACGACGTACAATGTAGTACACTTGGTACGACCACATGATGTAGTTGTTCCGTGTAGGATAGCCAAGCGAATCCAGCTCGTTGGAGTACGTCGCGATGTCCTGGTAGAAACCCACTCCGGGCCAGCAGCGCTGCAGCACATGTGCCGAAGTGTTGTGGGTGCAGTTGTTCCAGGGTATGCGTTCCGCCATGATCTGCACGCCCGCGGGTACCTCCCTGGGTCGCGGGAGCCCCGAAGTCGAGTCGTTGATCAACCTGGCAGGCATGCAGGTTTCTGCGCGCCGGTCACATATCGCACGGGTCAGCGGGGCCCTACGAATGCGGCGCAGCGCACGGGCCAACGGGAACGGTAATGCAGGGAGCGGGGATCGAGCTGACGTGTGCGCGCGCACAACATATGTATGCTGCGGGATAGATTCAGGGGCCGAATGGTTATAATGGAAGCAATGGAAGGATGCGCAATAAATAATAAATGGTAGCCAGGCAATGCATGGCTCACGTCACACTGCGGGCGCTGGAACGCGCGGCGAGCTGTTGCAGGTTCCAAGCTGGTTCAATCGCTTGATTGGCCACCCCACCACTCCGACCTACGCACCCACCGACGTCTACCTAACCTATCCATTTGCCCCGGTCTCCGGCGGTAACGCCCCGCCGCTCTCCCCATGCGACATCACCAGCAGCGGATGCAGGCTTGCTCCTCGACCGCGCTGTTGCAAGTGGTGCTGCCCAGCAGCAGGCGGTACTGTACGTACCCTGCCAGGCCCACGTTTTGGAGCCTCCGCACCTAACGCAGGTGTACGGCACTGCACGGCACCGCGCCCTCACCCCCACCTTGGATGGACACGCCTTTCCAGAGCAATAAAATAGCTGACGAGGTGTTGCTATATTTCCGGTGAGCCAAGATGTCTAGCCCAGGTGCCTGCAGGCATCCATCCAAATGTTACCCATCCCGTTAGATGTTTTCGGAAACGAGGAATGCGTGTCGGTTGGTACGATAAACACAACCAAATCGCAGCCTGGTCCTCCAGGGACCCGACTGGGACGAGCGTGGGCCGTGCGTCGTACAGTACCGTACGGTGTTCGCGACCTCGGTACTCGCCTGGTGCGATCCCGGCGGCCTGCCTGCTGTTCCGGCCCGCCCTTGCTTCCATCCAGTGTCTCAAATTGGGACGCACCGCACCGCACCGCACCTGGAAGAACGGCACCTTCCTGGCTCCGAACAGGACCACACGCGACACGTTGATCACGATGTTGTAGCCCGGCACGATCTGTCGTGAGGAGAGACACGGCGGCAGGAGGCAGGAGCAGCATGAGCAACGACAGCTGATTCCAACGCGGTTAGCTGGGGCAGGTAGGCGTACGTGGTCACGTGGGCGTGCTGCGAACCGCCCAACCACACAACAACGGTATCCGAGACCCGTAGGTGGCGCGGCGCACCGACGGCGGACTTGCACAGCGAGAGCAGGGCATTCCGCAAAGGAGCAAAGGAGCCAAACGCGATGGCGCCTTGCTAACGGTGATAACCGACGAAAGTAGGGGGAGCGGCTGCAGCGCAGACACGAGCGCTGTGGCCGACCATCCGACCAGCCGAGACCAGCCGAGCCATCCGACCAGCCGAGCCATCCGACCAGCCGAGCCATCCGACCAGCCGAGCCATCCGACCAGCCGAGCCATCCTTTACCTGCGTTTTGCGACGTGAGTCGCTTGTCCCAGCGCCTTAACCCCGTCACCACTTTGATAAGGCGACGACCCGCAATTTGGTTACCCGTCCGTCGTGGAGGCGCGCTCGCCTCGCGCCCTCCGTCTCGCTGGCGCAAAAGACCAGCCGGAAGGCGCCAGTAGGACCGACTCGTGTACTGCGTCCCTCCCAACCCCTACCCCGCGCCCCCCTACCTGACCGCCCGGTTGTGACCTGCTTACCACTCCGTCGGGTGCTGCGGCGAAGTTCACAAATGGCCACCTCTCCTGATGCTCGTAAATCCCCAATATTGTCAAGTTGCGATTGAGAGCAATGGGTGCGGGGAAATCGGATGCCAACAGGGCGAGGTCTTGGGGAATTAACGCCATATGGACAGACTCGTTGGCAAAGGCCGCAGCCAACTGCGCGCCATTACGGCACTCAACCGTCCCAATGCCGTTTACAGTAGATGTATCAACATCAGCTTGGACCTGCTGCAGCAGTCGAGCTAGCGCATTCACTTGAAGTGGAAACGGCGTAATGAGAATCATGAAGAGGAGCACAGGACAGCCGCAGGAATCAACACATCGCATGTTGTTCTGTAAATAGCTTCGTAGAATCCGCCGTTTGTTCTCCACCACTGTTGCGCTCTCGGTTTTGCCCTACCTATGTGACGGATGACCAGCCACAACGCATGAAACCGGTCACTGGCGAATGGAAGCTACACTAGTATCAAAGTTATGTAGTCGACACACCTCGGTCCCGTTGTATACAAATTCGCACACCGCTTCATGTGGGCGCGTACTGTTCATGTCGTACATTGCACACTCCTGAACGCTGAACCGCCAATTCAAGTGTCGTTTGCGTTCTGCACTGCGTTACCTGCCGAACCTACAAGCATACGAAATCTCTTATGGCCTCTTCATAAAAGAGCTGGGATGTTCATGCACCGTAGGCAACTCCAGCTTATACCGTATAGGGGACAGATTCAGGTCAATTCCCAATACCCTCTGAACTTGCGGACGGACGTCAGATCGGAACTCTCGGCTGCCCTGTTCCTGCAGGTCTCCCAATTTCCAACCTGCTGATCCTGCATACCAAACATGCCGTACTACGAATTCGGACGAATGCGGACGAATGCGGAATGCGGAATGCGCAAATATATTTTTTTCGAGCAGGATTCACACAGCCCACATATTCCCTTTTCACCAGAGCGTTTCTGACTTCCAACATAACTAATCATGACCCTTGAGGCAACTTAGCGAGAGGCATTATGCACCTCCCCTTCCCGCCAGCAGCGATCATGCAGCGCAACCCGGGCGTATACCTACGCCAAGACGCCACTGGTTCAGTCCATCTTGTGCGCATCCCATAGCAAAGTGTAAATCAGCAAGTCACGGAGCATTAACTGTTGAGGGAGACGACGGAAATCACCGGGGGCGCGAGTGGTGCTGATAGCTGTCGCCTGGGAGCACGAGGGCCAGGAAACTTCGGCATGCAGGACGAGATAGCAATCCACATCAGAATCGCGGGTCTCACTGCAGCCAGGCGGGGCTCCCTACGGCGCCCTCGCTGCTCGACAGGACGTGGCCGGGCACGGCGCCGTCGCTGGGCCTGGCTGGGCACGCACTTTGGTTCCGCACAAGGAGTGCAAGCAACTGCACTCCCATCGGCGCCATATTACCATCGGCGCCATATTAGCATCGGCGCCATTGAGTACTCCCTCCGCAGCACGCCGGGACAGCGAGCTAGCAGGCAGGTACCGGTAGGACTCGCTCTGTCTTGAGTCGTGTGCGGAGCCTGGCCAGCAACCATACATAAACATCGTAGTAGTTATCACAAGTTGACTGTGCTTTTCAGATTGTAATGGTCCTGGCGAACACAGAAGCAGTCCTCGTAGGTCAGGAGCGGTCTCGGTCTGGAACCCACTGTAACCGTTCCAACAAAAAGGAGCGAGGGTTGCTGGATAGGTACCTGGTATGTATGGCCGCAAGTCATTGGCAGAGGAATAGCTAGGATGAAGGCGCCGCCTGAAAGGCAGGGTCGTTGTGATGGGCCTTTCCAGCGACACGCTATACACACAACAATCATTTCTTGTCCGAAAACCCGAAAAGGGTTTTATTAAGGAAGTACAAGTTAATTTCCATAGCGTGTCGCTGAAAAGGCCCATCACGACGACCCTGCCTTTCAGCAGGCTGAGCCTTCATCCTATTGCTCTGCCGATGAAGTGCGGCCATACACACCAGGTACCTATCCATACATACATACGTACCAGCGCCGCACCGGCGACCACCATTGGGGTGAACGTACTGTTCGACGAACCTCCCTGAGGCCAACGAATCTGGCACAAGCTAGACACGCCCACACCGGCTGGGGCATTCCGTCATGCCATTGATCGTGGCAAGTCTGAACCGCCAACCAGCGCGACGTCATTTCTGCGACTTTGCTCAGCAGCGCGCAGCCAAGTAAGGTCGCCGCTGCTGCTGCTGCTGCTGCTGCTGCGAACGCACGCACGTACGGCAGTAATCCTGCCTGGTACTCTACCTACGTCCGCCCGACAGCACATTCCACTGCAGGTTGCTCTCCTGCTGTCCGCCGGGGTGGTACGCGAGGATACACGCCACATGTTGCATGGAACCCACTGCTGTAACAGTTGCTACTACATGTTGCATGGACAGATGCCGTCTTTCGGGTGGACCTTATGCACCGCGTACATCGTTAGGTTTTCCCAGCAGAGAAAAGAACGATCCTGGATACCGGTATGGATTTAGGGGGGACGCTATTGGCGGGGCGTCGATGGGGTTCCTCCCCCCCCCTGCCCACCTACCTCCCGTCGTCGCTGTACCTACTAACAGTTTTGTTGGGTCATGCATGCGTGCTTTCCTCAGAGAACGGGGGAGGCCGCTGGTCCGGGCAGGGCTAGCCCCCGCCCAGCAGGCCCACGCATCATCTGGTGCGATGCGTTGCAGGGGGGTGCCGTGCTGGAAACAAACACCCCTGCGGCCAGGACGGCGACCGCAAACAAACAAGAAAGGACATGACCGCGATCAAGCTGTGAACCTAATTGGTGACTGAGGCCGGTAGCAGCGGTGGCGCTAGCTGGAAGCAAGGCTGCCGAAAACTCCAGATGAAACGTATAAAGCAACCGTAACCGTAAGGGGCGGGGCATAGGAAATTGGCGACTCAAAGCATGCCCAACCTGGCCCAACTCGCATCCAGGCCCAGGACGCGACCCCAGCTGCTGCTGCCGTCCGGGCGATTAATCCCGTGAAGCTGTTTGTGCGGCTTATTAGCGGCAAGTTAGCACATCAACATATCGGCTGCGCTGCCAGTGTCCGGCGATGTGCACCTGCCTTTCGGTCTGGAACCTACTGGAACATAGCATACAAGTACTGCTACCAACTGCCAGCTGTCATTCCGCACCCACACCCGCGCCCGCCCCCGGGCCCGCAGCCCCGCACCCGCATTCACCACGCCGCTAGGGCGCACACTGGCGATGCCACCCACCCACCGTGAGTGCGACGATGGGACCTACATACCCCCGTGTCGCCAAGAAACCCTAAAACCCGCCTCCCTGCACGCACCTCGTCATATACACGCTCCCGCGCGCCCCGCCACACTCGCAAGGCTTATGTACGCCACCGACCGCACTGCTGCCCCTGTACCCATCACCCCCTGCATCCATCACTCCCTGCCTCCATTCCCCCCTGCCCTCGCTGCCCCCAGTCCTCCCCTGCCGCCTGTCCTCCCCTAGCCTGCCTCGTGGACATCGCTCCCGCCTCATCACCCCCCCCCCTGCAGCTTCACTCCCCCTGCAGCGTCACCACTACGTTGCGACCTGACGCATGGTCCCGGTGCTCACACAACCAGATGCCCTGCAGCAGCGGCAGGCACAGCATCAGGACGCGAACGGTGGGGTGTAGGAGCGGCATAAGTAAAGACGTGGGGGGTTTTGAGAGGAAACCAACATAGAAAAATAAAGAGAGTGAAAAGAGTGGGGGCGGGGCAGGGCGAGGGCCATTGAGCCGTCAGGCGAGGCGAGGCGGGGCGAAGTGGCATCGGGGTACGTGAGTATCTCCGGATGGAGTCTATGGGGTGGTGGTAGCAGCAACGGAGCAGGCCAACGAATGGCGGGCATGTAGGGTATGTGTGTGGAAAGGGAGGGCTTCGTACGTAAGGCAGGGGCACCTATCGTATGACGGCAGCGGCAACTAGCTGTGCAAGCAAGGCGACTGCCCCGCCCCCTCCCTCGCGCCCTCACGGCCTCCCACCATGACGGCGGATTCCTCCTGGCGAGCGGGAGGGTGGCGCACTCGGGCGCCGCACCTCCGATTTTCATCCCACTCCCCACACCCACACCCACCCCCTCGCGCCTACAATTCACCCCCTCACCCCCTCACCCCCAACCCCCAACCCCCAACCCCCAACCTGTGGGGGTTTTATACCACCCCGCCAACCTGTCGCGGATGTAACACCCCGAGCAGCCTGTCCACTCGCCTGCCAGGTCCCGAGGTTCAGGCGGCCCTGAGTGATGGGGATGGTGAGCGAGGCCCCAAACACGGAGCTCTTGACGTGGGCTGGCATGTCATCCGGTCCCTCATCCACATGAACCCACGGTGCTCGGGAGCCCTGGGGGGGGTGGGGCCCAGCCCGGAAACAGAGGCGGTTGGCTGCCCGATCGACACAGCATCCAACTCATGCTTCCAGGAGGGGCTGCGCGCTCACATGCTACGTACTACCGGTATCGTCATGTTATTGTAATACTATTTTATTTATACATGCACGCTGAGAGGTTAGTCGCGAGGAGCTCTGACGCCGCCTGCCAAGCCGCTCAGCCCGTTAGCCGCGCGGCGGCTCACCTCGGGCACTGCCAAGTTGAGGTACGTCTCCATGTCCTTCCGTACGTCCGGGTCGGCGTTCTCGTTGATGGTGAGTGAGGCGCTGGTGTGCTGGACTGCGGGGGAGGAGTTAGTTGGCGGTTGCGGCGGTTACGTCAGCTGGCCGGTTTTATTCCACGTGTGCAAGCAGGCACGCACGGGGTTCGCTACTTCTGTGGAGGTTATGGAGGTTGCCGTGGAGGTTATGGAGGTGTGGGGGCAGTTACCGCGTTTGGGACACGTAAATCTGTCGGTGGTTGCGTGTAGGTGTAGACCGTTGGATGCGGACGGGCGAGCTCACTTTGAGCCCGCCGAACGCGACACTCACTGAAGACGTTGGCGAGGCCGACCTTGTAGCCGGATAACGAGCCTCCAATCTCCTTCATGATCTGTTGCAGCAGAAGTCGCATTGAAGGGATGCGTGCGGGTTGGGGAAGCAGGAGATGAGGTCCCGCATGGGCATTGGGGAGGGTACAGGCGGATGGAGGCTACAAGCTTGAGGATGACAAGTCGTCGGAAGGGTGAGGCGAAGGGGCCGTGCAACGATGGTGCGAGGTAGGGGCGAAACCTGCAGGGCCCACTGCTAGGCAGTAGATATTTCCCGATTGGGGGAAGGGAGTGGGAGATGTTTGGGTGGGCGAGCAGGGCCGGGTGTGCCGACGGTGTTGTGCCGCAGTCCGCGACACCGGTGTCGTGCAATTTCAGCCCTGGGTTCCGGATCCATGGTTTACGTACATACATTTTAGGGAGGAAACAGATGCTCGCTGTGCGGTAGCTAGCGTTAAACCTGATGTATGCCCACGTTGGTGGCGGTCAGTCCTTGCGCCACACGCGTACCTCGTCGGTCACCAGGTGGCAGCCCCTCTTCATAGCCGGCATTCTTATTTCGTGCTGAGAGAACTTCATCTTTTCGCCGCTGTTCTCGCACTCTCCTCTGTCAGCCGGTACAGCGGCTTGCGTAAGTAACGTAAGGAATATCAAGGCAAGTAAGTAAATAGTTCCTGCGAAAGGCATTATGCATGGGTCAAGACGAGTAGTGGTGCTGCCGATGCAGAGTCTGCCGGCTAACCAACTTGCCGTAACCAACTTGCCTAGTTGGAGCCAAGCATGTTACATCCATTAATACGCATACCGTTTACTATCAGACTAGGAGCCATCCTACGCAACACTGCTGTACTTTGGGTTAAATGTCTCGAGGCAAGAGGGTGGCATACGCAGCCCTGCTGCTTGCAGTGGCCACCTCTCTTGTTCTTCTGCACCCACATATCCAGGAGCATTTGAAAACGCGATGGACGGGTTGCTCAAACGCACCGCAGAATGACGCTTTCCGGACGGACTCGCACCTCCTCACCCGGCTGAGCTCCGGTCCCAGCCTTGTGCAATTGACAGGTAGGTTCATTGCCGATTGGATGTAACTTGGAAATGTGCGGGACACGCCTGCCCTTTGCTATAGTTTCCCGAGGGCCGAGTCATCCTTTTCGTCATTGCACGAAAGCCCGCGCATCCACATCGATTGCGCACGTCCCGGTCATCCCCCCCAGACGCACGGGAAAGCGCCTCTGATGTGCTCCTGAACCTCAAAAGCTATCGCGCGCTGGTGGTCGTCACGGCTGGACGCGGAGAGCCAACCAGGTGAACCCTAATTGGCCTGGGCGAGGTCAACGCGAATTGCTAGAGCCGCGGGGCGCCAATTCCTCTCCTAATAAATGCAATATGTCGGCCGTCATAGCAGGGACGATGGCCAACTTAAGACGTCCTTGCGCTCTCTCCTTCCTCCGTTTCGTTTGGGGGCCCTATGCCATTGCACCGATCCACTGATTACGACCGCGTGGCTGCTGCCCTCGTAAGGCGAGCGCAGCGCTTCCACACCTGGGATACCGGCAGCCTAGGTAGAGCAGCGCGGCGCTTCCGCCGCCTCGACCCTGGAGACCGGCAGCCTTGGTACGACGCACCTCCCGCCGAGCCGCCGTACCTGCACCCGTTGGAGCCCCTTGCGCCCATCTCACCCTGCCCGCGATGCACGCTTCGTCAGCAAGCGGCCCCCCCGTCGACGAGTCCGTTCCTGCGACAGTCGACCCAAGTCCAATAGCATGCGCGCGCGCGCGTCCAGGTGTCCCAAGCCTAAGCACCAGCTACACTTTCCATGTCGAGTAACCGGTTCTTCTCTGTACCCACCCCCCCATCCCCCGCCTCGCCAAAAGCACATTTCCCGGGCCAGCCTTACCCTGAGTAACCCTCGGTCTGGCGTGTCCGTCGTACACGCACCAACCGCACGCCCAGCCGTACCAAGCGCACGCCGCCACGTGTGCGCCGTACCCAAACCCCAGGCGCTCCGAGGACCAGCCCTTCATCTCCCTCGCCGCCAGTGAGCTGACTAACGGCTTCGCCGCGGCGGCGGTGCCGACTGACGGCGCCGCCGTCGCAGCTTCTTCCGTACTTTCCGGCATCGACGGCGCCGCCGCCGCCGCCTCCAGCAGCGGCCTGCCGGCGCTAGCCAGCGCCCTCGGACTGATGAACACGGCCGCGGTGGGGGTGGAGCGGGTCCTCGGCCGGCGGCTCTTTCCCATCTCGCTCGCCCTGTTTGACCGACCCATGGGCTGCAGCGCGCTCACGGGTGCGTCGGGAAAATATATGAGAGGCCTTACATGGGATTATCTATTAACATATTTGTCAAATCATGTATAGCAGACATTTTCGTAAATTAGTTGTAAAATTTATGGAAGGATACCTGAGGGGAGGGGCTCCTGTTGGTAAGGAAGCTGAGGCTGAGGCCGCGGCGGAGGCGGAGTAGTCGCCCAGGGGTTCATCTGTTCGGCGATGGCGGTCATCGAATGCCGGGACGGTGCCAGGAGAAGGCCGAGGAGAGCCCAGCAGCGGGTGTGTGGCGGGGGAGGGGGGGAGGAGTTAGTTGGCGGTTGCGGCGGTTACGTCAGCTGGCCGGTTTTATTCCACGTGTGCAAGCAGGCACGCACGGGGTTCGCTACTTCTGTGGAGGTTATGGAGGTTGCCGTGGAGGTTATGGAGGTGTGGGGGCAGTTACCGCGTTTGGGACACGTAAATCTGTCGGTGGTTGCGTGTAGGTGTAGACCGTTGGATGCGGACGGGCGAGCTCACTTTGAGCCCGCCGAACGCGACACTCACTGAAGACGTTGGCGAGGCCGACCTTGTAGCCGGATAACGAGCCTCCAATCTCCTTCATGATCTGTTGCAGCAGAAGTCGCATTGAAGGGATGCGTGCGGGTTGGGGAAGCAGGAGATGAGGTCCCGCATGGGCATTGGGGAGGGTACAGGCGGATGGAGGCTACAAGCTTGAGGATGACAAGTCGTCGGAAGGGTGAGGCGAAGGGGCCGTGCAACGATGGTGCGAGGTAGGGGCGAAACCTGCAGGGCCCACTGCTAGGCAGTAGATATTTCCCGATTGGGGGAAGGGAGTGGGAGATGTTTGGGTGGGCGAGCAGGGCCGGGTGTGCCGACGGTGTTGTGCCGCAGTCCGCGACACCGGTGTCGTGCAATTTCAGCCCTGGGTTCCGGATCCATGGTTTACGTACATACATTTTAGGGAGGAAACAGATGCTCGCTGTGCGGTAGCTAGCGTTAAACCTGATGTATGCCCACGTTGGTGGCGGTCAGTCCTTGCGCCACACGCGTACCTCGTCGGTCACCAGGTGGCAGCCCCTCTTCATAGCCGGCATTCTTATTTCGTGCTGAGAGAACTTCATCTTTTCGCCGCTGTTCTCGCACTCTCCTCTGTCAGCCGGTACAGCGGCTTGCGTAAGTAACGTAAGGAATATCAAGGCAAGTAAGTAAATAGTTCCTGCGAAAGGCATTATGCATGGGTCAAGACGAGTAGTGGTGCTGCCGATGCAGAGTCTGCCGGCTAACCAACTTGCCGTAACCAACTTGCCTAGTTGGAGCCAAGCATGTTACATCCATTAATACGCATACCGTTTACTATCAGACTAGGAGCCATCCTACGCAACACTGCTGTACTTTGGGTTAAATGTCTCGAGGCAAGAGGGTGGCATACGCAGCCCTGCTGCTTGCAGTGGCCACCTCTCTTGTTCTTCTGCACCCACATATCCAGGAGCATTTGAAAACGCGATGGACGGGTTGCTCAAACGCACCGCAGAATGACGCTTTCCGGACGGACTCGCACCTCCTCACCCGGCTGAGCTCCGGTCCCAGCCTTGTGCAATTGACAGGTAGGTTCATTGCCGATTGGATGTAACTTGGAAATGTGCGGGACACGCCTGCCCTTTGCTATAGTTTCCCGAGGGCCGAGTCATCCTTTTCGTCATTGCACGAAAGCCCGCGCATCCACATCGATTGCGCACGTCCCGGTCATCCCCCCCAGACGCACGGGAAAGCGCCTCTGATGTGCTCCTGAACCTCAAAAGCTATCGCGCGCTGGTGGTCGTCACGGCTGGACGCGGAGAGCCAACCAGGTGAACCCTAATTGGCCTGGGCGAGGTCAACGCGAATTGCTAGAGCCGCGGGGCGCCAATTCCTCTCCTAATAAATGCAATATGTCGGCCGTCATAGCAGGGACGATGGCCAACTTAAGACGTCCTTGCGCTCTCTCCTTCCTCCGTTTCGTTTGGGGGCCCTATGCCATTGCACCGATCCACTGATTACGACCGCGTGGCTGCTGCCCTCGTAAGGCGAGCGCAGCGCTTCCACACCTGGGATACCGGCAGCCTAGGTAGAGCAGCGCGGCGCTTCCGCCGCCTCGACCCTGGAGACCGGCAGCCTTGGTACGACGCACCTCCCGCCGAGCCGCCGTACCTGCACCCGTTGGAGCCCCTTGCGCCCATCTCACCCTGCCCGCGATGCACGCTTCGTCAGCAAGCGGCCCCCCCGTCGACGAGTCCGTTCCTGCGACAGTCGACCCAAGTCCAATAGCATGCGCGCGCGCGCGTCCAGGTGTCCCAAGCCTAAGCACCAGCTACACTTTCCATGTCGAGTAACCGGTTCTTCTCTGTACCCACCCCCCCATCCCCCGCCTCGCCAAAAGCACATTTCCCGGGCCAGCCTTACCCTGAGTAACCCTCGGTCTGGCGTGTCCGTCGTACACGCACCAACCGCACGCCCAGCCGTACCAAGCGCACGCCGCCACGTGTGCGCCGTACCCAAACCCCAGGCGCTCCGAGGACCAGCCCTTCATCTCCCTCGCCGCCAGTGAGCTGACTAACGGCTTCGCCGCGGCGGCGGTGCCGACTGACGGCGCCGCCGTCGCAGCTTCTTCCGTACTTTCCGGCATCGACGGCGCCGCCGCCGCCGCCTCCAGCAGCGGCCTGCCGGCGCTAGCCAGCGCCCTCGGACTGATGAACACGGCCGCGGTGGGGGTGGAGCGGGTCCTCGGCCGGCGGCTCTTTCCCATCTCGCTCGCCCTGTTTGACCGACCCATGGGCTGCAGCGCGCTCACGGGTGCGTCGGGAAAATATATGAGAGGCCTTACATGGGATTATCTATTAACATATTTGTCAAATCATGTATAGCAGACATTTTCGTAAATTAGTTGTAAAATTTATGGAAGGATACCTGAGGGGAGGGGCTCCTGTTGGTAAGGAAGCTGAGGCTGAGGCCGCGGCGGAGGCGGAGTAGTCGCCCAGGGGTTCATCTGTTCGGCGATGGCGGTCATCGAATGCCGGGACGGTGCCAGGAGAAGGCCGAGGAGAGCCCAGCAGCGGGTGTGTGGCGGGGGAGGGGGGGAGGAGCAGCCTGCGTGTTGGCTCTTCCACACCGTAAGGCCTTGTGTCTTGACATCAGACTGCTTTCCCGTGGAAGCATTCCACCCACGCCCTGATTCAAGCCTCAAAATTCTGACTTAAAACCCTAAAACCCTACAACACCGTCCAACTTCACGCCTCCCCGATCGCTGCGCGGCCGCGACTCGAACCAGGCCCCTACGCCGTCTTTGACGCCTCGGCCGGAGTCCTCCTGCTGGACCGACAGTTGGTGTCGTACACCTGGGGCGCCGACAGGCCGGAGGTGTCGTACATCACCGGCCAGCTCGCCAGCCGCGTGTTCAGCCAGATGTCCGGCCTGCTCTCGCTGAGCGTGGGGGCGTCGGGCGGCGGCGGTGCCGGCACCGGCACTGGCGGCTCTGCCGCTGGGGTGAGTGAGCCGACAACCGACAACGACCTCGGCGGTGGTGGCGTTGCCGTGGACAGCGAAGGAGAAGGCGTGGCAGCGCTGCTGGCGGGACTCGTGGGGCGCAGCGGAGCAGTTTCGGAAGCGGCGGAGCTGCAGCCTCAGCAGCAGCAGCTGCTGCTGCAGTCTAACGGCGTGCAGCTTGCCAGGCAGCTATCGGATCAGGGCGTCCGCAGCCACGCCGTCAGTGAGGGGGACGCAGGAGCTGAGGACGCCGGCCAGGAGCAGCTCTTCATTGAAGACGACGACGACGACGCGCCACTGGGAGCTACTGCCGGGACTGCTGCTACTGCCGCCGCTGCCGGCCGGCCCGCGCTCGCCAGCTCCAGCGGCGGCGCCGCCGCCGCCCTGCACGTCGCCGCCGCCGCGCTGGCGGCTGCACTGCCCGCCGCCTTCGCCGCCGCGCCGCCGCTGTGGTTTTGCGTGCTGTGCCCCTCCGTGCTGGGCCTGCTGGCGCCCTTAGTCATCAACATGGCGCTCAACCAGGTGGCGGGGGCGCTGTGCTCGCAGATGCAGCTGACGGATGACGTGTGTTTCGACGTGCTGCTGGGGGCGCTGGGGGTGGGGTTCGTGCTGTCGCTGGCGTCGGCGGTGCCCATCTTCTTTGTGTGCCGGCTGCCGGAGTGCGCGGGGCGCAATGTGACGGGGGCGCTGAGGCAGATAATGCGACGGGGTTGATGTGTGTGTATATGTGTGTTTTCTGGGGAGGGGGGAGAAAACCCGTTTATATGACATAGGAGACATGTGTTTTGGGGGTGAGGGAAGGGGGAAGGGGAGGAGTCCGCGTGGTTTAGGAGGGGGAAGAGGAAGGGGAGGCGTGTGGGGTGAGGGGGGCAAAACACGCATAGGGCGCTAAAATCACGCACGACGAGGGTTGCGCAGCATGGGTGGGGAAAGAGCGAGGCACTCAGGGAGGGCGGCGGAGGAGGGTAAGTAGAGTCGAGTCTCTTGAGGGCGGCGGCGGAGGGGCCGAGGGTTAAGGCGTCGAGGAAGGGGGTAGTTAGGTTGTGGGGGACAAGGGCTGACAGGGCTGTTGTCGTGCAACTGGTGCAGTTGGTGGGCAGCACCGGGTTGGCGCAGAAGGGTTGCGCGGTGCGGGCCGTACGGCTGTACGGCGGTTGGTACGGGTCGAGGCTTCATCTCTCTGTGCCTGGCTCGCTGATACTCGAAGAAAGACGCCTCGGGAATGTGTACACTACCACGACATACGGTGCCAGAACCTTGTACAGTAATCGCCGGGTATTGGTGGCGCCAGTTGATGTAACATACGCATGTAACATAAACATAAACATAGCTCGAATCCCCTGGAGTCCCCTCCCTGGCAGGTCAGGTGGCACCCACCCCAACTACCTGCTCCACCGCGTGCTGGGCGAATCGTCGAAGCCCTCGTGGCGCAGCACATCAGAGCTGACGTCAGTCGGAAGGACGGACCTAGCGCCTAGCGGCATCCCTGGAGGGGCCTTATGAGCTGTCTGTGTCGTGGTACGGAAGGTGGTACGACGGACATACCTCAGCGCCCGGCCCAGTTCCAACGGCGCAGGTCCAATCAACATACCGGACAGCGATCACGAACCTGCAAGTAAGGTGCCGTACATCCGGAACAGCAGCAGCGCTCCATGCGACGCGAGCCACGGAATGGTCATATTGTTGCCTCGACGCGCCTCTTTAGGCAACGCTCCTCCTCACAAGCCTCTTAGCAGCCGCCAACCAACCCACTCGCGGCGACCCGTGGGTCCACCCGCGACCTGCGTCGCGGCCACGTCAGCTGCGACGCTTGCCGACCAAAGGCAACCGCCAAGGCCACCGGCAAAGAGACAAACACCAAAAATAATCCCGACCAAGCTTACGACCAAAGCTGCCGAGTTCTGTAAATCCCGGCCAGCGCATCCAGGCCCTCTCTCCCGCTGATCAATAAACACGTCCTCGGTCCTTCATCCCCTCCAATCCGCCGCATAAATAACACGCCCTACTCCGCGGCTATGCAGCTGCGATGCCCCCAGCCCCTCCGCTCCGTTCCCCCCCGCATCTCACCCCCCCTCCTTGCACCAACACACAAACACGCTCTCGAACTAACGGGTCCTCCCCGTTGGGACCGTGCATCACTTATGCTGCCGGCGCCAGACGTGTTCGATGTCCAATAGCTGCCGGCGGCGAGCGGGGTGTCTGCGCCTGTCTTCGTCCAGCCAATGCAAAGCACGACACAGTGGGCTTCGCTTGTGTTTTTCCAACAGCCTCTTCCCCCTCCCCTCCCCTTTCCCCGTGCCATCCCTTCCTCCTCCCTCCCCAGATCAAGTGATGTGGACGCTAAGCCGCCAACGGCTAGGCCGCTGCCAGCCGGGCTAAGGCGGCGGCGGCAGTGCTCCCGCCAGGTTCTGCGGTTGGGAGTGTGGAGCTGGGACCAGCAGCGGCTCTGAAACCACGGTGCCGTGCGCCCATACCACAGGCGGGGCCGGCGGAAGCGCTCGTTGAAAGGCCGGCACCATTCCGGCGCACCAATCACCACCACACACGAGCTTGCGAGGGTTCGAGTTCAGAACCTGGGGCTCAAAACTTGGGGTACCAAAACATCCCCTTGATACCCTCCGGGTCCGCCTCGAAGCCCATCTGCCGGTAAAAATCCACCACCTGGCGGCATGGTCGAGGGGCAGGCGGCGCATAGACACGGTGTGTTTTCGTTACAACAAGGACACCGGGTGGCGGCCCTCCCCCGGGGAACATGCCACTGTCGTACGCTCCCGCGCCTGCCGCCCCTTCCCCCCTCGCTTCGCCGCGCTTTTCCTCCCATGCCGTTTGCCGTACCCACGGGGCTTGCTCGTCCTACCACGCACACGTGCTACGCGGAGCGCGTGTCTGAAAACTATTTGCCAGATAGTTTCCCTCCCCCTCTCGCTTCCTCAGTCGTGTAACCGGGTCTTCTCGCTCTACCCCCAACGTGCTGCCGGTCGCACCTTCGAGTCCGCGAAGAGTGTGATGTTGCTGATGTCCTTCCGCAGCAGCGACCGAACCATCTGCTCCACAAGGGCCTTACCCAGGCCCTGGCCCTACGGGGTGCCGTACGGTACGGCGTGAGCAGCAGCACGGCAAGCGGGGGACGGGCGGGGAGGGAGGTGGATCAGGGGGGGTCAGGGAGATCCTTGGAAGCAGCCCGAACCCAGGGAGGCCCACACCATGCTTGGGGGCGGGATGCGGGGGGGGAGAGGGGGGGGAGAAGACCCGATTACACGGCATCGGAAGCGGCGGGTAGGAACTAGGTAATAGGTGCTTGGGGGGTTGAGAGGTGCTTGGGGAGGGGGGTGCCACGACCTCTCCTCGCCGCCGCGGCCTACCCTAAACCCTGATGTGATGCGGCCGCCGCACCCCAGCACTGGTGCCCCCCCTCCGTACAAGGGTGATGGTGGAGGTGAGGATAAGGTTCGGCGCGTCCTCCTCCTCACACCCTTGCATCCCCTTCCCCCCGCGATACGGTACTTGCAAAAGCGACCGCCCCTCCACCCCATCATCAAGCACCCTCCACTCAGCCCTCCTGGCCCCTACCCCGCCTGGACATGACCTCTCCCGTCCCCCCCCCACCTGGAACTCCGGGTCCACCAGCACGTCCCATATGGTGGCGTTGAACGCGTGGTCGCTGGTGGCGCGGGCCAGACCGATGAGCTGCTCCGAAACCACCGTCTCATCGCCGTCGGCGCCGGGCAGCGGCGGCAGCGTCACCTTGAGCACCAGGCTTGACACCATGAAGCTGTTGCGCAGCGCCGCCTCCACCTTGGCCACCGGCCGGGCGGGCCAGCCGACCTGGGGGCACGAGGACAGCAGAGTGGGAGGTTCGAGGGAAACCCGTGGATGTCCGTGGAGGTGGGGGCGGAGGACAGACAGAGTGGGAGGTGAGGGCTGAGAACAGAGTGGGAGGTGGGGGCTGAGGACAGACAGAGCGGGAGGTGGGGGCTGAGGACAGAATGGGAGGTGGGGGCTGAGAACAGAGTGGGAGGTGGGGGCTGAGAACAGAGTGGGAGGTGGGGGCTGAGAACAGAGTGGGAGGTGGGGGCTGAGGACAGAGTGGGAGGTGGGGGCTGAGGACAGAGTGGGAGGTGGAGGCGGAGGACAGAGTGGGAGCTGAGCCGCGTAGTGTGCGCAGCAGCGACGGCAGTCAGCGGCACCGCCCTCTTCCGTCCGTACGGCAAACCGCCTCGATTCACAGTGTATCCACCCAGCTCTCTTCAACGCCTTTCTTCCCTGCCTCGCCCCGCCCTTCCCCCCCCAGCGCCTCGTTTCATATTCGGTTTTATTTGTCAGTGCCGACCCAGGGGTTTCCTCTCGCAGCCCCCCTCCCCGCCCCTCCCCTCCCCCCTCCGGCCCAATGCGCCAGCTATTCATGTCGAGTAACCGGTTTTAATGCCGTCCCCCCTCCGGCCCCAAGCGCGTTACCTTGATACAGAGGCTCTCCAGGTCTGCTGCCAACACAGGGCCCCCGTTGCGGTAGAGGATTTCCGCTTTACTGCCGTCGGGCTGCTCCGTCTTCAACAACAGCAACACGTCCTGCGAGTGGGGTGCGTTTGAGGCGGTGTGGGCCGGTGTGGTAGGGCCGGGCCGCAGCGTCGTGTGCCGTATTGGGTTTGGCTTAGGGTTGGCGGTTGGGCTGGGGTTGCGGCGTCGGGGCAAGGGTTCGTATTCCGTTCCCGGGACAGCGTTTCACCGGCAGCGGGGGAAGAAGGGGGTAAGCTGGCTAGCCTCGCAAGGGCCCCCCGGGGGGAGAGGCAGCGGCACCGGGGCAGGCTGGTGGCAGGATCCGCCCCTCCCTCTTCGGCCGCCCCCAGATCCCCCTCTCCCCCCCAGATCTGGGGGGGGAGGGAGTGTCCCCGTGAGAGGGGGGGATTGGGGTGTCCCCGTGAGAGGGGGGGATTGGGGTGTCCCCGTGAGAGGGTTCCCCACAGCGGTACCAGCGGTCGGCACACCCTCGCAGCACCCCCGTCTGCATGCGTCCGGTCGCGTTGGCGAGGTGCGACTCAGGGCAGAGAGCGCGCTCACCACGTCAGGGCCTAGGTTGTCCTCCAGCGACGGCTTTTGAGGCTGCTTGGTTGTCGCTCCGTTTCTACTGCAAGTACGGCAAGTACGGCAACCCGCTTGTCACACAGGCTGGCGCGCGGTGCTGCTGATGGGAGCGGGCCACACAACGCGACCCCCAGCGAACCACAAGCCACCGACCCGAAAAGGCCGCCGAGGAATCCGTGGCACTGTACATGTCGAGTGCTGCAAGTGGGTGCTTCTGGCGAAGGCAGATGCGCGGCGGAGCGTCCACGCGCGAGCGCCAATGGGCACAACCCCGGCGGAGGGCCCGAGACGAGCGCCGCTGGCCGTGTCCGTGGAGTGGTACGCAGTAGAGAGGCCATCGAGGCACTGATGTATGGACCAAGAGGATGACAGGATAGCGAAGGCGTTTATGTCCAAGAGGAGTTAACTCAGCCAGACCTATGCTGTATCCTGCTAGCGGTAAAGCAAATTTAGCGAAGCAAATATAGATAAACCAATGAAAGAGTTTACCGGCTGGCCCTGGGCTTGACCGCAGAGGTCCAGAGGCAGCTTGGTGTGATTAAGGCGATGCCGTGCAAACAGTCGCTAATAGAAAAAGCCCTGATGATGCAAGTTTTCGACTAGAGTAGTATGCATGATGTAAACTGACAATTAGCATATTACTCACCTGTGATGGTAAATCCATTTTCTACTGGCATACGGGGAGGGGGGGCGCTAGCATTCAACTCTCTGCCATGCCTGTCAATATAATATTAGTCGACATCATGCCCTTCTTCACTTTCTACCTGCTGACCGCATCCTCATAGTGCACAGGAAGCTAGCCCGTGACCGCCATGAAACGGCAACACGTTACCCCTCCGCTTGGCGGTTTCTGCACGTTCCTCCTTCTGGTCTCCGTATTAGCTGTCTGTGTGTCCGGGCTGAGCCCATCTCCCGATGCGCATGTGGCCGCACCATCCTCTTCCGACATCCCCACCGAACCGGCCACCAGCGTTCCCCTCACTTGGGAAGGCTTGCGGCGGCTGGCGGCTTTGAAAACCGCGGGAACAGGGGAAGTCGTGGAAAACCACGTAGCAGCAGCCGACGGAAAAAGCCCATCGGCGACCATTAGTACGATGACAGCGCTGGCGCGAGCGGCCGCGCCGGACACGCACGTGGCGCTGCCATCCGAGTCACCGGGCAGCGGCGGCGGAGGCGGCCGTCCCATCGCCGCTCAACAAACACCTTCGCCACTGCCGCCAGCCGCTGCGGCCACGTCAGACGCCGCTGGTCCAGCGCCGCTCGCGATGGAGGCGGCGGCGGCGGCCGCCGAGGGGGAACCGCCGCCAGCGGCGGACCCGGCCGCCGCTCCCGCGGCCCCGTCGCTCCGCCACCCGCCGCCGTCAGCGCCCGACGCAGGGCTGTCCGGAGGCGCACCGCAACCGCAGCTCGTCGTCGTCGCCGCCGCTGCCGTGGCGGGTGCCCTGCTGGGCCTAGCGGTGGGGCTTCCGCTGGGCGCGGCTTGGGCTAGGGCCAGTGCCGTACGAGGCGCCGGCGGGCCGCTGTCACATACCCCGCCGCCGCCGCTGCCGCCGCCGCCACCGCACGTGGGCGCCAAGGCGCTGGTCGATGAGGCGCCGTACAAGTCCACAACGCCGGTGGCGGAGCAGGCCGACACCCCTGACCAAACGCACCGGCAGCGGACGCCCGACAAAGGGCCGGCCGGGCCGCATCTCCCGGTGCCGCGGACTCAGCGGAAAGCGAGGCCGCGGGCCCCGCGGAAGCAGCAGGGGGCATCGGTGGAGGCGGTGGAGGCGGCGGCGGCGGACGCACACGCAGCTGGTACAGCTGGTGCAAGGGACGGCTGCGCCGCCACCGCCGCCGCTGGTAGTGCGTCGCCGAGCAGCGGAGTCGCCACCGCCGCCACTGCCGCCACCGCCAACACTGGCGGTGACGGCGGCGACGCCGCTGTGGAGGTCAGCGGTTCCAGCTGGCGGGCTGGGAGTCCCTACGGCGGCGGCGACGGCGGCGGTGGCGGCGGCGGCGGCGACACGCCGTCAGCACCGGCGGTGGTGACGGCAGCGGAGACTGGAGCGTGCGGCTCACCTGCGGACACGGCCGCTAGCAGCAGCAGCAGCAGCAGCCGCTCCGGGGCTGGCAGGAGAGGCCACTGCAGCGTCGGCTCGCCGGCGCCTTGCGCCACGCCAGCTGGGCAGCAGGGGCCTGCCAGCTCATGCCACGTCAGCTCCGCAACGGAAACCGTTAGTGCCGCTGACGCGGCGTCAGCAGCAGCTGAAGATGGGGGGGAGACTGATGGCGGGCCGGTGCCGAGCACTTCGGGTGCCGGCAGCGGCGGCGGCGCCGCCGCTGCCGCCGCTGGCGCTGCTGTACCGTGGTTCCACTCAGGGGACACCGCGGCCGCGGCGGTTGCGCTGCTCGCCGGTGTGGCTCAACGGTCCAATCGATTGGACGACCGACAGGCGCTGATGCTGGTGGCGGCGGCGCTGCGGCAGCAGCCGTGGCTGGCGGCTGGCGGCGGCGGGGGCGTTGCGCTGGTGGCTGGTGGGCTCCAGGGAGGCTGGGGCGGCGGCGGGGGCGCTGGCGCCTTTGACAGCTGCTACTTGGGCACAGCTTACCAGCGCCAGGTGGGTCGTACGGGGTCCGTACAACTGCGGACGTACAGTACGACAGCTTGTGCGCGGGGGGAGGAAGCATAACCGAGGGAGGAAGAATACCCTGAAGTGAGTGTGTTTTTGTGCCCGCCAGGGTTGTGCTGGTAGCGTTCATAGTCGCGGTGGTGATGGTGGCGATGGTGACAACCCTAAAACCCTAAAGCCCTGGTGCACTCGGCTCGGGGGTAGCGGGGGGCGAAAGTGGGGTGTTTCGTGCCTCCCCCTCCCCCTCCCACTCACTCCCAAACCCTAACCCCCGCGGGTCCGATCAGCGCCCCCGCAGGACATGCCGATGGTGAGTCACCCGGAAGCGCTCAACCACCACAACCATAACCATCACAACCACCTGATGCAGCCGTACATGTACCCTCAACCGGGCGGCCCCATGGCGGATGGCGGGATGGCTGTGGCGTTGGCCCTGATCACTGCGGTGGGAACGCTGTCCAAGTGAGTGGTGATGGTGATGGGGGTGGGGTGGGAGATCGGGGTCCGGGGGGCGGCGGGAAGTTACGCCTGGGGGCAAGCGAGTGGGGGAGCTCCGAAACCAAAGCTCCGAAACCGGAGCTTCGAGATTGCAGCTCCGAAACCGGAGCTCCGGGCCGTCACCAGTCGGCTTCGCTGGCGCCCGCTACCAGCCTGCCCTGGCTCAGCTCGTGCCCGGGTTTTGGGGGCGTTAATAGGGGTTTAGGGTTGTAGGGGATTAAAGTTTAGGGTTTAGGGTTGTATGGGATTAGAGTTTAGGGTTTAGGGTTGTATGGGATTAAAGTGGTCGTGAGGCACCTACCCACGCTCAATCTCCCGTCCCCGCCTTTCTCGAAGGTCGATGACGGACGTGAAGGAGGTGGTCTCGGAGGTGGTTTCGGAGGCGAAGCAGCTCACGGGGGGCCTGCAGCGCCTGAGCGGCGGTGTGCAGCAGCTGAGCGGAGACATGCGGGAGGGCTCCGAGCTGATGCGGCACCAGATTCAAGGGGAGGAGTTGAGGAACCAGCGCGCGCGGGCGGCGGTTGCCATGCAGGTGAGTACGAGTACGACGATGTTGGTGACGAGCAAACCAGCGAAACGATGACTGGGGTGAATGCGGTTCCTTGCATCAACTGGAAACGATTTCAACGCGCGTGTTTTTGGGATCGCGTGGGGTGGGGTTGCTAGGAAGGCGGCCGGAACCCCGTGGGGGAAGGGGCGGGCGGGCTTCGGCCGGCAAGCAGAAATGAGGTGGAGAGGAAAGCCGCGCACACGCAAGAGATGGGGTGGGCTGCGGGGCTGGTGCTAGGTGGGGTGGCGTGGCGGGATGGGTTTTAGGGGTTTAGGGCTTTACCTGTCCACAGATCGATGGCCTACCCGGCCGCGCCTCTGCGAGTCGTCGGGGGGCGGGGGTCGTACGCTGCACGAGGGGTGTCGAAACCCAAGCACCGCCTTCTCACGCCCAGCCCGCGCCGCGTTGTCCCCCGTCGTACGCAGTACGGCATGGTGATTATGTGGACGACCCTGGCGGTCTCTTCCCTCATGTGGGGTCGAGTGCGGGCGGTGGTGGGGTGAGTCACAGTCACGGGTGGAAGGGGCGGGTGGGGGCAGCGGGCGGTGATGGGGCAAGTGCAGGAAGGGGCGGGTGGGGGCAGCGGGTGGTGATGGGGCAAGTGCAGGAAGGGCCGGGTGGGGGCAGCGGGCGGTGATGGGGGGTTACGGTACGTGGGCCCCTCCACGAGACCGCCTTCGCGGCGTTCTTCGGTGCGGCTTCAGCGAGGAGATGGGGACTCCAGGACGACCGTGCGCGGTCAGGGGGGCTGTGGGAGGAAAGCCGTATGTCGGCAACTGAAAAGTAAAACCGATTTGGAAGCGTCGGGTACAGTCGTTTGGAACTGCGTGCTGGAGGACTTAGTTTTGGCATACGTAGGAAGCCGGAGCAGCCCGGAGGGGGTCGATGAACGGCTGCTAGTGAACACAGGAGCCGACCAGCTGTACCCGCTCCTCAGCAAACCCGTACCTTCGACCTTCGACCAGCGCCGTTCCGTGCTCTCTTGCCGTTGCCGGGTACTTCCTCCCCCCCTCCCCCTGCCTCAAACTGTTCTCAAAATCGGCATCGCCTCCTTTCCTTGTTCGATCCACCGCCCGTCACCTGCTTCCTCACCCCCCAATCCCGGGTTCCGTATCCCCAACCCAGTTCTCCAGCATGCATCTCAAAACGTCTGTTCTCAACGGCTTTTTCTGGCATCCACGGGTCTTCCTCGAACCCTCCAACCCCGGCAGGAGATGCTCTCTGGGCAACCGAACCATGGGCCACCCAGAGCCCGCCGCCGCCACCGCACCCCCGTCGGGCTGGAAGCTGCTGCGCTTCACGATGTGGGGTTTGTCATCCGGCGGCGGCGGCGGCGGCGGCTGGACGAGCTTCCGGGGCCTACTGAGCGGCGACTGGGGCCCGGCGTGGTGGCGTCAGGCGGCGTGCTACTGCCACGAGCTGGGTGAGCGAGCAGCCGGCCGCCAGCGGCGGCTGCAGCCGGCCGCCAGCGGTGGCAGGCCGTTAGGGGCAGGGGTTCGGGGGTAGGCAGGCATGTTTGTGGGGTGTGGGGCAGGGACACGTGCTGGGGTTCGGGTTTCCGGGCGTGTGGTGAGTTCGTTAACTCGTGTCGGAGGGGCGCCTCCGGGCGTGAGGTGATGTCTGGTGCGGTGGCGGGATGATGGGATGGGATTACATGGTGTATTGGTGTGGGACACGGGGGTTGCGTCAAAAAAGGGTTTCAGGGTACCGGTACACGGGGCCCGTGGGACACGGGAAAGGGAAGGGTACGGTGCCCAGGAAGGCTCTCTCCCTCCCCCTGCATCAGTAAGGTGTGTTTTTTGGGGGGGGCCTCTTGACGGGGCGTTGGTTCTTAGGGGCCTTACCCCAGGTGTATGCTGACGACACCCCGACTGCCCGTCCCACCAGCGCCAGCTAGTTCCTCCCCTTCATCTCTCATGTCGTGTCACCGGTTCTTTTCTGTAACCCCACCCGACCCCACCCCACTCCACCCCGCCCCGCCCCAACCCACCCCACCCCATGGGTTTTCCTCTCATACACATCTCAAACCCCCGTCGGGCCCCGACCAACCGACCGACCCCCAGGCTTACACGTCATCGGCTTCGCGCTCCTGCTGTACCTCGTGGTCCCGTTGCTGCGCCGTACACCCTCGCGCGACTCGCACCGCTCCTGGGCGCTGGACCTCCTCCTCATGATGGGGGCCCTATGGGGCTTCGTCGGGGCTTATGTCGTACGCTGCCTGGGGGGCATGTGGACCGTGTGGCTTGCGGCGTGGTGGCTGTGGTGTGCGGGGGGAGGGGTGCTACACGCGCGGCGGCTGCGCAGCGGTTGGCTGGAGGCGGCGGCGCTGGTGGCGCTGGTGGGGGTGGGGCCGCTGGCGCTGGGGCTGCTGCCGTACATGGAGGGGGCGCAGCCGGCGCATGTGTGGATGGAGTTGGAGTGGGGCCGCGTAGCGAGTTGGGTGCGGTGGATGGTGATGATGGGGGAGGCGACGGGCGGGGAGCCGGGGGCGGGCGGCGAGCTGGGGGATGGTGGGATGGTGGGGGGCCGGCTGATGGGCGAGTAGAGGGCGGTGCTTGGCCTTGGGTTTCGGGGCTGCTGACGTGGCGTGGTCCGTAATGCCGGGCGGGCGGAACTCCTCAGTGGGGTAGGGGTAAAAGGGGGTTACAATAATAGAACCGGTAACGCGACTGGAGAAATGTAGCGTGTGCATAGCCTTCGGACACCGGGACGCGCGCGCATGCTACTGGACTAGGGTGGCCGGCCACACACACGGACGCGACGACGGTGGGTGCAGTGAAGAAGAAGAAGAAAAAGTGGACTATCGGATGGAGTGCAAAGCCGAGAACTGGGATGGTGAACGGGGAAGCCGCGGGATGCACCGAAGGCTGGAGATGGCCCATCCCATCCCATCCCGGATACCGATCGTTACCTTTGAAAAGAAGATACGTTACCGATGCACAGTGGCGCGCGGCTGCTGCCGGCGAGTGGCTTGAAAGGCGCCGCCTTACTAGCTAGGTAGAAACCGCGGAAGCGATACGCACGCACGCGAACGGCCGCTAAACATGTGCACCGGATAGGCAGAGTGGAAGCGCCGGTCGCGGTGGAGGACTCACCTGACCAGAGCGGAGAGGGGAAACCGACGGCCAGCAGCGCGAAGCATGCGGGAAGGGGAGCAAGGACAAGGTAAAGGGGGGGTGAGTACGGCAGGCCGGCACGTGGGTGCGTGGGTGGGGTGAATTGCTGTTGGGGAGGTCAGCCGGTGCGTGTGCACGGACGCCCGACACGGCAGCCGACACAGCGGCCGGCCCTATCCGAGTGATTTGACTCCACCCTGGTGGTTGTGGGCTTGTGGCTGTGCTGGCGGTGGCCTCGGTGGGTGCGCGGCAGCTCGAGCTGTTGACAATCTTTCCCTTCACCGTTACAGTTACCGTTACCGTTCCCCGGGAGGCTTCCCGTGCGCCATGATGCTGCGCTCGCGGTGCTCGGCGCCTTGCAACGACCACACAGTGACGTTCTGGTGTACGCTACGCTTGCTATGGCTGGCCTTGTTCCACTCTGCAAAACCAGGCTGCGTCATTCATTCCGACTTCGTCTGGATTTGCTCCTTGGCGTGCAGCTTTTTGTGGTCGGTGGATCGAGCGAGCGAGCGATTCCGTGAGCAACCGCCCGCGAGCAGCTTCCTAGGTGCCAACGAACACGATGGCGAGGAAGGAGCACCAAAGCCGCGCTTACTACCGCGCTGTTAAACCTTAAACGGCACGGTCACATCGCAGCAGTAGTGCGCTCGAAGCGCTCTTGAGCCGCCAGCAGCATGTGACACCCCGCCGGGCGTTCCGGGCGGCTCTCAGAAATGCGTGTGAGCCAGTCACGTGAACGCATCTAGCTAGCTAGCTAGCTAGCTGCTATATAGCTACATCTAGTTGCATCTAGCTGCATCTAGCTGCCTGGTTACTTGATATTAGCTGCTGGGGCTAATAGGAAGAAGGTCACAAAGAGCAGCAGTCACCAGTCGCACCCCAGCACAGCAGACGCCGCGCCGCAGCAGTGTCGGACGATCAAAGCTTGGGCGGGGCCAAAGGCAGTGCCGGCGGCACCCCCTAGCCTCCGAATCCACCGTACCACGCCAGCAGCTTCGCCTGCAGCTCATCCGGACCAGCTGCGGCTCCCGGACATACTCGGAGCGCAGGCCACCAAGGGATGGATTCTTTCGCCCTTCACGACGGAGGGCACAATGACGGGGCCCCACAGGTCTCCACGCGCGAAAGCCCTCACGGCTGCAGCTGTTGTAATCACCTGTGTGCGGCACCTAGGCCTCACAATCATCCACCGTACTCTGTTCACGAACGCACGGCCTGGGTTTTCGCGATTAGTTTGCGTGTACGTGACGTCAGGCCGCGCGCATTCGGGGCTCGTCGGCGCCCTCCATCCCGTGCTTCCATCACGCAAGGGCCAGAAGGTTCACGGAGATTGGTCACACACTCTCTGACCCCTCACACTACTCGCCATCTGCGCTCCAAAACCACCGCGAGCAAGCGCCATCTCCGTCCTGTACATCCACACACACACCCTCACTCACACTCACCAGCGCCTAAACAGCCCACCTACCTACCTACCCAACTACCGCCCACTGAACAACGACGTAAAGATCTTTTGGAACACGCCGCCGACCACTCCATTGCCGCCGCCGCCGCCGCCGCCGCTGCCGAACGCAGTCACCGACGGCGCCGACACTGTCGCTGGCGGCGGCGGCGGCGGCGGCGCCGCCGCAGCGGCCGCCTTGCTTCCGCTCGGCGCCGTACACTCGAGCCACGCCGCGCCTTGGTACATGCGCGAGGGCACGGCTCGCGAGCAGCCCCCCGCAGCGCCCCCCGGCCCCCCCGCCGCCATGCAATAGAACACGTAGTCGCCGAAGGCGGCGCCATGCTGCGCGCAGCCGCGCAGAGGCGTGGCGGCGGCACCGCTGCGGCCGTCGGCGGAGCAGCGGCAGGGGTCGGACGGCTCAGGACACTTACCGCCCAGAGGTGAGCTGCCGTCGGAGCAAGGCTTGACGACGGCGGCGGCGGCGGGGGGTGGCGGCGGCTTTTTGGAGCTGCTGTTTGAGCCGGTGGTGTTCGTCTTGGGCTTGCAGTTGTAGGTGGTTAGCAACGGCCCCAGAGCCGCTTGCAGCGCCAGGCCCTGGGGTTTGAGGGAGGTAGAGGAAGACCGGTGATCGGTGGTGAGAGGAGGTGGAGGGGAAAACGGGGGCCCGCCCTGCAGGGCCCGAAAACACACACACACACATACACACACATACACACACATACACACGCTGACACGCACCTGCTGCGTCGTGGACTTCGCCAGCGCCTCCAGGTCGCTCTTCGATGGCTGGGTACGACAGTTGTACTGCGCAGCAACGAGCGCCTGGATCTGGTCGGCCGAGGGGAAGACGGCGGCCTCTGGCAGCGCCGGCAGCCGGTACGACTGCGTTCGGGGGCCCGTACGTACGGCAGGAGATCAAGGGGCGGTTGGGGCGGTCGTACGGCCGGATCCCTCCACGCCTCAAGGAGGAGTTCCAGTTCTGATTTCGTGTTTTGATGGTGGCCGGAACATACATACCATGGAGCAGGCTCTCACACACACATACACACCACCTACATTCCCCTACCGCCCCCGTAGCCCCGCCCGCTGCCTGGCCCCTACCGCCCCCCCACCCCTGCCCTTTACTGTCGCTCCCTCCTCCCCCCTACACCGCACTTACCGAGAGCTGCTGGTTGATCCACGTGCGGTACTTCACGAGGTGGGTGTACACGCCGGGCTGGCCCTTCTCGCCGCAGCCCCGGCCCCAGGATACTACCCCCAGCAGTATGTCGGAGGGGGTGCCGGGGGGTGCTGGGGAGCCGGAGGAGGAGGAGGAGGAGGGGGCGGACGTGAAGACGGAGGCGGGGGTGCCCCTAGGAAGCATCAGCGGGCCGCCCGAGTCACCCTGGCAGGCGTCCACGCCGCCCAGCGCACGGCCTGTGGTTGGTATGTTGGGGAGTTGGGGTAAAGAGGGTGAGGGGCAGGGGGGACGGCGAGGTGGTGGGTGGTGGGTAGCGGCGGGACGACAGGAGGGAGATGGTTGGGATGGGCGGAGCGGTAACGAGGGTCGGGGCCGGACGGAGACCGACGGCGCCCAAAAGACCGGCCCGACGTCAAGGCCAGGTCTAAAAGGTGGCGTGTGTCGAGATTCCAACCACCCAATCGCCCACCCTACCGCCCCCAACTGCCTCCAGCCGCTCACCTGCGCACAGCTGGTCCGGGCCGATGAGGCCGCTGTACGTCTTGTTGCACGAGGCCGCATCCTGCGGGTAGACGATGGCTTCCTGCAGGTATGAAGAGCAGGTAATGGAGAGCAGGTAATGGACAGCAGGTAATGGAGAGCAGGTAATAAAAAGCAGGTGATCAGCCAGCATGGCGGGGTCTAGTGCAGGGTCATGCAGCGAATCGTGAGGGCAGGCGGCAGCGCGGTTGACGTGGGGTGCGAGGCGGCGAAGAGCCGCCAGGCAGGGGCGCGTGGGCGAGCAAGGGGGAGGTGGTGGTGGGGGGGATGGGATGCCTCACCTGCTTTCATGCGCTTTGCGGCATCAAGTCTTGTCGCAGGACACACGATCGCCCTTGTTCGATCCAAACCCGTTAAAAGATGTACCCGTCAACAGAATGGAATACAACTTTATCGAACTACTACTGACAAATTCATCAGTATCAGGGGAATACGTTAACTAATAACTACATCATTACCGGTAACTGATAACGAACGGATAACCCAACCCCAACCCGAGCCCAATCTCCCCCGCAGCCAACCCGCCTGCAGCTTGTCGTAGTTGCTGCCGCCTTCCTTGGTGGCTCCGAAACCCACCACCAGCAGCGACGTCTGGCTATCCAGGCGCACCGTGCCTGACAGCAACGGAGGCAAGGGGAGGGGAAGGTAGGAAGGAGGGCGGAGGACGCTTACTCGTTGTCCAGAGGGGGACTCTGGAGGTTTTAGGGCTTCATAGGCCCGGGGATGGGGGTGCGGCGGCAGGCGGGAGCTGTTAGGGTTTCAGGTTTACTTGCAGATGACAAGGACTGAGAGCGACAACCAGCCGCTGATCGCCCAAAGTAGGCGTCATCGGGGAAACGGACGCAGCCCTCTCAACGCAAAGGCGCCCTAAGTCCACATAACTCCGTCGCAATCAAAGGAGCTATATGGGCTATATGTCTACGACGCCATGTTGCTCCTTACTTTTAAACTTGTACCAACTATGGCACTGTGCGCAGCCTACACCTTTACACGCAACGCGCACCCATTGGACGTGCGCGCACCCAGATGCACCGCCCACCGCACCCAACCAACAGCGCGATCACCGAACCATCAAACCACCCAATGCACGACCAACGACCAACCACTAACCACCCACCCGACGCGGTGGCGATGGTGGGTCGCGAGCTGCCGCTGTCCAGCAGGCACAGCGCCAGGTCGTCCCGGCCCTTCTTGTACGACCAGCCGGGGTGTACGATGCTCGTGACGCATCTGACGGTGGCGGTACGACGGAGGTGACAACACAGGGTGGGAACTGAGGCCACACGCGAGGTTACAAATCGAGGTTCTGAACGTACACATGATCTCGTCTTTCTTACCGAATACCCCTAATGCATGAGGGTGCTTGGTTGGGCCATTAACGGGAGTGCCCGTTGCACCTCCCTGAGCGCACGCCATGTAGGCCAGAAGCCTGGAGCAAGACACGTGACATCCACCCACCAGGCACGTCTCAGCGTGCATCAAGCCGTACCTGACATCCAACCCGCCGGACAGACAGCCAGACAGCCAAACAGTCAGGTGTACGACAACAAACTACGTCGTGTATGTACGACCACCTACCTCCGTACGTCGTACCCCTTGGAGTCGGTTGCATCGGTGAAGTAGCGGCCGATGTGCACTACCGGGTAGCGCAGCGCTGCGTTGTCGGGGTTCTGCAGGCAGTGCGCCGCCGTGAGCACCACGGAGGGGCCCACGAGGGAGCCGCCGCAGAAGTGGCGGCCGTCGTCGTCACGGAGGGAGGCGATGAAGCGGTACCTGTAGGCAGGTGGGCAGGTGGGCAGGTGGGCAGGTGGGCAGGTGGGCAGGTGGGCAGGTGGGCAGGTGGGCAGGTGGGCAGGTGGGCAGGTGGGCAGGTGGGCAGGTGGGCAGGTGGGCAGGTGGGCAGGTGGGCAGGTGGGCAGGTGGGCAGGTGGGCAGGTGGGCAGGTGGGCAGGTGGGCAGGTGGGCAGGTGGGCAGGTGGGCAGGTGGGCAGGTGGGCAGGTGGGCAGGTGGGCAGGTGGGCAGGTGGGCAGGTGGGCAGGTGGCAGGTGGGCAAGTGGGCAAGTGGGCAAGTGGGCAGGTGGGCAGGTGGGCAGGTGGGCGGCTGCAGCGGCAGCAGCACGACGAGGTGGCGGCGTTAGGAGTGAGCTGGGTTGCGTGTACGCCCTCCTGGCTGAGGTGCGTGTCCGTGGCGGGGGGATCGGTCGCATCATCCTTGTGCGAACTTGTCAGAGTGACAAGGAGCAGATAGGCTGCACGTCAACACATGGATGCCATTGGGTTTGGATCGGGGTCAGTGGCCGGAGGGCGCCAGGTGCATGCGGTTGTGGGTTCATTCAGAGGGGGCTTGACAAAAGATGGGTTCATTTAGAGGGGGCTTGACAAAAGCCCTTTGGTCAACCCTAAAGATTCGTAAGTAAAGTAAAATCGACTGCGGGGGTTATGAGAGAAAACGTATGGCGGGGTTGGGGCCGGGGACACCCAGTCGCAAGTGGACGGGTGGCTGCTGCTGGGTTGTGGGATACCGGTATCTTAGGAGTGACTGATGCACGCGCCTCCGGGGGTCCGGACCCTACACCGGGGGCGAGGTGTATGTGCCGTGTCGCTCCGAGGTGTCGCTCCGAGGTGTCGCCCGCTGTCCGCTGGATCACCTGTTGGGGTCGGCGGCTGTGCCCCCCATGATCTTGTATGACGGCTGGTCCTGATCGTCCCCAGGGGCAGGAGGCTGCTGCTGCTGCCACTGCTGCTGCTGCTGCCGCACCCCGCTTGCCTCCGAGCCGCCGGCGGCTCTGCGAGCAGCGGGATGGGGGGCGGCAGCAGCAGCAGCAGCAGCGGCGTCGGCAACGGCGACCGAGGGGATGGCGGTGCTGTGGAGGAGGTACGACTACGACGACAGCGGCGGCGGCCAGCGACCGCGCTGATGGGAGATGGCCGCGTGCGCGAGGTGTTGACCTCCAGGTCGCGCAAGATGGAGATGGAGATGCAGGTGAAGATGAAGATGGAGATCCGGATGGAGGTGAAGACAAAAGAAGATCCCCTCACAAACCCTCCAAGTATGAGATCCTCCGTCGCACCCGTGTCACTGTCACCGCCGCCAGCGACATTCCCTTCCCCAGCTAGCTAGCCCCATTGGAGCCCTCGTCCGCTTGAAGCACTTCGGCCACGCACTTGTTTAGGCCACGCACTTGTTTAGGCCACGCACTTGTTTAGGCCACGCACTTGTTGGTTGTAGTGACCCGAGGCAGCGTACGGACCTTTGCACTAGCTTGGCTAGGCGGTCCGCATGCCAACATGGACCCACCATCACATCACCGGTGTGACCTACCTGGCGGCATCGGCGTCCTTGCCGCCAAGAATGCGCCACCACAGGCCGGCTCCCTGTCCCACCCCGCCGCCGCCTCCGCCGCCGGCGCCACCCTCTCCGCCAGCACCAGCTGCCGGAATCTGAAAGCCCGGCCAAGCCATGCGCGCCAGGCCAGCCCCTGCGGGCGGCTGCTCCACCTGCTGCACCTGCTGCAGTTGTTGCAGTTGTTGGACGAGCTGTTGAGATCCGGCGAACAGGCCGGGGGCTGTCGCTTCCTGTGATGACGTCGCCGTCCGGTACCTGACGGTACGACAACGGCCCGGCTCATGAGGGAAAACGCATGCAGGTTCCGGAGCTTCAAACCCAGCCCCAGAGAACCCCCTCACCGCTCGAGCCATGCGGCCACCGCAGTTGCGCCCAGCCCTTGCAGCCCCTGCGGAGCTTGCGCATCAGCGGCATCGGCAGCAAGCGGCACCACCGTTGCTGCTGCCGGCTTCGACTGCGAGAGGAGCCGCCCCTGCGCGCCGTACTCGGATGGCAACATCTGCCGTTGGTCGGCGCGGTCCGGCAGATTACCTGCCCTAGCGCTGCCTAGGGCGGTCAGCAGCACGATGCTGGTGAGGAGCCAAGCGGCCAGGATTTGCGGTTGCATCGGGCTGGCCCCGCGGAGACCGCCAACTGGCCCTGCCAGCCGGCAGCAAAGGGCCATGGCTGCGCTGCAGTTACCCTGTCCTGTCCTAAGAAAATTCGGTAATAGATTTGCAACAGAGTTCGGTCGCGGTGATGTAAGTTCTGCGGCCGTCGAGCCGGGCTTAGCACTACTGCTAGTCGTCTTGTGCGGCCGCGGGCAGAACGGTCAGTCAAGCAGATGGCTTTAGGGAGGACACAGAGCTGAGGAAGGAGCTTTTACTAGGCTCGCAGGGCGTTGGAGTGACAGTGTATCAGAGGGCTTGTTGTCAGCTCGCGCGTCGCCTGTCATGACGAACCACGGGTCCGACCGCAAGTTGACAGTACTCAACCGCCTGTTCGAACTCTTCGGACAGCTTCGCGACCTTGCTCCAAACCGTCTAGCGTGGGTGCTTTGTCTGATCGCCGCGCCTGATGGTGACTCAACTAGCCAGCTTAAATCAGCCGTACTACGCCTCACTAGGTGTTCGCAACTCCAGATTCCTTCCAGACAGCCAACCGACGATGTAGACGTTGCGAAATGTACTACAAAAGATGGATAGAGACATCATGCGGAATGTACTAGAGTTCCAGGGTGCAAGCCGTTACACCCTTTGCTTACCCTGCTCCATGACTTACCCAACTACATGCTTGGGAAGTAGTTTGAGACTTTAATAGATACTCCTAAGTACTGGCATTGCTGCTAGAATACAAGTTGCGTGAGCGGTCCCAAGGGAATCGCCATCGAGGGCGGCATACACTTGCTCTTTGTGATGATTGCTACGAGCGCATACACTTGCTCTTTGTGATGATTGCTACGAGCGCGGATGAGCGCTCGTACGGGTGACACAACGCTCACCTGCGTTCGCCGATGGCCGGTCGCATTTCTCATCCTAGTCATCCTTTCGACCGCTCCGCCAACCAGCTCGGCACGCACGAAGCGCGCATCGCGAAAGGACACCTCAAGCAAACGCAGTCGAGGAGATGGCGACGGGAAGGCAGGGGCGAACGGTGGAAGTACCGGTGCAGTTACACTGGCTTCGATTGAGCGCGCCTACAACTACACCGCATTCAATTGCAGCCTCTACGACGTAACCTATTCGCAGATCGAAAGCGACCTGGAAATCCATCGGAAGATGGGCTCCACGCTCAATTCGACTCGCTACATAGCCGGGCGACTCGGGTCAGCGGCCATGCGGGGCCTAACTATCGGGTGGGTGGTGCACCCCCGGCGATTACCTGAAGGAGGAGTTGCAAGGAAAACCAGTGTACAAAGGGGAAACGTTTGGGGGGGAGCGGGGAGGGGGGGTGGGGTTGAAGTTCACCTTTGTGCAACAACCGGCGGCGGTAGGGGGACAAGGAACCAGACTCTGGTTACCAGAGGGTCAAGGGGGCAGGGAAACAAAGGCGGAGGAGAGGGGTTATGGTGTGTGTTTCCGAATGGGACACTCGCGCGGGCCGTGAGGCAACACCTCCACCTCCGGTGTGCAGCCAGCTCGCTCCAGAACCCTGTCCTCCGCCTCTACGGGTTTCCTCTCACCCCACCCCGCCCCTTCCCACCGGTAACCGGTTCTTCTTCGCAACCCGCCTCCCCACAGATTCTTCGGCGGCCGTGCCTACCTGCTGCTCCGTACCGACTTCCAGCAGCTCCAACACCACGCCGCACTGCACGTAGCGTACATTCGCATGCTGCTGCATTTGGAGGCGTCCTTCGGGGCGGCGCTGCCGGACGTGGCCTTCGTGCTCACGACCTCCGACACACCGCGATATGTGAGTCACGCCGCTGAGCGTACCGTGCCATCCAGGGGGCGCGCGGCTTTGCGGGTTTGGGGTTTGCGGGTTTGGGGTTCGCGGGTTTGGGGTTTGCGGGTTTGGGGTTCGCGGGTTTGGGGTTCGCGGATATAAACGATAAAGCGACCAGGGGAGGGTTTGGGGGATTTTGGGGGTGGCGGAGGTGCCGCGTGACGGTTGGGTGAGGTTGGGAGGGGGTGACGTGGAGCCGCGGTATGCGGGGCAGAAGCTGCCCTAGCAACACGCGCCGCTATGTTCCAGCTCCCCGCCTCCCCACCACCACCACCACCGCCTTCCCCTCTTGTTGGTTTCGGTGCGAGCCTACCCCACACCCTGCTCGGCCCCCATCCCTCTAGGTGTCGCCACACATTGTCAACATCAGCAGCCCCCCGGAGGACGTCAAGGGTCGCGGGGACTTCCAGCCCGGACCCTACCCCGTGTTTGGCATCGGCAAGAGTGACTTCTTCCCTGACCTGTTGCTCATACCCAACTTCCACTTCCACATGAAGTACGGTCGAGGGAGGGCTGTTGAGGGAGGGGCACGGTGGGATGTGACTGGAAGGGCGTTTGCTTTCCAGCCCGCTCAGCTCGCGAAGGAGCGCTTTTGACATGTGTGTTTTGCAGTGCCTCCCCCCCGCCTCCCTCGCCCCCTCCCTCCCCCCCGCCACAGCCCTGGCGGCCCTCCTTGCCATCGTAGTTGTGTAGCCTGGCGCCGAAGTCTGCACCCGTCGTACGGCGCACCGCAGGATGTACGACGAGACGTCGCTTGGCATCATTCCCTTCTATAACGATATTCCGTGGGAGGCGCGCCATGAAGTCATGTTTGGCCGCTTCAGGTGCGGCCCGCCGGCGTGCGGTTCTGAGGGGAAGCTCGTGGGTGGTGGGGGTTAAAGTGGGGGTTAAAGTGTTTTTGTTTGGGGGGGAGGGGGGTAATGGGAGAACACCCCGTAGGTGGGCACTAGAAACGTTTGTTACTTTCGTTCGGAACTGGGCGAATCGGAGAACTTGGTATTGCTCTCTGCCATACACCCGTACTCCCCACTGCCCCGCAGCGCCCAACTGCCGTTGAACGGCTGCTCACTGTCAGCCCCACCACCGCGCCTTCTGGCCGCCCGCCCGGGGCACCGCCCCCGGGCCCCGTGCTCCGCCTCGCCTCGCCCGCCAGGACGCTCCGAAACCTTTCCCCCCGCCTCGCCTCGCCAGGCACTGCGCCAGCTATTGTACCCATGTCTTGTAACCGGATCCTTATGCCCTCCTTATGCCACCTCCTGCCTCGCCTCGTGCCTATCCCTCCGCGTCGTGTCCCTCGACCCTTCCCTAAAACCCTCACACGCGCCTCCCCCCACCGCCGACCCGGGCTGCCCTTCTTCCTTTGCTTCGCCTGCTGTGTCCTTTCCACCGGCTTCCTCCCTGTAACCCCGCCCTGCTGCAGCCACTACAAAACCAACCGCCACGAAGACGACCACTACACGCTGAAGAAGGGCATCAACGGCAGCAGGATCTGCCACCGAAATGGCAAGACCTGCGCCGTCCGGGAGTACTTCGCAAAGCACATAGTGCCCCAGGTGCGGCACACAGCAGCAGCTGCTAAGGGTTCAGGGGGCAGCTGCTAAGGGTTCAGGGGGCAGCTGCTAAGGGTTCAGGGGGCAGCTGCTAAGGGTTCAGGGGGCAGCTGCTAAGGGTTCAGGGGGCAGCTGCTAAGGGTTCAGGGGGCAGCTGCTAAGGGTTCAGGGGGCAGCTGCTAAGGGTTCAGGGGGCAGCTGCTAAGGGTTCAGGGGGCAGCTGCTAAGGGTTCAGGGGGCAGCTGCTAAGGGTTCAGGGGGCAGCTGCTAAGGGCTCAGGGGGCAGCTGCTAAGGGCTCAGAGGGCATCAGCGTGAAGTTAGCAGAACGTCGTACGGCGCGGGCGCCGTACGGTACGGTGTCCGCCATCCAGCCGTACCGCCTGCCACAATCAGCAGCTCCTGCATCAACATGAATGTCAAGATGGTAGCTGATGCCGTACATACGTTTGGTACCGGAGGACGCTGGGTTCCGGAGCATCCGCGGCTAAGCGACACCGAACATGTTGGTGCCGGGGCGATTCAATCATCACGCGGGCACCGCCCACAGCACCACCCCTTATCGTTGGCCAGAAGGCTCTTCTTGCGGGCGGCCTCCCGGGCGGGATTTCAGCATACTTCCCTGTCTCAGCCCTCCGCCGGCAGCAGGCTGGCCTCGTTCAGGCGGTGAGACTTACAGCAGCCGCCCCATCGTCAGCACCCTTCACCAAGTAACCCATGTAACCAGCCTAACTAGCTCCCCAAAAACCCTAAAACATCGTGCTCAAGACTCTTTCCCCGCATGGAATTGCCTGGTTATGTGTTTTACTTATGGTACGTCGTTTCCCTGGGCTTCCCGCTACCCCCCCCCCTTCCCAATACACACACGCACAGGATCCTGACCGGCTGCGCGTGTCCCTCATCGGTCGGGTGCCGATGTGGCGCCACGCCAAGTACAAGTACCTCATGCATCTGGACGGCCAGGGGTGAGAGGCTCCAGGGCGGGAGGGAGGGAAGAGAGGGCGGCTCCAGGGAGGGAGGGAGGGAGGGTCCCACACCAGCCATTTGCCGGTCAACTGCTCTGTGACACCATGTTGGCCCAGTCAGCAACCCAGCAGGCCCCGAACAGTAGTCGATCGACGCCCTACCCAAACCCAAACCCTAAACCCAAACCTCACCACCTAGCCCGCCCTCCTTCCTCTACAGTAGCTCTCCTCCTCCATGCCCCTCCATGCTCCTCCATGCCCCTCCATGCCCCTCCATGCCCCTCCATGCCCCTCCATGTCCCTCCATGTCCCTCCATGCCCCTCCATGTCCCTCCATGTCCCTCCATGTCCCTCCATGCCCCTCCATGTCCCTCCATGTCCCTCCATGCCCCTCCATGCCCCTCCATGTCCCTACATGTCCCTCCATGCCCCTCCATGTCCCTCCATGCCCCTCCATGCTCCTCCATGCCCCTCCATGCTCCTCCATGCCCCTCCATGTCCCTCCACGCCCCTCCATGTCCCTCCATGTCCCTCCATGCCCCTCCATGCCCCTCCATGTCCCTCCATGCCCCTCCACGCCCCTCCATGCCCCTCCATGCCCCTCCATGTCCCTCCATGTCCCTCCATGTCCCTCCATGTCCCTCCACGCCCCTCCATGTCCCTCCACGCCCCTCCACGCCCCTCCATGTCCCTCCATGCCCCTCACAAACCCCCTCGCCCCCCCTTTCCGCTCTCCTCCCTCCGCAGCATCTCCTCCCGCCTGGAGCAGCTGCTCCCCATGGGCAGCGTGGTGTTCAAGGCGCAGTCGGGGTACTATGGCTACTACTACCGGAGGTAGGGCGCGGGGCCTGATGCAGCCTCGCCAACCCACCCATTCGTCACATCCTGGCCCATCCGTTACTTTGCCTTGTGTGATGGCCAACACGCACTTCGTTTCTACGCTGCCCACCGATGGGGGCGGGTTGCGGTCTGTGAGTGTTGTTAGGGCCCAGAGCGGTCCGCCCCAGCAGCAGTTGCACTGCTGCCGACTTCGTGACCTCTGTCGTCCGCTGTCCCCAGCCCTAGCCCGCGTGTCTTGACGAGCCCACCCGCCCTCACAAACACGGGCGAGGCTCGGGCATTCCTCAACCCGACAAACACGAACCCACTTCTCTCACTCACCCCTCAACGCGGATTTCTTGTATACCCCTCCCCGCCCCCTCCTCTCTCCCCTCCCCTACTCTCCCGTGCTGTCCTGGAAGCCTGCTGAGGCATCGGGTCAACATGATTGAGTTCTGGCGTGAGGGGCCGGAGGACGTGCTGTCGGAGCTGGACTGGGCGCAGGCCAATGACGACCTGGCGCGGAAGATCGGTGCGGCGGGGCAGCGCACCGCCGCCACCTACCTTACGGGCAACGGGAGGACGTGCTACTGGTACAGGTGCGTGCTACTGGGAGGGTAGGGGGTGCGGCGCGGGGGCCTTATGGGGCGGAAGCGAATGGTGCCATGCTTTGGCTCGGTGCTGGGCGCTGTGTTTTGTGTTATTCGCACCCGCACGCCGTCATGGCCCCCAGGTCTTTGCTCCACCCATTTAATCTCTCACACGCCTCCTGTCGCGGCCCCTCGCTTGCTCCCAGGCTCCTGCACGGGCTTCGGAGCACGTTGTCGTACACGCCAGCGCTATCGCAGTGGCCGGAGGCGCAGCCGCTGCACCAGGTGGTCACCCAGCAGCTGCTTTCGACGCCCAAGGGCACGGAGCTATACGCCCTGCCCTGGGCGCCGTGAGGATGTGGGGGATGCGGGCGGGTCAGGTCGAGGGAGGGGGTGACCTGAATCAGGGATTACATGATGGCTGACACGTGGCATAGGCCGCCGCGTGGCATAGGGCCCACGAGAGTGAGTGAGGTACGGTGCATCAGGAGGTGGTGCGGCTCTTGAGGGTACATGGACATGAACAGACATCGCTTCACGCGGAATTGAGGGTCGTTGGTGACGCCGAGCACCGTCGCCACTGTGACTCTCTCCGTCTGGTTCCGGAGCCCACAGTGACTCTCCGTCTGGTTCCGGAGCCCACTGTGACTCTCTGTCTGGTTCCGGAGCCTGCTGTGACTCTCCGTCTGGTTCCGGAGCCTGCTGTGATACCTCCTGCTGCCCAGCAGCCCACCACAGCTAGCACTACTACGACCACTGGCGCAGCTGCGGGCCCTAACAATGGCAGGTTGTCCCCTATCCAGCTGGCCCCTATCCAGATCCAGCTGCCCGCTATTCAGCTGGTTCCTGTCCAGCTGCCTTATCTGACGCACTCAAGGTTGTCGCGACACAGTCCTGGCAACGGTGATCCCCGTATGCAGGCAACAGACTTGTAAAGGCGACGCGCACGCACTCGGGCGTGGTTAACCTAGCTGCATGACTGCCACTGCTCGGAGTGCACGTCAGGGGCTGGGTCGAGAATGAGTCCGAGTTCAGCCTAGCATCCCGGTCCTGCCTTGATGTGCAAGGGCCAGACTTCACGAGAAGTAGCTCACTGTATACGGTACACAACTGTGGGTTTGATTCCAGGCAGTCGCGGACTGCCTGGCACGGACCACACGGTCCCTTAGCACCAGCGCATCGCAACGCTCGTACGGCAATAACGGATCCGCTTAGACACTGCAGTCCACGCACTTAGAACAGTGACTACAGCTAAATGACTACACTGTGTCAATCACGCACTGTGTCACGACAAGGTTGCTGGTTCTCTGCGAACCGAGTACTCAAGGCACGGTAGGATGTGCGCCTGTGTCTTCAATATTCGCGCAGACGCAACATCATGGCGCACAGCAACGAACCACCCCCGCGCGCGCGAGCGACAGGGGCGGGGACGTGATTTGTTCAGTGGCTCCAGTCACAATCGCCCGGCATGACGGAAAAAGAGAACACCGCGTCGTACACATGTACGGCACAGAGTTTTAGCTGCCCGGCTCGCTCCGGATGCGGCACCGGAGGGGAAGGCGCGACCTGTCATTTGCTTTACAGCGTTCGGGTAGGTGGCCAGCAATGGAACACCACCGCACGGCAGGTAGGCAGCCTTAGGCGCCGTAATGGCACCGCACGGCAGGCAGCCTTAGGCGCCGTAATGGCTCAGGGTACTCGTACCTGAGCCCAGGGGGCCTTCCCCACAATCCTGCAACATAACAATACACACATGCCCTCGTACGGCAAGTACAACACACTCAACACCGCACAAACCACTACCGTGACGACAGCCGTGTTGGGTCGGCTCCCACCGGCGGGCAAGGAAGGAAGACTTCACCGCTGCCATCCTCGGCGCCAGCTCGGGAACACACTTCGCATCGCTCATCTGACAGGAGAGCTCCGTCCTGCCTTCAGGCGCCCCCCCCACCGTTTTACATCCTGTGTGTGTGTGGCGTGCGTTGCGGTGTGTGTGTGTTGGGGGAACCACAACCCGGCAGGGTGTTGGTTTGCGGTATGTGTGTTGGGGGAACCACAACCCGGCAGGGTGTTGGTTTGCGGTGTGTGTGTTGGGGGAATCACAACCCGGCAGGGTGTTGGTTTGCGGTGTGTGTGTGTTGGGGGAATCACAACCCGGCAGGTTGTTGGTTTGCGGTGTGTGTGTGTTGGGGGAATCACAACCCGGCAGGTTGTTGGTTTGCGGTGTGTGTGTTGGGGGAATCACAACCCGGCAGGTTGTTGGTTTGCGGTGTGTGTGTGTGTTGGGGGAACCACAACCCGGCAGGGTGTTGGTTTGCGGTGTGTGTGTTGGGGGAATCACAACCCGGCAGGGTGTTGGTTTGCGGTGTGTGTGTGTTGGGGGAATCACAACCCGGCAGGGTGTTGGTTTGCGGTGTGTGTGTGTTGGGGGAATCACAACCCGGCAGGGTGTTGGTTTGCGGTGTGTGTGTGTTGGGGGAATCACAACCCGGCAGGTTGTTGGTTTGCGGTGTGTGTGTTGGGGGAATCACAACCCGGCAGGTTGTTGGTTTGCGGTGTGTGTGTTGGGGGAATCACAACCCGGCAGGGTGTTGGTTTGCGGTGTGTGTGTGTTGGGGGAATCACAACCCGGCAGGGTGTTGGTTTGCGGTGTGTGTGTTGGGGGAATCACAACCCGGCAGGGTGTTGGTTTGCGGTGTGTGTGTGTTGGGGGAATCACAACCCGGCAGGGTGTTGGTTTGCGGTGTGTGTGTGTTGGGGGAATCACAACCCGGCAGGGTGTTGGTTTGCGGTGTGTGTGTGTTGGGGGAATCACAACCCGGCAGGGTGTTGGTTTGCGGTGTGTGTGTGTTGGGGGAATCACAACCCGGCAGGGTGTTGGTTTGCGGTGTGTGTGTGTGTTGGGGGAATCACAACCCGGCAGGGTGTTGGTTTGCGGTGTGTGTGTTGGGGGAATCACAACCCGGCAGGGTGTTGGTTTGCGGTGTGTGTGTTGGGGGAATCACAACCCGGCAGGGTGCAGGGAGGGCGTTTTGGGGAGGCGGCAGAGGGCCAGTACGTCCCGGTGCGTGAACCGCGTGACGCTCGAGAATCACGTGCTGGCTTCAATCGAGCGGGGCCGCAGTTCTTGGTTAAGAGTATGGTATGCAGGCCCTTGTGGCTAAACTCATCAACCATAAGTTGAGACGCGCTTGATACACGTTGCATGCCCCCTCGCTTCATTTGCGGCCGGGCGAAATAATGTATGCTGCTATTTTGCTGCTGGTGTTCTTGTCGGGTTACCTTCGGCGGGTACCCCGCGTGCCGGGGTACTCGATCGCGCGACCCCGGAATTCGGGCGATCATAATCCTTCCTTGTGTCGTAATTCCAGCCTCATAGTACTAATTACTGCGGCTTACGGGACCTCATAATTTGCGCAATTTGCCGCTGCGCCCGTCGTTTTGGCAGCATTAGGCCTTGCCGTCGTAATTTATTACTTAAACACTATGGTTATGTAGTGAAGCCGCTGCACGGGAATTTCCTAGATGCGACTGTCAGCCCTGAGAGGCGGAGACGTGTGGAGTGCAGGACGACGGTCTGACGCGAGCGTTTGGTGAAAGAGGCGAGAGAATCCTAACGCCCAGGAAATCCTAACATGCGATTGGTGGTATGGAAAGTTGGAGGCGTGTGGAGTAGGAACCGGCCGGCTGAAATGAGGGAATGAAGATCGGGTCTTTGGAGGAGGCAGGTAGCAAGGATACAAGAAAGGATGAATGTTACAGTAGTAGAGAAGGCATGAAGATATGAAGCCATGTAAGCGACCGACATCGCAGCTATGTTGACACGCTGAGACGAGGACGGCACATCAGGATAAAATAAGGACGGCATAAAGAGTCGAATGACGTAAACGGTGAAGAGCGGCTCAAAAAGATAAGAGTCGACGGGGGTGCAAACGAACAGGAACGGACGGGGAGGCAAAGAAACAAGAACGCTCGCATAGGAATGCAAATCTGCGGAAAAGACTTGAACGCATTTCTGAGGGCAGCACTGGATGGGGGAAGTTAGCGCGGCTGGGTTTGTCGAGCGATGCGCGACATGCGGACCGACCTAGAGCGCAGGAAGTGTCCGTCAGCAACTGTGCTTGTAGAGAGGCCGAATGCCATGACGCAGGCGCTCTTACCAGAGGAAGCTGCCAACGTGACAAGGCGTTGCGCATCGCTGGAAGTCCGAATGGCTAACGTGCGACATCCGCGCCTGCCGAAGCCATGAGTTTCTAAGCTGAACTCATTCCCTTTCTTGTATAGAAATGTGGCCAGCTGTCCATCACTATCATTCGGCCGGACTACTTCCAGAAGCGACTTCGCTTGAATCGCTATATCGCGGCGCCACTGTTCCGCAAGATTCATTCTGAATTTAGCCGCCTGAAAAGCTTACATATTGTGCAGTGAAGCACGCTTTTCTTGTCCCATCTATGTTGAGCCTGCCGCTACAGTGGGTCGCAGTCGTAATAACCGCTGCCAGTGCGCCAGTGTACAAGGGCGTCATCCCCAACGAAACATATGCTGATATACAGAATTCATCGGCAAACCCGTTCATGTGTCTTGCGCGACATAGACCTGTCTGTGCAGAAAGTGTACGGACGGTCATTGCATGGGGAATACGAGTCTTATGCCATCTCGTCCCACCGGCGTAATTTAGCGAGGGGCGGCTTAAGTCATTGCATGGGGAATACGAGTCTTATGCCATCTCGTCCCACCGGCGTAATTTAGCGAGGGGCGGCTTAACAAGCCGTACTACGCCTCATTAGGCGTTCATAACTCCATACTCCTTCCAGACAGCCACCCAACGATGTAGACGTTACGAGGTGTACTACAAATGCCGAACAGAGACTTCATGCGGGATGTATTAGAGTTCCAGGGTGCAAGCCGGTACACCTTTTGCTTACCCTGTTCCGTGACTTACCCAACCACAAGGTTTGGAAGTTATTTGACACTTTAAGAGACACTCTTTAAATACTGACATTGCTGTTAGAATACAAGTTGCGTGAGCGGTCCCAAGCGAATCGCGCGAGGGCGGCATATGCTTGCTCTTTGTGATGAGTGCTACGAGCGCATACACTTGCTCTTTGGGATGAATGCTACGAGCGCTTAGGTACCGATCGGATGAGCGCTCGAACGGGTGACACATCGCTCACCTGCGTTCGCCGATGGCCGGTCGCATTTCTCATCCTAGTCATCCTTTCGACCGCTCAGCCAACCAGCTCGGCGAGCGCGAACGAAACCTCAAGCGAACGCAGTCGAGGAGATGGCGACGGGCAGGCAGGGGCGAACGGTGGAAGTACCAGCGCAGTTACACTGGCTTCGATTGAGCGCGCCTACAACTACACCGCATTCAATTGCAGCCTCTACGACGTAACCTATTCGCAGATCGAAAGCGACCTGGAAATCCATCGGAAGATGGGCTCCACGCTCAATTCGACTCGCTACATAGCCGGGCGACTCGGGTCAGCGGCCATGCGGGGCCTAACTATCGGGTGGGTGGTGCACCCCCGGCGATTACCTGAAGGAGGAGTTGCAAGGAAAACCAGTGTACAAAGGGGAAACGTTTGGGAGGAACCGTTTGGGGGGGCGGGGGTGAAGTTCACCTTTGTGCAGCATCCGGCGGCGGTAGGGGGACAAGGAACCAGAGGGTTAAGGGGGCAGGGAAACAAAGGCGGAGGAGAGGGTTATGGTGTGCGTTTCCAAATGGGACACTCACGCCGGCCGCGAGGTAACACCTCCACCTCCTGTGTGCAGCCAGCTCGCTCCAGAACCCTGCCCTCCGCCTCTACGGGTTTCCTCTCACCCCACCCCGCCCCTTCCCACCGGTAACCGGTTCTTCTTCGCAACCCCGCCTCCCCACAGATTCTTCGGCGGCCGTGCCTACCTGCTGCTCCGTACCGACTTCCAGCAGCTCCAACACCACGCCGCACTGCACGTAGCGTACATTCGCATGCTGCTGCATTTGGAGGCGTCCTTCGGGACGGCGCTGCCGGACGTGGCCTTCGTGCTCACGACATCCGACACACCGCGATATGTGAGTCACGCCGCTGAGCGTACCGTGCCATCCAGGGGGCGCGCGGCTTTGCGGGTTTGGGGTTCGCAGTTTTGGAGTTTGCGGGTTTGGAGTTTTGGGGTTTGGGGTTCGCAGTTTTGGAGTTTGCGGGTTTGGAGTTTTGGGGTTTGGGGTTCGCAGTTTTGGAGTTTGCGGGTTTGGAGTTTTCGGGTTTGGGGTTCGCGGAGCAGGATATAAAGGATAAAGCGACCAGGGGAGGGTTTGGGGGATTTTGGGGGTGGCGGAGGTGCCGCGTGACGGTTGGATGAGGTTGGGAGGGGGTGGCGTGGAGCCGCGGTATGCGGGGCAGAAGCTGCCCTAGCAACACGCGCCGCTATGTTCCAGCTCCCCGCCTCCCCACCTCCTGTCTGCTCGCCTGCTGTTTTCCCCCCCTGCCCCGCATCTTCACGCCCCATCTTTTTCACCGCCTTCCTCCGTCGTGCAGGCCTCCGCCGTACACCGCCGTACCAGACCGCGTCGTACCCGTCTCCCCGTATATCAGACCTCCCCTTCCCTGCCTCTGCCTCTTTCGCCGCTGGGGCTTCTTCGTTGCTTTGACCCCTGCCCGCCCGCTCCGCACCTGGATGTTGTTCCTGACGCCCCTGGTGCCCCCTGCCCGCATACCGTACTTCGCGTCGACCGCCTTCACCACCCGCTCTGGACCCTGGCCAGGTGAGTTCCGCCGCCGGATTGGGCCCTTGTTTTGTTGGTTTTTTGCTAGTCGTTGCACTCTTGTCTGCGGGCGTCGGGACCTGCGTCTAGGCTTTCGCGTTCTCCAGCCCCCCATGGCGGCGCGGCGCGGCTTCGGCCTCCTGCCCTGGACGCCGGCGGACCTCCTCTGGTAATGTCCGGCTTCCTCACGCCGTCCGCAACCCTATGGTCGGTATTCGGGCGGGTCGGGACCGGGACAGGGCCACGCTATCCGCTCTCCCATCGCTCATCACCTCCCCCAGTGCTCCAGCTAGCGCCCAAAACCGGTTCCGCGAAACGTTTCCTTGCGTCGCACGGGGTCCTCGCTTCCTGTCGTCTCGCCGTAGCCGATTTCGCTTAGCCGCCAAAGGTCACCTTACGACCTTCGGCTTCAGTATCCCAACCTACTTCTCCAGCAGGACAAAACGTCTGTTCTAAACGGGTTTTTTCGGGCATTCACGGGTCTTCCTCGAAACCACCACCGCCTTCCCCTCTTGTTGGTTTCGAGCCTACCCCACACCCTGCTCGGCCCCCATCCCTCCAGGTGTCGCCACGCATTTTCAACATCAGCAGCCCCCCTGACGACCTCATGGCTCGCGGTGACTTCCAGCCCGGACCCTACCCCGTGTTTGGCATCGGCAAGAGTGACTTCTTCCCCGACCTGTTGCTCGTACCCAACTTCCACTTCCACATGAAGTACGGTCGAGGGAGGGCTGTTGAACGGTGGGATGCGACTAGAAGGGCGTTTGCTTTCCAGCCCGCTCAGCTCGCGAAGGAGCGCTTTTGACATGTGTGTTTTGCAGTGCCTCCCCCCCGCCTCCCTCGCCCCCTCCCTCCCCCCCGCCACAGCCCTGGCGGCCCTCCTTGCCATCGTAGTTGTGTAGCCTGGCGCCGAAGTCTGCACCCGTCGTACGGCGCACCGCAGGATGTACGACGAGACGTCGCTGGGCACCATTCCCTTCTATAACGATATTCGGTGGGAGGCGCGGCATGACGTCATGTTTGGCCGCTTCAGGTGCGGCCCGCCGGCGTGCGGTTCTGAGGGGAAGCTCGTGGGCGGTGTAAAGTGCTTTTGTTTGGGGGGAAGGGGGGTAATGGGAGAACACCCCGTAGGTGGGCACTGAAAGGACAACCAATGATAAAACGTTTGTTACTGGAACTGAGCAGATCGGAAAACTTGGTTTAGGGTTTCAAAGCCGGCTGGTCGTGGCCCGCGATGTAGCTGGTGCCAGTTGTATGTGGGCCTTATGCATGCTGCCGTACATTGGCGCCCTGCCGCAATGGATTGCAGCTTGGGGCCGCTTAGGGTGCTTCGGTGCCGTACCGCCGCTCCAGATCCCCGCATGTCCCGTAGCGAGCACCGCCAGGGCCTAAAAGGACTCCGCACGACCTATCGCAACCCCGTATAATCGCTTGCTTGGGCAATTGACGTTTGGGGGATGAACGGAAAAGAAGAAAAGCGCGCACGTCGACGACCACTGAACCCAACGGCTCTCTGCCGTACTCCCCACTGCCCCGCAGCGCCCAACTGCCGTTGTACGGCTATTAACCGTCAGCCCCATCACCGCGCCTCCTCGCCGCCCGGGGCACCGCCCCCGGGCCCCGTGCTCCGCCGCCAGGACGCTCCGAAACCTTCCCCCCCCGCCTCGCCTCGCCAGGCACTGCGCCAGCTATGGTACCCATGTCGTGTAACCGGATCCTTATGCCCTCCTTATGCCACCTCCTGCCTCGCCTCGTGCCTATCCCTCCGCCGCGTCGTGTCCCTCGACCCTTCCCTGAAACCCTCACACGCGCCTCCCCCCACCGCCGACCCGGGCTACCCTTCTTCCTTTGCTTCGCCTGCTGTGTCCTTTCCTCCGGCTTCCTCCCTGTAACCCCGCCCTGCTGCAGCCACTACAAAACCAACCGCCACGAAGACGACCACTACACGCTGAAGAAGGGCATCAACGGCAGCATGATCTGCCACCAAAAAGGCAGGACCTGCGCCGTCCGGGAGTACTTCGGAAAGCACGTAGTGTCCCAGGTGCGGCACACAGCAGCAGCTGCTAAGGGTTCAGGGCGCAGCTGCGTGAAGTTAGCAGAGCGTCGCACGGCGCGGGCGCCGTACGGTACGGTGCCCGCCATCCAGCCGTACCGCCTGCAACAATCAGCAGCTATCACTTACCCTGCTGCCCCCGCCCTTCCCAATACACACACGCACAGGATCCTGACCGGCTGAACGTGACCCTCATCGGTCGGGTGCCGATGTGGCGCCACGCCGAGTACAAGTACCTCATGAGTCTGGACGGCCAGGGGTGAGAGGCTCCAGGGAGTGAGGGAGGGAGGAGAGGGCGGCTCCAGGGAGGGAGGGAGGGAGGGTCCCACACCAGCCATTTGCTGGTCAACTGCTCTGTGACACCAAGCTGCCGCTTTGGGGCCAGTCAGCAACCCAGCAGACCCCGAGCAGTAGTCGATCGACGCCGAACCCAAACGCAAACCCTAAACCCAAACCTCACCACCTAGCCCGCCCTCCTTCCTCTGCAGTAGCTCTCCTCCCCCATGCCCCTCCATGCCCCTCCACGCCCCTCCATGTCCCTCCATGCCCCTCCACGCCCCTCCACGCCCCTCCATGTCCCTCCATGCCTCTCCACGCCCCTCCATGTCCCTCCATGTCCCTCCATGTCCCTCCATGTCCCTCCATGTCCCTCCATGTCCCTCCATGTCCCTCCACACCCCTCCATGTCCCTCCATGCCCCTCCACGCCCCTCCATGTCCCTCCACGCCCCTCCATGTCCCTCCATGTCCCTCCATGCCCCTCCATGTCCCTCCATGTCCCTCCATGTCCCTCCATGTCCCTCCATGTCCCTCCATGTCCCTCCATGTCCCTCCATGTCCCTCCATGCCCCTCCACGCCCGTCCATGTCCCTCCATGTCCCTCCACGCCCCTCACAAACCCCCTCGCCCCCCCTTTCCGCCGTCCTCCCTCCGCAGCATCTCCTCCCGCCTGGAGCAGCTGCTCCCCATGGGCAGCGTGGTGTTCAAGGCGCAGTCGGGGTACTACGGCTACTACTACCGGAGGTAGGGGGATTGCAAAAAGAACCCGTTTATGTGACGTGGGAAGTATAGGGGTGGGCCTGATCGATGCAGCCTCACCAACCCACTCACTGGTCCTATCCTAGCCCACCCAATACTTTGCCCCTTGTGGTGACCAACACATGTGGTGATCAACACATGTGGTGACCAACACATTTGGTGACCAACACGTGTGGTGACCAACACGTGTGGTGACCCTTTCCGCCATCTCCTTTGCCTTCGGTCCCTGCACAACCACTGTGCGGCTTTCGCACCAGCAGCAGTTGCACTGCTGCAGACTTCGTGACCTCTGTCGTCCGCTGCCCCCAGCCCTAGCCCGCGTGTCTTACCGAGCCCACCCGCCGTCACAAACACGGGCGAGGCTCGGGCTTTCCTCAACCCGACGAACACGAACCCACTTCTCTCACTCACCCCTCAACGCGGATTTCTTGTATACCCCTCCCCGCCCTCTCCTCTCTTTCCCCCCCTACTCTCGAACCCCCCTACTCCCCCGTGCTGTCCTCGAAGCCTGCTGAGGCACCGGGTCAACATGATTGAGTTCTGGCGTGAGGGGCCGGAGGACGTGCTGTCGGAGCTGGACTGGGCGCAGGCCAATGACGACCTGGCGCGGAAGATCGGTGCGGCGGGGCAGCGCACCGCCGCCACCTACCTCACGGGCAACGGGAGGACGTGCTACTGGTACAGGTGCGTGCTACTGGGAGGGTAGGGTTCGAGGGTAGGGGGTGCGGCGCGGTGGGCCTTATGGGGCGGAAGCGAAGGGTGCCATGCTTTGCCTCGGTGCTGGGCGCTGTGGTTTCTGTTATTCGCACCCCCACGCCGTTACGGCTCCCACCCGCCACCGCCCGCAACACCGCGCCGCCTCGGCACCCCAGCACGTCATCCTCCTCCGACGCGAGATGCGAAGGTCTTTGCTCCACCCATTTATCCTCTCACACGCCTCCTGTCGCGGCCCCTCGCTTGCTCCCAGGCTCCTGCACGGGCTTCGGAGCACGTTGTCGTACACGCCGGCGCTATCGCAGTGGCCGGAGGCGCAGCCGCTGCACCAGGTGGTCACCCAGCAGCTGCTTTCGACGCCCAAGGGCACGCAGCTATACGCCCTGCCCTGGGCGCCGTGAGGATGTGGGGGGTGCGGGCGGGTCAGGTCGAGGGAGGGGGTGACCTGAATCAGGGATTACATGACGGCTGACACGTGGCATAGGCCGCCGCGTGGCATAGGGCCCACGAGCGAGTGGATTAGGTGTAGGCTCCGCAACGTGGTAATGGGTGCCGCCACGTGGCATACGTAGGGTCCACGAGAGTGAGTGAGGTACGGTGCATCAGGAGGTGGTGCGACTCTTGAGGGCACATGGACATAAACGGACATCGCTTCACGCGGGCTTGAGGGTCGTTGGTGATGCCGAGCACCGTCGCCACCGTGACTCTCCGTCTGGTTCCGGAGCCCGCTGTGACTCTCCGTCTGGTTCCGGAGCCCACTGTGACTCTCCGTCTGGTTCCGGAGCCCGCTGTGATACCTGCTATCCAGGCCCCTGTCTGTCACCACCAATGCCCGTTGTGACCGAGTCACCGCCGGAGCCCAACAGCCCACCGCAACTACCACTTCTACGACCACTGGCGCAGCTGCGGGCCCTAGCAATGGCAGGTTGTCCCCTATCCAGCTGGCCCCTATCCAGCTGGCCCCTATCCAGCTGGCCCCTATCCAGCTGGCCCCTATCCAGCTGGTTCCTGTCCAGATCCAGCTGCCCGCTATCCAGCTGGTTCCTGTCCTATCCAGCTGCCCCATATCCAGCTGGCCCCTATCCAGCTGCCTTACCTGACGCACTCAAGGTTGCTGGTTCTCTGCGACCCGAGTACTCAGGGCACGGTAGGATGTGCGCCTGCGTCTTCAATATTCGCGCAGACGCAACATCATGGCGCACAGCAACAAAGCACCCCCGTGCGCGCTAGCGCGGACAAGGGCGGGGACGTGATAATAATAATAATAATAATAATAATAATAATAATAATAATAATAATAATAATAATAATAATAATAATAATAATAATAATAATAATAATAATAATAATAATAATAATAATAATAATAATAATAATAATAATAATAATAATAATAATAATAATAATAATAATAATAATAATAATAATAATAATAATAATAATAATAATAATAATAATAATAATAATAATAATAATAATAATAATAATAATAATAATAATAATAATAATAATAATAATAATAATAATAATAATAATAATAATAATAATAATAATAATAATAATAATAATAATAATAATAATAATAATAATAATAATAATAATAATAATAATAATAATAATAATAATAATAATAATAATAATAATAATAATAATAATAATAATAATAATAATAATAATAATAATAATAATAATAATAATAATAATAATAATAATAATAATAATAAATAATAATAATAATAATAATAATAATAATAATAATAATAATAATAATAATAATAATAATAATAATAATAATAATAATAATAATAATAATAATAATATAATAATAATAATAATAATAATAATAATAATAATAATAATAAATAATAATAATAATAATAATAATAATAAAATAATAATAATAATAATAATAATAATAATAATAATAATAATAATAATAATAATAATAATAATAATAAATAATAATAATAATAATAATAATAATAATAATATAATAATAATAATAATAATAATAATAATAATAATAATAATAATAATAATAATAATAATAATAATAATAATAATAATATAATAATAATAATAATAATAATAATAATAATAATAATATAATAATAATAATAATAATAATAATAATAATAATAATAATAATAATAATAATAATAATAATAATAATAATAATAATAATAATAATAATAATAATAATAATAATAATAATAATAATAATAATAATAATAATAATAATAATAATAATAATAATAATAATAATAATAATAATAAGGTTACGCTGGCGCTTTTACGCTGGCGCTTTTAATGATTTCTCCCGCGCTAAGCACCGCGTGCCGGCGTAGGTGCAGGCAGCATTTGTTGGCCTGCTCAGCGCTGCCTCCCAGGGTTTGTAGCAGCGGCTTGACTGCATTGGGGATGGTGCCGGTGACACCTAGGGTGATTACTTCTTTTCTCGTGTAATGCACGGTCCAGCCCGCCCGCTTCAGGGCTTCTGCGAGTTGTTTATGTTGGGTTGTTTTCTCAGTGCATTTATCCGAGTGGTTGAGGTCGCTGGTGTAGCCTACCTCAATGATGTACACCGGGTATTGACCCTTGGGCCCTCGCAGCCGGTAGGCGGTAGCATTTGCGGGTATTCGATTTCCGGGGAGGTTGGGGATGAACATGATGTCCGGTCGCATTTTCCTGGCGTTCAGTCCCCGCTTGTCTGCTTCCGTAAACATCCAGAGCGGGGGCCTGTTTCCCGCGCAGTATTCGGGGAGGTCTTCTGCTTTTCCTGCATCCATGATCATGAAGCCTCCACCTTTGCTGCCATTGTGGAGGCACGCAGCAATGGCCCGCCGTACGGCACTGTTGTGTCTGTTTATGTACGCCCCTACCATATTGTTGTGCCGGCAGCCCCCCAGGATATGGCTGCCTGAGTCGGTTATGGGGCCGTCTCGGCCGTTTCGGCATAGGGGGCAGTTACCGTCACCACCCCGGCCGTAGAGCTGCTTGAGTCGGGCATCGTACAGGTATCCGTAGCGCGCGTACAGGACCTGTTTTGTGAGCCAGAGGCCCATGCGCTGTGTGGTCAGATACGCGTTGCTGAAGCGTGCTGAGAGCTCGGGGGCAGCCTCCCGCCAACGTGCTGTCGAGTCGGGGTCATTAGTGTGGCCGCTGTTCGTCCCCGGTTCGAGATGTTTTAGGAGTCCCCTGTTCAGGTCCGGGACAAAGGACCTGTCCTTGCTGCGTGCCGCCCAGTGGATGTGGCGGTATGCCTCATTATCAGCTGCCTCTGCTACGTCAGCAGCGACTTCTCCGGAGGCCGTGGCCGTGGCTCCCGCGTCTGCCATTTCGTTCCCCTGGAGTCCTGTGTGAGAGCGGAATGTCAAGGTGCACGGCAGTGCCGGCATGGGCGCAGTTTCGGAGCAGGTTGACTATCGACAGTAGAAGTGCCCTGTGCTTGGAGATTTACAGCTTGTCTGGCGCATTAATTGCCGCCGTATTAGGTAGAGCGAGGCCATGCTATCGGTTTCTATGGTAACGCGGCCTTGTTCGTGCACCTCAGGGTCGGCGAGTGTGGCCGTAATGGCTGCCAGCTCGGCTCTTTGAATTGTGTTTGTATAGTCGGTACCGTTTGGGTTTACGTGGGTTGTCTTCCCAGCTTTGTAGTAGGCGGCCCCGATGCGATTCTGCCCTCCTTCCACGCTAGGCTTTAAGCAGCTTCCGTCGGTCCAAGTTATGTTTGCAGGATCGAGTTGAAGGCCCGAAACAGCTGGGAAGTCCGCCTTTAGGCGTTCTGGCGTGTCCATCGCTTCGACGCATGTGGTAAGCGACGGCGCGCTGGGCGGGTGTGTGCGAAGTCCCTTTGCCCTCTTCATTGCTCTCCAGCAGCACCAGCGTTTGTCGGGTTCGCCTTGTTTTCGTGGTATACGCGTGGGGGCCAGTTGGTGCGCGCCGGGTCCACTGTGCGTCAGGGTCATGCGCAGTTGTTTCCAGGCACAATTGTTGAAGGCTTCGAGTCCTTTGTCATTGGCCACCAACAGGATGTCGATGCCGCGTGCGTATCGCGTGGCGTCGTCGCCCGTGCCGTCGCCCGTCCTAAGGCTGGACATCTCGCCTTCTCGCAGCTGGGCAAGGCTGTGGACAAGTGGGCTCTCGACGAGGTGCGAGTATGGGCCCGTCCATCCGATCGTACTGGAGGGCGACGAGTGTGACGGTGGGCTCAGGGGACGCTGCCACTGTTTCAGCGCTTGCGACTGCCCAGCTGAGGGCTCGCTTTGCGCTCTCTGGGGTGGGATCCGGATGTGCCAGGGAGAGGCCGGTGAAGAGGTGACTGTAGCCTTCTAGGCATGCCCCGAAGAGCTGATCTTCACTATGACGGCTAAAATAGCAGTCGGTGTCACCACGGCTATTGAGTGGGGAGGCGAAGCGTTCCGTCACTGTTCCTGCCTGGAGGTTGCGCAGGGCACGTATTAGGTGTCCGCTTAGGTGGTCATTGAGCATGGTTTCCGAGCGGGGTGCAGGCTTGCCTCTTCTGCCGTCTGCGCCTATTTGGCTCCTGCGCAGGAGTCGGACCATGTCTTCTTCGAATCCGCCCTGGGCAGTGAGGCTACGGTGGAGCTCAGGCGCGTGGCTTCTCACGTGCTGCCAGCGTACATGGAGGAGGTGTAGCCGTGCGAGTGTGAGGCGCCCCACGCACGCCCCGCGGGGGTCATACCGACGCGTAGGCCGTGTTGTCCGTGTCGGTTGCGGGGTTGTTGGCGGGGGGGCACACGGGTGCCTATTTGGATGATGTGCCGACCTGGGGGGCACACATCTAGGTACGGGTTCCTGGGCCTTGTGTTGATGGTGGTGTTGCCACGTAGAGTGCGCTTGCGGGCCGCCGCGTGCTCGTCGGGTGGGTCCCACCTGCCCTGCTTTTGGGCGTTGGTGAGGGATTGATCTTTCGCTGGGGCCATGCGCTTTGGCGCAGGGTCCCTCGGGGCTGTTTGCGCGACCTGGTAGCGATGCAGCGCGGCGGGGAAGTTCGGGTCACGCTCCAGGTTCCACAGCGCCATGTTGGAGGGTCGCCAGACAACCTTGCGGAAGTATTTGTCGAGGTCCGGGCCAAGCTCATTTTGAACTTCCTGGGTGCTTTCGTGCTCATATCCTACCTTGCCGAACATATGCCCGTAGGACAGCAAGCGGGATGGTGGAGTGCGGCCATGTGACTGTGTATTGAGTCTCATGGTTGCTGGTGGCCCCGGTGGTTACTGGGGCCTCATCGGGCTCAGAATCATTGTCCCGTTGTCTATTTCGGTTCGCTTGCTTTCTGGCTTTCTTTGCGGCTGCGGCCGTAGTGGTGTGCCGGACCGTGAATGGGCCAGCCACAACCTCGCTGATAACTTCTGTGTCTCGGTATAGGTCGTATGTGAGTTGGTGTTCTGCCGACGTGTCCCCCGTGTCTGGCCATGGGACTTGCGTGGTCTGCTAGGATTTGCGCCCTCGCGATGCGCCACGCTTCCCAAGGCTCGTCGGGCGTGGGGGCCTGCGGGGTTGCCGCAGTTTGTGGGGGCAGGACTGTGCGCATGGCTTCCATGGTAAGGACGGGTATGCCCTCTGCATCAGTGGGTCCATGGGCATGGTCTGCGTCCCCTCTGGTCGTGGAGTTAGGGATGTGGCAGGAGCACCAGCCTCCGGCGAGTTGCACTAACTGGTCGTGTTCCACAGCGACAATGTGGCGTGGGCCTTAGCGATATGAGGTGGATTGGTACTGGTGGCGCGAGCGTATAGGGTGTACTGATGCCCTCACCGCCCCGCTCCCTTAACACACGCCAGGCCTAGTGCCGGCGTACTGTAATAATAATAATAATTAAATGCCTGTTTCATGCCCTTTTTTTGCGGTGCATGCACGTAACCGGCTAGCGGGCAATTCACTTGTAGATGCACGTAACCGGCTAGCCGGTGTGTGGCCTTACTGGGTACCCCGCGTGCCGCGGTACTCGCGCGACCCCGGAATTCGGGCGATTATAATCCTTCCTTGACGTTCCTTGCGTCGTAATTCCAGCCTCATAGTACTACTTACTGCGGCTTACGGGACCTCATAATGGGGGCAAATTGCGCATTCAAAAAGAAAAAAGTACTTATTTCTATTGGCAGCATTAGGCCTTGCCGTCGTAATTTTTTACTTCATCAGGCGTACTACGCCTCATTAGGCGTTCATAACTCCAGACTCCTTCCAGACAGCCACCCAACTAACGATGTAGACGTTACGAAGTGTACTACAAATGCTGAACAAAGACTTCATGCGGAATGTATTAGAGTTCCAGGGTGCAAGCCGGCACACTTTTTGCTTACTCTGTTCCGTGACTTACCCAACCAGAAGCTTGGGAACGAAGTTACTTGACACTTTAAGAGACACTCTTTTATTAAATATTGGCATTGCTGTTAGAATACAAGTTGCGTGAGCGGTCCCAAGCGAATCGCGCGAGGGCGGCATACACTTGCTCTTTGTGATGAGTGCTACGAGCGCGGATGAGCGCTCGAACGGGTGACACAATGCTCACCTGCGTTCGCCGACGGCCGGTCGCATTTCTCATCCTAGTTATCCTTTCGACCGCTCAGCCAACCAGCTCGGCGAGCACGAACGAGACCTCAAGCGAACGCAGTCGAGGAGATGGCGACGGGCAGGCAGGGGCGAACGGTGGAGGTACCGGCGCAGTTACACTGGCTTCAATTGACCACGCCTACAACTACACCGCATTCAATTGCAGCCTCTACGACGTAACCTATTCGCAGATCGAAAGCGACCTGGAAATCCATCGGAAGATGGGCTCCACGCTCAATTCGACTCGCTACATAGCCGGGCGACTCGGGTCAGCGGCCATGCGGGGCCTAACTATCGGGTGGGTGGTGCACCCCCGGCGATTACCTGAAGGAGGAGTTGCAAGGAAAACCCGTGTACAAAGGGGAAACGTTTGGGAGGGAGGAACCGTTTGGGGGGCGGGGGTGAAGTTCACCTTTGTGCAACAACCGGCGGCGGTAGGGGGACAAGGAACCAGAGGGTTAAGGGGGCAGGGAAACAAAGGCGGAGGAGAGGGTTATGGTGTGCGTTTCCAAATGGGACACTCACGCGGGCCGTGAGGCAACACCTCCACCTCCGGTGTGCAGCCAGCTCGCTCCAGAACCCTGCCCTCCGCCTCTACGGGTTCCCTCTCACCCCACCCCGCCCCTTCCCACCGGTAACCGGTTCTTTTTCGCAACCCGCCTCCCCACAGATTCTTCGGCGGCCGTGCCTACCTGCTGCGCCGTACCGACTTCCAGCAGCTCCAACACCACGCCGCACTGCACGTAGCGTACATTCGCATGCTGCTGCATTTGGAGGCGTCCTTCGGGACGGCGCTGCCGGACGTGGCCTTCGTGCTCACGACATCCGACACACCGCGATATGTGAGTCACGCCGCTGAGCGTACCGTGCCATCCAGGGGGCGCGCGGGTTTGCGGGTTTGGGGTTTGCGGGTTTGGAGTTCGCAGTTTGGGGGGTTGCGGGTTTGGAGTTTGCGGGTTTGGGGTTCGCGGAGTAGGATACAAACGGGCGTCGGGACCAGCGTCTCGGCTTTCGCGTTCTCCAGCCCCCCATGGCGGCGCGGCGCGGCTTCGGCCTCCTGCCCTGGACGCCGGCGGACCTCCTCTGGTAATGTCCGGCTTCCTCACGCCGTCCGCAACCCTATGGTCGGTATTCGGGCGGGTCGGGACCAGGACCGGGCCACGCTGTCCGCTCTCCCATCGCTCACCACCTCCCCCAGTTCTCCAGCTAGCGCCCAAAACCAGTTCCGAGAAACGTGTCCTTGCGTCGCGCGGGGTCCTCGCTTCCTGTCGTCTCGCCGTGGCCGATTTCGCTAGCCGCCAAAGGTCACCTTCGGCTTTAGTATCCCCAACCTAGTTCTCCAGCATGCATCTCAAAACGTCTGTTCTAAACGGGTTTTTTCGGGCACTCACGGGTCTTCCTCGAAACCACCATCACCCCCACCGCCTTCCCCTCTTGTTGGTTTCGGTGCGAGCCTACCCCACACCCTGCTCGGCCCCCATCCCTCCAGGTGTCGCCACACATTTTCAACATCAGCAGCCCCCCTGAGGACCTCATGGCTCGCGGGGACTTCCAGCCCGGACCCTACCCCGTGTTTGGCATCGGCAAGAGTGACTTTTTCCCTGACCTGTTGCTCGTACCCATCTTCCACTTCCACATGAAGTACGGTCGAGGGAGGGCTGTTGAGGGAGGGGCACGGTGGGATGTGGCTGGAAGGGCGTTTGCTTTCCAGCCCGCTCAGCTCGCGAAGGAGCGCTTTTGACATGTGTGTTTTGCAGTGCCTCCCCCCCCTCCCTCCCGCTCGCCATCGCCCTGGCGGCCCTCCTTGCTATCGTAGTTGTGTAGCCTGGCGCCGAAGTCTGTATATGTCGTACGGCGCACCGCAGGATGTACGACGAGACGTCGCTGGGCATCATTCCCTTCTATAACGATATTCGGTGGGAGGCGCGGCATGAAGTCATGTTTGGCCGCTTCAGGTGCGGCCCGCCGGCGTGCGGTTCTGAGGGGAAGCTCGTGGGCGGTGTAAAGTGCTTTTGTTTGGGGGGGAGGGGGGTAATGGGAGAACACCCCGTAGGTGGGCACTGAAAGGACAACCAATTATAAAACGTTTGTTACTGGAACAGGGCAAATTGGAAAACTTGGTTTAGGTATTCAAAGCCGGCTGGTCGTGGCCCGCGATGTAGCTGGTGCCAGTTGTATGTGGGCCTTATGCATGCTGCCGTACATTGGCGCCTCGCCGCAATGGATTGCAGCTTGGGACCGCTTAGGGCGCCTCGGTGCCGTACCGCCCCTCCAGATCCCCGCATAGCATGTCTTGTAGCGAGCACCGCCAGGGCCTTAAAGGACTCCGCACGACCTATCGCAACCCCGTATAATCGCTTGCTTGGGCAAGTGACGTTTGGGGGATGAACGGAAAAGAAGAAAAGCGCGCACGTCGACGACCACTGAACCCAACGGCTCTCTGCCGTACTCCCCACTGCCCCGCAGCGCCCAACTGCCGTTGTACGGCTATTAACCGTCAGCCCCACCACCGCGCCTCCTGGCCGCCCGGGGCACCGCCCCCGGGCCCCGTGCCCCGCCGCCAGGACGCTCCGAAACCGCCCCCCCGCCTCGCTTCGCCAGACACTGCGCCAGATATAATACCCATGTCGTGTAACCGGATCCTTATGCCCTTCTTATGCCACCTCCTGCCTCGCCTCGTGCCTATCCCTCCGCGTCGTGTCCCCTCGACCCTTCCCTGAAACCCTCACACGCGCCTCCCCCCACCGCCGACCCGGGCTACCCTTCTTCCTTTGCTTCGCCTGCTGTGACCTTTCCTCCGGCTTCCTCCCTGTAACCCCGCCCTGCTGCAGCCACTACAAAACCAACCGCCACGAAGACGACCACTACACGCTGAAGAAGGGCATGAACGGCAGCAGTATCTGCCACCAAAATGGCAAGTCCTGCGCCGTCCGGGACTACTTCGCAAAGCACGTAGTGCCCCAGGTGCGGCACACAGCAGCAGCTGCTAAGGGTTCAGGGGGCAGCTGCATGAAGTTAGCAGAGCGTCGCACGGCGCGGGCGCCGTACGGTACGGCGCCCGCCATCCAGCCGTACCGCCTGCAACAATCAGCAGCTATCACTTACCCTGCTGCCCCCGCCCTTCCCTATACACACACGCACAGGATCCTGACCGGCTGAACGTGTCCCTCAGCGGTCGGGTGCCTATGTGGCGCCACGCCGAGTACAAGTACCTCATGAGTCTGGACGGCCAGGGGTGAGAGGCTCCAGGGAGTGAGGGAGGGAGGAGAGGGCGGCTCCAGGGAGGGAGGGAGGGAGGGTCCCACACCAGCCATTTGCTGGTCAACTGTTCTGTGACACCAAGCTGCCGCTGTTGGGCCAATCAGCAACCCAGCAGGCCCCGAGCAGGAGTCGATCGACGCCCAACTCAAACCCAAACCCTAAACCCAAACCTCACCACCTAGCCCGCCCTCCTTCCTCTGCAGTAGCTCTCCTCCTCTACGCCCCTCCATGCCCCTCCACGCCCCTCCATGTCCCTCCACGCCCCTCCACGCCCCTCCATGTCCCTCCATGCCCCTCCACGCCCCTCACAAACCCCCTCGCCCCCCCTTTCTGCCGTCCTCCCTCCGCAGCATCTCCTCCCGTCTGGAGCAGCTGCTCCCCATGGGCAGCGTGGTGTTCAAGATGCAGTCTGGGTATTACAGCTACTACTACCGGAGGTAGGGGGATTGCAAAAAGAACCCGTTTATGTGACGTGGGAAGTATAGGGGTGGGCCTGATCGATGCAGCCTCACCAACCCACTCACTGGTCCTATCCTAGCCCACCCAATACCTTGCCCCTTGTGGTGATCAACACATGTGGTGATCAACACGTGTGGTGACCAACACGTGTGGTGACCAACACATGTGGTGACCAACACGTGTGGTGACCAACACGTGTGGTGACCAACACGTGTGGTGACCAACACGTGTGGTGACCAACACGTGTGGTGACCAACACGTGTGGTGACCAACACGTGTGGTGACCAACACGTGTGGTGACCCTTTCCGCCATCTCCTTTGCCTTCGGTCCCTGCACAACCACTGTGCGGCTTTCGCACCAGCAGCAGTTGCACTGCTGCAGACTTCGTGACCTCTGTCGTCCGCTGCCCCCAGCCCTAGCCCGCGTGTCTTACCGAGCCCACCCGCCGTCACAAACACGGGCGAGGCTCGGGCTTTCCTCAACCCGACGAACACGAACCTACTTCTCTCACTCACCCCTCAACGCGGACTTCTTGTATACCCCTCCCCGCCCTCTCATCTCTTCCCCCCCCCTACTCTCGAACCCCCCTACTTTCCCGTGCTGCCCTCGAAGCCTGCTGAGGCACCGGGTCAACATGATTGAGTTCTGGCGTGAGGGGCCGGAGGACGTGCTGTCGGAGCTGGACTGGGCGCAGGCCAATGACGACCTTGCGCGGAAGATCGGTGCGGCGGGGCAGCGCACCGCCGCCACCTACCTCACGGGCAACGGGAGGACGTGCTACTGGTACAGGTGCGTGCTACTGGGAGGGTAGGGGGTGCGGCGCGGTGGGCCTTATGGGGCGGAAGCGAAGGGTGCCATGCTTTGCCTCGGTGCTGGGCGCTCGTTGTTGTTGTAACGGTTACAATGGGTTCCAGACCAAGAGGTAGAACCATCGGGCACATCGCGTGACACTGAGAAAGACGGAGGAAACAAAGACCGACATGCATCGGAACAAAGGCAAACCACCAGGACACCAAATCGACAGGCCGTAGGCACACAGAGCAGCAGTCAGTACCCCAGGGGGAATTTGCACTAGAAGATCCCTTATCAGGAACTGACCACCAACCAACCGAACAGCCCAGCAACCGACGAACCAGTGAAGCGCCGCAACGATGCAACATCGGGACCAGCCGCCTCTAATCCCAAAAGGCACGGACCCCTAGCAGGGCTCAACGCGCATATAGAGCCGGAAAGTAAGAAGCACGGGAAACCCCGCTCCCCAAGACAACCCGGGCCGATCACGAATCCACCAGTACCTCAGCCGGTCCCCCGCACAAAAGGCGACTGGCGACAACCCGCAAGAAAGGATGCCGAGGCCCCACGCGTTTTGTGTTATTTGCACCCCCACGCCGTTATGGCCCCGCCCCCGCCCCCCCCCGCAACACCGCGCCACCTCGGCACCCCAGCACGTCATCCTCCTCCGACGCGAGATGCGAAGTTTGAATGCCCCACAGAAAACAGGCAGGTCTTTGCTCCACCCATTTAATCTCTCACACGCCTCCTGTCGCGGCCCCTCGCTTGCTCCCAGGCTCCTGCACGGGCTTCGGAGCACGTTGTCGTACACGCCGGCGCTATCGCAGTGGCCGGAGGCGCAGCCGCTGCACCAGGTGGTCACCCAGCAGCTGCTTTCGACGCCCGAGGGCACGAAGCTATACGCCCTGCCCTGGGCGCCGTGAGGATGTGGGGGGTGCGGGCGGGTCAGGTCGAGGGAGGGGGTGACCTGAATCAGGGACTGCATGATGGCTGACACGTGGCATAGGCCGCCGCGTGGCATAGGGCCCACGAGCGAGTGGATGAGGTGTAGGCTCCGCAACGTGGTAATGGGTGCCGCCACGTGGCATACGTAGGGCCCACGAGAGTCAGTGAGGTACGGTGCATCAGGAGGTGGTGTGGCTCTTGAGGGCACATGGACATAAACGGACATCGCTTCACGCGGGCTTGAGGGTCGTTGGTGACGCCGCGCGCCGTCGTCACTGTGACTCTCCGTCTGGTTCCGGAGCCCACTGTGACTCTCCGTCTGGTTCCGGAGCCCACTGTGACTCTCCGTCTGGTTCCGGAGCCCACTGTGACTCTCCGTCTGGTTCCGGAGCCCACTGTGACTCTCTGTCTGGTTCCGGAGCCTGCTGTGACTCTCCGTCTGGTTCCGGAGCCCACTGTGACTCTCTGTCTGGTTCCGGAGCCCGCTGTGATACCTCCTGCTATCCAGGCCCCTGTCTGTCACCACCAATGCTCGTTGTGACCGAGTCACCGCCGGAGCCCAGCAGCCCACCGCAACTACCACTACTACGACCACTGGCGCAGCTGCGGGCCCTAGCAATGGCAGGTTGGCCCCTATCCAGCTGGCCCCTATCCAGCTGGTTCCTGTCCTATCCAGCTGCCCCATATCCAGCTGGCCCCTATCCAGCTGCCTTACCTGACGCACTCAAGGTTGCTGGTTCTCTGCGACCCGAGTACTCCAGGCACGGTAGGATGTGCGCCTGCGTCTTCAATATTCGCGCAGACGCAACATCAGTTCGCACAGCAACAAAGCACCCCCGTGCGCGCTAGCGACGGACAAGGGCGGGGACGTGATTTGTTCAGTGGCTCCAGTCACAATCTCCCGGCACGACGGAAAAAGAGAACACCGGCGTCGTACACATGTACGGCACAGAGAGTTTTAGCTGGCCCGGCTCGCTCCGGATGCGGCACCGGAGGGGAAGGCGCGACCTGTCATTTGCTTTACAGCGTTCGGGTAGGTGGCCAGCAATGGAACACCACCGCACGGCAGGTAGGCAGCCTTAGGCGCCGTAATGGCACCGCACGGCAGGCAGCCTTAGGCGCCGTAATGGCTCAGGGTACTCGTACCTGAGCCCAGGGGGCCTTCCCCACAATCCTGCTGCATGACAATACACACACGCCCTCGTACGACAAGTACGACACACTCAACACCGCACAAACCACTACCGTGACGACAGCCGTGTTGGGTCGGCTCCCACCGGCGGGCAAGGAAGGAAGACTTCACCGCTGCCATCCTCGGCGCCAGCTCGGGAACACACCTCGCATCGCTCATCTGACAGGAGAGCTCCGTCCTTCCCTCAGGCCACCCCACATCCTCGCTGTCCGCCGACCATGCGCCCGCTATCCTGTCGTTTTCGTGTCAACGGTTTTCACGCCCCCCCATCCGTTTTACATCCTCGTCGGTATACCAGTGCACCCTCTTTACTTCGCCTATCCCCCTCCCTGGGTTCTGGCTGGCTGCCCCTCCGCCCAGCGTACTACGCACACAGCCCCCAGCCGATCCCCAAACAACGGCTCCACACTCGCAGCCTGCTCTAGCACCCAGCTGCTGCTTCTGCTGTGTCGCCATGACCTCATGACACCCGGCAGCCAAACGCACCCAGCAGCCACTTCGTCCGTGCGGGGGAAGCGCTCAGCCCGCCTGGCCGCCGCGCTTCGCCGGGCAGTTGTTTTGCTGGCAGCTCGCCGGCTCGTACAGGCCCCCGCACTCCTCACACAGCCCCAGCTGCCGCCGCTGCGCTCGGGCCACCGCGATGTCCACTTGGCGCGCGCTGACGACAAAGGCGATCATGACAGCCTGGGGCGGGGTGCGTGCATTGCGGCGTGTGCGTGTCGGGGGAACCACAACCCGGCAGGGTGTTGGGTTGCGGCGTGTGTGTTTGGGGAATCACAGCCCGGCAGGGTGCAGGGAGGGCGTTTTGGGGAGGCGGCGGCGGGCCAGTACGCCCCGGTGCGTGAACCGCGTGATGCTCGGGAATCACGTGCGGGCTTCAATTGAGCGGGACCGCAGTTTTTCGTTAAGAGTGCGCTATGCAGGCCCCAGTGGCTAAACACAACCACAAGTTGAGACGCGCTTGATACCACGTCGTATGCCCCCTCCCTCGATTTGCGGCAGGGCGAAATAACGCATGCTGCTGTTGTGGGGTGCTTGCCTGATAATGTGCGCACGAAGGCGTGCTTACCCCAAAAGCAAGGCCCGCAATTTGGTCCAGCGTCCAGGCAGGCATGACGTCCAACGCGCCGGCTCGGCACATCCACGTCGGCCGACCATGCAAGTTTAAGCGAATGGGTGCCAGCTGAGATGTAAGGTATGTGGTATGTGCCCGTGACCTGCATTATCAAAAGAAAGGCTTACGCTGCAAGCCATGGCGACGGCGCATGTGCCTGCTTTCTCCAACGCACCCAGCAGTTTGACGGAAACCTCTCCGTACGCATGACCTAGTAGTACATTTGCTAGACGACGCCTCAATTCGCCACTCGGCACCCCGGCAGCATTCCGCAGGTGTGCGAAGGATTGTGTTCATGTTGCAAACAGTAGGTAAAAGTGTCTTATGGTACAGTTGCTGGGCACATCATGCCACCCAATCGGCGGAGTTGCATGTCGTCGCCTACGTTTGACGTTAGTACGGCAAGCCGTGCACGCCTTAAGGCTGTAACTCTGACTCCTAGATACGAATTCGGAGTGCCCAAAACAGTAACTCATACACATGACAGGCGCTAAAATGCTTTTGTATGCACTTGGTCGCAGCGCCAGGTCCCTACGCCCGCCTTTGACTGATTGACCGCCTCCTCTGAGCCTCCACTGTTTATGCTGCTGAGTTGAAGCAGTCACAAGGGTTGTAGTTGGCCGTGCTAAGGAGGCGAGAGCCGCAGTGACGTCGATTGCCATTATGGCGGACCTATCCAGGCAGCTATCGTTGAGCTTGTTGTCAAGCAGCGGATACCTTGGTGACGAACTTGTGACCCGTCAACGTTCGCCAAGCGGTGGCAACGAGGTGACGCTGAGGTACTTCGACACGCAGCGCGAGGCATCCGTGCAGCGAGCGCCAGTATTGGACGTACAGCTCGCAGCCCTGGAGAAACTACAACACCAGCTGGCTGCAGACGCGCATGCGAGCCGACTTTCGGAGTTGCGTTCCAAGCAGCGGCTGGTGGAGTCGCTGTCGCAGCTCCCGCCTCCGCCCGGGCACCTCCCAGCCGGACACTCCTTTGCCGCCGTCGCGGCCGTGGGCCGCGGCCCGTCACCCGAGCGTGTCCCCAGGCCCATCGCCCTCAACGAAATCCTGCACGTCCTGCGCCGCTCGTCCTCCCCACCACGCGCCCGCTCCGCCCCCCGCTCGGCCGGCGTCACCCCCCCCCCAGGACCACCACCACCTCCCCCCACCGCACCCTGTCACCCCGCGCGCTGCACTTCACCGGCGTCATGCCAACACCCGTGCCCCCCGGGACCGCCGCCGCCGCCGCCGCACCGCCCACGCTGCACGACATGCCGTACATTGGCGCCGGCGCCGCCGCCCCAACCACCTCGTTCAACACCAACATCGCCGTCGCATCATCAGCGCCAGTGGACGGCCTGGGCGGCCGCGCACGCAGCCCCATCCGGGTAATCTCCGCCTCCTCCTCCCGGAACCGCTACACGCAGCCAGCACCGCAGCGCCAGCGGCCCCAAGCCACACGCCAGGCGGAGCCCTCCTCGTATTCGTCCGCGGACATGGCCATGCTGCTCTCGCAGCCACGCCGCCGGTCCTCCTCGGGCCTGGTGGGCTCGGATAGGTCGTCGGCCTCGCCCGCCCTGGCAAGCCTGCCGCTACCTGGTTTCGGAGCCCCAGCCCCAGCGGCGGCGGCCGTCCGGACGGACGCCCAGCAGCACCGGCACCAGCTGCACCACTCCGTGGCGCCGCTGGTGGTCCGACCGCAATCCGCAGGGGGCCGGCGTTACATGTCCCCGGGGGGCTCCAGGGACGGCGGCGGCGGAAGCGCCGACGGCGCAGCCCTGGCCGGCGGCGGCGGCAGTGTCCGCAGCAGCAGCGGCGCCAGGTGGTCGGGCGGGACTGCTCCAGGGGGGCCCTCCAGGGGCTCAACGGGCTACCGTGGTTCCTTGGACAGCATCCTACAGGGCCTGGGGCCGCCGGCCCCCACCGCAGCGGCGCCGCAGCACAGGGCGGAGCCAGCGGCGGCGTGGCCGCCGTTTAACAGCGCCGGCCCTGGCGGCGTTGGCGGCGGCGGCTCGCGAGGTCGGTACATGTCCGCCCAGCGCGTCGGACTGGTGGAGAGCGGCAGCGGCGCGGCGGCTGGCAGGCGGCCCGTGCGGCCTCTTTCCGCCGGCTCGGCGTTCCGCCCCCGGCCCTGGTCGCCGATGGTGACCCCAGCCGCTGTACCAGCGGCGGCGGCCTTCACCTCCGTCACAGCCGCAGCGGCATCTGCCACCTTCGTCGGCGGCGGCACCACCCTGCGCCCCAGGTCTGCGCCTCGCTCCGTGGGCACGGGGCTCTTCTCCTACACGCCTGCATACACCACAGCCCGCGGCGCGCCCACCGCGGCAGCGCAGAGCGGCCTCGGCGCTCAGCCGTTCAGCTTCCGTACGGGCCTCCTGTCCGCCAGACAGCAGGGCGGCGGCGGCGCGGCCGCCTCGTCGGGTATACTCTCCCTTGTGCCGCTCCGCGGGCGCTCCTCCTCAACCGGCCGCGGCGCCTCCTCCTCGGCCGCCGCCGCGGTGGCGGCGCCGGCAAGCTGGTCGCACGCCGCCAGCTCGCAGCACCGCGCCATCAGCAACTCGCTGCAGGGCCACGCCGCCGCCGCGCAGCGGCTGCAGACGCGGCTTCTGGACGACACGATTGCGGATGGCGCCGGCGGCCTTTCCCTTTCCTCCTTCTCCTCCTTCTCCTCCTCGCCGCCACCGCTGCCGCCACAAGGCTCCGAAGTAGCGGCGCCCTTGTGGGGCCTGGCCGCCGGCGAAGGCGCGGCCTGGCGCGATTACGGAGATACTAGTGCTACCGGCGGGCTTTTCGGGAGGACCGGCAGTGGGGATGCGGGCCGAGGCGTCGTGGGGTCGCCCTCCCGGGGTGTGCTGACGTCGCCGACGTGGCAGCTGCAGCAGCGGCCGGCGGAGCCGGCGGCGGCGGCCGGCACCGGCGGCGCAAGCGGCTCGGTGGGGCTTGTGGAGACGCTGCTGAGGGGCAGTATGATGGCGGTGACGTCCGTCGCGCAGGCGGCGTCTGGGGAGTTGCGGACGTGGGCCGGATCCGTTGGGTTGCCCGCTCAGACCACCCCCGCCCCGTCACCCCACGCCCAAACGGGTGTTCGCGGTCGGAGCCCCGCGCTCCCGCCGACGGTGCTGTTCTCCCCGGGGGGTCCCGCGCTGGCGCCCCCCATGGTGCTGCCGTCGCCGCTGCTGCACGCGCCGCAGGGTCACCTGATGCATCCGCTGGTCTTGCCGGCCGGGTCGTTGTGGCCGTCCCAGAGCGGCCCCAGCTTGATGTTCCAACTGCAACAGCAGCAGCAACAGGTGCAGCAGCAGCAGCTGCTGCAGCTGCAACAAGGGCAACAGCAACAACAGAAGCAGCAGCAAAAACAGGAGGAGGAGGAACAGGAACAGGAGCAAAAAAGGCGGGAGCAGCAGCAACGGGAGGAGGCGCAGAAACAGAAGCAGGGACAGGAGCACCAGGCCGCCAGTGGAACCGGGCGGCTCCTCCACACGACCTCCAGTGTCGCAGCAGTGGACAGCAAGTGGGCCTCGCCACCCCGCCAGGCGGCCGCCGGCGCCAGCCCCCCCAGCAGCGACCCCTCACCGCCCCGGCATTCCTCCCAGTCCTCTGGGGACCCCGACACGAGCCCCGAGGGCGCACCGCAGGGCGTGGGTGCGCTGCTGGCCTTCCTGCAGCAGAAGTTCCAGCTGCGGCGGGAGCGGCGGCGGGCGGCGCGGGCGTTGGAGGGGTGGAGGCTGGCGACGGGGTCGAGTAACGCCGATGGTGGTGGCGGAGGCGGCCGCGGTGCATCGGCGAAAGTGCAGGAGGGGGCGGTGGAGGCGGAGGCACCGGCGGGCGCGCGCGGGGGTGTCCCGGCGGAGCTGTCCCGGTGGGGGCGCTATGGTGAGTGGCTCTGAGGCGTGTGTTGAATTACCGCCAAGACGGGGCGTGTATGTGATTCTCCGCCAAGACGAGGCGCAACGCGTGCGTGTACTTAAGAGGGGGGAATTCGGGAGGAAATGTGTGTTGTGTGTGTATGTTGGGAGGGGGCGCCGGAGCATATCCCTATGTCGTACGCCATGTGCGCATCCTCACCTCCTGTGTTAGCTCCTACCGCACGTTGTGTGTCGTATGTGTGTTACATGTGTGTGTGTGTCGTGCCCGCAGACACAGCCAGCACCCGGACCAGCAGCCCCATGGACAGCACGGTGGTCGGGGACAGCAGCGGAGGCGGCGCAGCGCCGTTGTGGCGCCGCTCCCTCAGCCCCCAAGACGTCGCGCCCAGGTACGGGACATCTGCCACCCGGCCTCCTGGGAGGGCCCCACACGTCATCGTGTGGGGCGAGAGCAGCAGCACACGACGCCGCCTCGTATGGCGACGGCAGTGGATAGCCGGTCTGGGCCCAAGGGAATTGGAGGCGCACTGCCGCTCTGTGTATCTCCCCCGTGTCCTTTCCCCACCTCCTTTTCAGGCGCTCACCGGGTTTGGTTCCCCCCCTCCTCCCCCTCGCAGGCTTACCTCCTCCAGCGCCGAGCTGTACGGCAGCGCGTCAATGTACGGCAGCTCTTGGGCGGGTGGCCACTTGCCCAACAGCGGCGGAGGTGGGGGCGCCTTCTCCCTAGGCATTGCGGGCGGGGTGTCTGTGGGCGGCGCCAGCAGCGGGCGGCACTCGGGTGTGCTGAACGTCCTGCCGCCGACTGTATCCGTGTCGGCTTCGGAGCAGCAACAGCAGCAGCAACAGCAACTGCGTCTGCTCGAGCTGCAACAACAACAGCAGCGTGACCAGCAGAAGCAACACGAGCAGCTGCGGCAGCAGGAGCAGGATCAGCAGCAAGGGCAGATGCAGCAGCTTCAGCAGCAGCTGCACCGGCTGCAGGAACAGCTGCAACAGCAGCAACAGGAGCAGCTGCAGCAACGGCAGCAGCAGCAGCTGCTGCCGCTGTCGGCGGAGGCGCTGCTCCGCCACCGCGGCCCCGACGCACGCGACGTGGCGCACCTCGCCTCCCAGCCCTCCGGGTCGTCCGTCGGCGTCAGCGGCGGCGGCATCAGCGGCGGAGTCGTCAGCGGCGTGGACTCGTACGCAGCGCACCACCAGCGCGGCGCCGGTGGCGCAGCGGGGGTGCCACCTCACAACCTCGCCGCCGGCGGTCGGGCGCCCGCCGCCGAGTCGTCTGCCGCTGCTGCCGCCGCGGCTGCGGCTCTGAGCGGCTTGGCATCCCCCTCCAGCAGCACCGCAGCCTTCCGTGACCTGCATCAAATGGTACGGCAGGGTCACCCGGGAGGAAGGAAGGGGGGTTTGGGTCGTGTAGGCGATGCTGTGGCTGTGTTCTCGGAGTGGGTGGGTGCCAAGGAAGACCCGTGGATGCAAGAAAACCGGTTAGAACGGACGTTTCGAGATGCATGCTGGAGAACCCAAGCCAGTGGTGGTACGGGGGTGCTCGCCTGCCACCTAACGCCACCTAACGGAATGCCTCCCTTGTACGACATACAACCTGGTAACACCGGCAGGCAAGGGGCGGCGCTTCAACCCCAACCTTCGCCTCCGTTGCGCCGTCTGCTCCCCAGCCGTGAATGGCCGGCTTCTCCACTCACCGCCGTTTGAAACCCTAAGACCCTAAACCCCGGCGAACCCTAAACCTCGGCAAACCCTATACCCCGGCAAAACCTATACCCCGGCAGGTGCACGACATGGAGCGGATGCTGTCCGTCATGAGCGACGACGCAGCAGCCGCGGCGGCTGGGGGCAATGACCCGGGGGTCGCCTCGGGCCACCCCGCCAGCCGCCGGTCCGACCCGCGGGTCACCCACGCGCAGCCGCACACGCCTGGCGTCGTCCGCAGCAGCGCCACTGGGTCAGACTGGAGCGCTGCCCGACATCATGGCGGCGCCGCCATCCATGCCGCATGGCAGCGGCACGACCCGCAGCCGCCGCCGCCGCAGCAGCGGCACTTTCAGGCCAGCCAGCCGCCAAGCGGCAGCCGCCAGCCGCCGCACACAGAGCGCCCCCAGCCCCCCCACGCGATGGTCGCCGCCTTGTTGGAGAACCGGTCGCCGTCGCGATTAGGCGCCGCCGGGTCAGTGGGGCGAGGCGGCGCCGCCGCCGCCGGGTCAGTGGGGCGAAGCGGCGGCGCCGCCGCCGGCGCGCGGGGCTCCTTGGCGGGGCAGTTTGCGACGGCGGCGGCGCCGTCGGCGAATGGCACCAGCACCAGCGGCGGCGCCGCCAGCGGCCCCGGCAGTGCCGTACGGACTGCCGCCCAGCGGCCCCGGAGCGTGTCGGCAACTGTGCCCGCGAGGCGAGTGGTAAAGGCCACAAGCGCACTCACCGCCGGCCTTCGAAGCGGCCAGCTAGGTGGGTGGGTGCGGGCCAGTTGCCTGATTGGGTTACGGGTTTGCAGCGGAGAGGAGGGAGCGGTTATGGGGTGCCGTGCTTGGGTGCGGCGTGTGGGGGGCGGATGGCGTTGGCTCCCTTGAGCTGGGGGTATGAGAGGAAACCCGTGGGTCGGCACTGAATGTGGAACTTAGGTAGAAGCGTTTGGTGTACACAAATGTGTTTGCGGGGTGCTGGAGGACTTGGTTAGGGTAACTAAATCCGCGGGTCGAGTGTCGACCCTGCCTGCTACGTCTGGACGAACGGCCGGGGGGTAGCGGGCGGGCGGGCGGGCAAGGTCCACATGCCAGGGCACTGTCAGGGTACAAGAAGGTTGAGAGTGTCAGTGGGATGGGGAGGCAGAGAGCACATGGCCATGACATGTCTGCTGCTTATGATGCTGCTAATGCTGCTGCTGCTAATGCTGCTGATGATGATGAATTGATAATGCCGATGCTGTTTCCCCTGCGTGCGCAGTCCTGGTCTCGAGGGAGGAACAACTGCAGCAGCAGCACCACACCCAACCGCATCACAGTCAGCAGCTGCCGAGTCAGCACCACCAGCACCAGCACCACAGCGGCGACGGCCTCGCGACCGCCTCGCTACTCGCCTCTGCCGGCAAGGCGCAGTCCAACACAGCCTCGGCCACTGACGCGCTGGCCGACCAGCTGCGCGAAATGCGCTCCAATATAATGCGCATCGAGGAGCAGATGTGGCCCAACAGGGCGGCCAACGGCCACCCCGCGGGGCTGCACGGCGCGGAGGCGGCGGCTCCTGCTGCTGCTGGTGCTGCTGCTGCTGGTGCTTATCTCTCTGCGACGTCGTCCCTGGCCGGCGGCGGCACCTCTGTCGCGCCGTCCGGCGATTGGGCCTTCCTGAACAAGCAACAGCAGCACCACCACTCGCAGCACCACCAAAGCCAGCAGCACACGCTGCCGCAGCAGGACCACCAGAACGCGCATCAGCCGGCACTCAGGCCGGCTGCAGAGGAGCCCAAGCGGTACGCCAGTAGTACTGCTGGTGCACCCAACGAGCGAGGGGGCGGCGGCGGGCATGGCCACCACCCCAGCCAGCAACCCTGGCGGCCCGCCGCGACGAGCGCCGCCGCCGCCGGCGCTCGCCCGGCCCCCGGCTCCATCTTCAGCAGCGCAGCTATCAGCGCGGACGCCTCCGACCCGCTCAGCTCCTCCAGCACCGCAGTGCTCAAAACGAGCTTCTCCGTCCATGAGAGCATCATGGCCGGCGGCGGCGGCGCCAGCCGCGGCGGCGGCGGCGCCAGCACTTCCGCAGCGGCGACGCCGGCCGGCCGGCCCGGCAGCGCGGGCGCTGTTGGCAGGAGGGTCAGTGGCGCCGGTGCTGGTGGTGGTGTCGGCTCCGGCGTGGCAGGTCGCGCTGGTGCTGCACGCGGCGCTGGTGCTGGTGCTGGTGGTGCGCCCTCGTCCCCCAGCGTCACCCGCCATGTGGACGCCCTCGAGGCGCAGCTGCTGGAGGAGCTGGGGGAGCTGGAAGACGCGCTCACGCGGCTCAAGACCAGCACAGGCAAAGCCAGCGCGGCTGTGAGGCCGGTGCCGGGGCCGGTGGGCAGCCGGAGATGAAGCTGCAGGGGGGGTTGGCGTGTGGCGGGGCCGAGGTGCGGTGGAGCTGGTTTCGGAGAGCGCGCGCGCGCGGCGTGTAGTGATATGACGCGGCCATGGGGTGGCACGCATGCTAGAACGACGTTGCTGGCTGTTGCTGTACGTCTGGCGCAGTGGTCAAAGCTCACATAGTCAATGGGGTGGGCTCGAGAAGTAATTAATAATGGAGTGGTCGGGCTGGGTCATATCGGCAATATTACTCTTTAAGGGCGTCAACTTGCCTCCTTCGCTACAGCAGGTACCGTGGTACGGTTGAAGGTAATGGTAGCACAGTGGGCTCCTGACCAATCGGGAGAGTCATATCGGGCGCATCGAAGGGCACTCGTGTCGCTGGGAGCGGCCCCTCATAATTCGTCACGAATCAGTGGCCCTGGCGGGGGTGTCCCTTCAGCCTCCACCGTTGGCCCCAGCTCCCACCTTGCATGTCGATCACCATCCCTGGAGCGCCATAAGGTTCCTACATTCATCCGTTCGGTCATTGCAACCAGGCACACCTCCAGCTCATGTACGCGACATACATACTGATACGGTCGGGTACCAACCTGGTAAAGCTCGTACACACACGCTTTGGCGCCGCGAACGTTAACGGAAAGCAAGTAAGCGATTCTTCCCCTTTGAAGTTACCTAAAGAATGCAAATAAGCGATCCATCTGTGGTCACACACGCTGACAATGATGCGCCCAAATACGGCTGCTCCCCGCACCCACCCATGACCCCTCCCTCTCCGGGCGCATCGCCTGACACTGAAAGAGACAAGGAAAGCAAGAAAAACCGACGGTTCCGAAAGACAAACCACCCAGAGCCTCACAACCGAGAGCCCAGAGGAAACAGCAAGCACCAATACACAGGGCTCCGGTGTTAGTCAGCCTGGCGGCCGCTCGTCTTCCCGACCTGCTCTCATCCGTCCGCCGGACTCTCACTCCCAGCAGCTCGCACGCGCGCAGCCCTAGGCCTCCGCCACCGCATCACGTATCACGACGTGTCTTTCTCCCGGCACCCCTGTCCGCCGGGCACAAACACACACCGTGGCTTGACGGTAAACCAACGCACCGAGGAAGGAGTTTCGCCGCCCCGACTGCTCATTCCCCCTGGCGGTAGTTTCGCGGCTTTGTGCTACACGGACACACCATGGAGTTTTGCGGCTTAGCACACCGAAACAGCACTCCTACACCTCAGCAGTGGGGGCTCGACATCTTTTTTGCGGTTGTCGCCAGTCGCGGAGGACCGGCTGAAGTACTGGTGGATTCGTGATCGGTCCGGGTTGTTTTTGGGGCTGGGGTTTCCCTTGCTTCTTACTTTCCGCGTTGAGCCCTGCTTGGGGTCCGTGCTTTTCGGGATGAGAGGCGGACGGTCCCGATGCTTGCTTCGCTGGTTCGTCGGTTGCTGGTCTGTTAGGTTGGTTGGTGGTCGGTTCCTGATAAGGGGAGCCTCTAGTGCAAATTCCCCCATGGGGTGCTGGCTGCTGCTCTTTTTGCCTACGGCCTGTCGATTGGTGTTCTGGTGATTTGCCTTCGTTCCGGTGCTCGTCGGTCTCTGTCTCCTCCGTCTTCCTCAGTGCCCGGCGATGTGCCCGATGGTTCTACCTTTTGGTCTGGAACCCACTGTAACCGCCACAACAACAACTATGAGTGAAGATGCCAGTGGTGCAAGCCGCGGGGCATCAACTGAACAGCCTTTTCGGAGGCACATCGTACAGTGTACGACGGGGTGGAATCCTTACCATCCAGAGTTCAACATCCACGATGTCCTTCCCAATCATTACAACCTTGGACGGCCAGTTCTTCATTCGGACAAAGGGTCCAATAGGAAACATCATCAGCCGCACCATTGGAGCATCGTTTGGTGTTGTACGAGTCCTATAGGTGGTAGTGAAAACTACCAGGTGACCGAATAGCCAAGGATAAACCAGGGCGAGAGGGCGGTTATACAGTACGACCGGACAGCACCGCAACAGACAGTGGTAGGCGAAGACAGCCAGGTATCAACCGATAAGAAAGCAAGTCGGAAGTTAAGGAGACTTCTAACCAGTGACCAGTGTCACGGCGACGCAAAGGCGCGAAGCCCCGTAGGACGACGTCCAGTAAGGTCGTCCAGTAAGTAAGATGCAGTTAACTTAGTTGTGGCCAGATAAGATTCCGGACGACAAAAGTAAGGTAAGGTGTCTAGTAGACGGTAAGGGGTAAAGTAGACAGCAAGTAACGAGTAGTAATGTGGTACTGACAGATCCAACTGGTACCATAATACAACATTTGGATCCCGTGACTGATCATTCCGTGATCGCTGCGGGGAAACTACTAAAAGTCGTGAGTTAAACGATAAAGACACGCATTCGGCATGTGTGAGCGCGAGCATGTAGGCTAAAAACAACGGCGTTCATGAACCAGCCCCAAACTTACAAAATTTGCTAGTGAAATCAAGCCCGTCCTTGGGTCGCTGTAACACAGTGGGTTCCAGACCAGAAGGTGTTGGACAGTGTTGGTGTTTGAGGGACCAGTGACGTACGGACTAGCCTAGAGTGGTACAGCCGTTACACGTGGCCGGCTAGCGTTGCACTCCGCTAACGACAGCCCTTGCGCTCGGGCATGGACGTGAGTGTCTAAGGTAACAACGAGGGGTCCTACACGCGGCTTCAGGCTAAGCAACCTGCCCAGACTGCCGGGCTGTCAGCTGTCACGCAACTGGCAGCCGACCTACCAACTAACTGACAGGCGGCCTCTCACAGGCCCCTGGGTCGGCGCGGCACCCTATCGCACCAACAGATAGTTCGTCGTTAGTGAGGCAGTCTTCCGCGAGAGCTTCACACGCTTCACCAACGATGTCTGTCAGCTTTGCTTCCTTTGTTGCTCGCTTGTTTAGTGTCGAGGAGCGGTCGGATTGTTCAGTGGTTTTCTATTGCGCCAGCACAGAGCAGTCTGCCTGTGGCGGGGAGGATGAGCCCGCTGACAAGCAAGCGCAAAAAGATAGCTGCCGAAGTTCAGGACACGCAGTCTGCGAGCACGGCTGCAGGCGGCGAGGCCATAGGCGACCCGCTCCCGGCGCACTCACTGGTCATCTGTGGCGGGTCGCCTCGCTTCCGTGCCCAGTTTGATCGATGGATTCAGGAGAAAGATCCTGGAAGTAAGCCAGTGCTCCGAGTGCCCATTGGTGCAGCGGACGAGCTGCCCCACGCCCTGTCAGCGCTACGCTTCATCTACACCGGCAGGTTGGACGTGAGCAGTGCGGCTGCGCTGCTGCAAGTGCGGCGCCTGGCCAGCTACCTGCAAGTTGAGGGGTGCGTGGAGGCGTGCGGCTCGGCCCTGAGGGCTCTGGTTGAGATCGGCAAAGCGACACAGCCAGACAGCGCGGCACTGGCTGGTGTAGCTGAGGTGTACGGCAGTCGCCACCTGCTTCTCGATTCCGTTGAAGGCTATATGCTGCTTTCTGTTTGTCGGCAGCAGCTGGTGTGGCATAGCGGGGCTGCTGGCAGCGAGGGCGCCGTATCGGAAGGTGGTCCCAGCTTGGTCGAGCTGCTGGTCTGGGCCTTCTGCGACGCGCCCTCTCTGATGAGCAACCCCATGATGCGGAGGCAGATGGAGGCGCTTCCTGCCTCCGCCATGGAGGCGCTGCTGGGCAGCGACAGCTTCGCCACCGACGACGAGGCAACCGTGCTGCTCATGCTGGCGCGCTGGCTGCAGAGCAACCCGACCACCCCTAATGTCATCAACAACCAGCTGTGCAAACTCATCCGGCTGAGCCAGCTGAACAGCACCTATCTGCATGTCGTGCTCCCTGCCATCCCTTGGTTCCGCATCAGCGCTGAGGAGCATCGCTTCCTGTGCAATTATGTGGCCGCAACTGATGCCCAACGGGTCGTTATTGCCCCAGCAGCCAAGGGCAGGTACGACTGCAGCTCTGCCTGGTACGCCTCTGCCGCCAGGCCGCTCTCCAACGCGCGCAGGGTATACTGCTGGTTCGTCAACCAGAAGGAACTGGAGGCGGCGAAAGCAGATGACGGCGTCTCTCAGTTTTCTTGTGAATTCCTCCGCGGAGTAAGGCCAGTATCATATGGGTTTGAGTGGTACCCCGGTGTTCAGCGCCTCGCGACAGCGGATGCCGCTGGTGTGTACCTTTTCTGCGGCCTGCCCGCTGCACTGCGGCTACGACCAAGCACGCATGTCCTGACCGCCGTTAACCCAGGACCTGTTCGCCTGATGGTGTCTAAGGGGCATGAGGACGGCCGCTGGGAGGAAGCGTGGGAATGGACCATCCCGGCCAGCGATTACGTTTGCATCGGCAGTGGCCTTGGTCACGCAGCAGCACTCCCCCTGAAGGCAGCACCAGCTGGAGGGCAGCAGAAGGGCCAAGGTGCCCCCACCACCACCCCTGATTGGCTGGCCCCCTGGGCCCCCTACCTCCACGACGGCAAAGTCCGCGGTTTGCTGGTGTGGGACTGAGCTTGGAGGATGGTTGTTAGTGCCTCACTGCACGCGTAGGGGTGATGTGGCTTTGGAATGCCTTTGGGGCTCAGTAGGAGCTTACTGCATGATCGTGTGTATCCACGCGGATGCGTGCACCGTGTAAGGACGGTTGAGGATGGGATGGGTTGCGGAATGACAAGGTTAAGGGGGCGCAATAACTATATTAAACCGTCCTTAGTAAAAGTTGCAGTGCGCCGTGCACCGTGCACCGTGCACGGCCATGTCGTCTCACAGGTGACCCTGCTGATTTGAGGCCTTCGTAACGCGGCTTCCTGAATCTCGTGTTAGCCTGGAGTGGCGATGCGGGGATGAAGGCCCCTTTTACTTGTCTGGAGTTGCAATGCGGGGATGAAGGCCCTTTTTAAGCTTTTACAGGTGTGCGTCATTAGACGACGTGCATCTACAATGTGGGCTATCTTTTAACGGGGTCGAATGCATGCTAGGACGGCGTTGCTGGACGGCTGTTGTACAAGTGCGCGTCATAAGACGAAGCGCACCTGCGATTTGAGCTATTTTCCTAACGGGGTGGCACGCATGCTAGAACGACGTTGCTGGTTATTGCTGTACGTCTGGTACAGTGGTCAAAGCTCACATAGTCAATGGGTGGGCTCGAGAAGTAATTAATAATGGAGTGGTCGGGCTGGGTAATACTTGCAATATTCAATATTACTCTTTAAGGGCGTCAACTTGCCTCATTCGCTGCAGCAGGTACCGTGGTACCGGTATGGTAGAAGGTAATGGTAGCACAGTGGGCTCCTGACCAATCGGGAGAGGCATATCGGGCGCATCGAAGGGCACTCGTGTCGCTGGGAGCGGCCCCTCACAATTCGTCACAACCAGTGGCCCTCGCGGGGGTGTCCCTTCAGCCTCCACCGTTGGCCCCAGCTCCCACCTTGCATGTTGATCACCATCCCTGGAGCGGTACCTACGTTCATCCGTTCGGTCATTGCAACCAGGCACACCTCCAGCTCATGTACGCAACTGATACGGTCGGGTACCAACCTGGTAAAGCTCGTACACACACGCTTTGGCGCCGCGAGGGTTAACGGAAAGCAAGGAAGTAAGCGATTCTTCCACCTAGAAGCTACCGATAATAAAGCGAATAAGCGATACTTCCCTAGGCCTCCGCTACCGCATCACGACTTGTCCTTCTCCCGGCACCGACACACACCGTGGCTTGGCGGTAAGCCTGTGTAAGCCAACGCACCGAGGAAGGAGTTTCGCCGCCCGGACTGCTCATTTCCCCTGGCGGAAGTTTCGTGGCTTCGTGCTACACGGACACACCATGGAGTTTTGCGGCTTAGCAGAAGGTACCTAAACAGCACTCCTGCGCCTTCTTATCGCCAACTTCGTCCTCCTCGCCTTGATCGCCAGTAACAACAATCTTGCTCCCCGCCTGCGGGCCCCCAGCCCGCTCCTCCAGCTGCGCGCTCCCTGCCACCCCACGACCGCCCCCTCCACCGCCGGCTGCTCTGACACCGCCACCTGCCGCCGGCACCGCCGCCGCCCTCCTCCCCCCCACCCCCGCGCCCCTCCTCCCGCACACACCGCCACCCTCACCACCCGTCCCCCCCCCCACCTGGTGCGGCGCCTCCACCACTCGCAGCACCTCCGCCCGCACCTCCGCCGCCGCCAGGGCTGCCAGCCGGGCGCGCTGCTGGTCGCTCAAACGGTCCCGAGGGCCCTACGGGAGGGACGAGCAGCGGGCCAGCAGGCCGCAGGGTCGCCGTTGGGATAGTTGGTCGGATGGATAGGTGAATGGGCACGCCTTGCGCACCGACCCGCACCCCCACTGATCCCTGTGCGGATACCCTGGAGCAGCTCAAACTACCAACCAACCTCCAGCAGCAGCAGCAGTGCAGCACCCTTCCTCTAAACCCCAAACCGCAAAGCTCCTACTCCCCCTGGCCGCCGCCTCACCTTGACCTCCGAAACCATCGCGTCGTCTCGGTCCGGCCGCCACAGCAGCAGGTCCGGCATGCCTCCCGGCCAGCCCCCCCCCCCGTCCTCACACAGCAGGCGACACACCACCGACAAACCCAGCCCCCCCACACACCTAACGCCGGGTTGGGGTGGGAAGAAACCCGTTTGGGGGAGAACGAGGGAGGGGAAAAGGAAACGCGTCGTGGGAGTTTCTGTGAGGGAGTCATCGTCATTGATTTAAGGGCTGTAGCAGCTCAATCACGGCGCCGGTCCTGTCGTCAGCAGTGCAGCAAAACCCTCCCCCTCCCGCCCCTCGCCTGGCCCACCTGGCTACATCCAGCAGCTCCTCCAGCGGCAACAGCTCCCAGTTGACCCCCCGACACCAGGTGCCCACGTGGGCCTCCCACACGGACCGGATCAGCCCGGGAGCGCCTCCCGCCGCAATGACCTGGGGCACGAGGCCGGGGGAGCGACGGGATGGAGGGAGGGGGGGAGGAGGCAGGGAGGGGGGTGGGGGGAGGAGGGGGGTGAGGAGCGGGTACGAGGAGCCTACGCGAGCTGCTGCCGCCCTCCGCTCCGTACCCGTCCGTACCCGTTCTCGTGACGTACCCACTCTGGCCCTGGCTCCTGCCCTGCCCTGCCTTGCCCTGTCGTACTGTCGTACAGTAGTCAGGCAAGTTTGGACGAACCTGCAGGCGGGCGTCCACTGCCGCCCGGCGGGCTGGCGGGAGGGCGTCGGTGTCGAGATCTAGGGGGGCCGTTTGGAAGGGGCTCCTGGGGGCGGTAAGGGGGGTTGGGGCACGAGGGCAGAGAGCCGGGGGAGGCGCATGATGCGCAGCTAGGAGGGCATCCCAGGCGGCCCGGCACCACCTTGCCTTCCCTGCAACCCCTTCCCTCCCATGCCCTCCTCCCTTGCCGTCGCTGCCCTGCTCTTCCCATGCGCTGCCGTGCTCCCTCCCCGCGCACCCGCCTGAACACCTCTTGGTCTGGAACCCACTGCAACCGTTACAACAACCTCAATGAATCGAGGGTTTGAAGAGCACGTCCCACAGCAGCAGCGCCCACATCGTCATCCACACCCCCCCTCGCAGTGCAAACCCCGCCAGCCGCCCCCCTCGAAGTGCAACCCCCGCCAGCCGCCCCCCTCGCAGTGCAACCCCCGCCAGCCGCCGCCTGCGGGGCTGGCGTAGTGCCGCAAGGCCAACTCCTCCGCGGAAACTGCCGCCGCGGCGGCCGGGCCCGGAGCAGAGGCCGGGACCGGGGCGGCGGCGGCGGCGGAAGTGACGGCGGCTGGATGACCTGCAGAAGCCGCCACCGCCGTGGCGGCAGCGATGGCGGTTGCGGCTGTGGTGGTGGCGGTTGCGGCTGTGGTGGTGGCGGTTGCGGCTGTGGTGGTGGCGGTTGCGGCTGTGGTGGTGGCGGTTGCGGCTGTGGTGGTGGCGGTTGCGGCTGTGGTGGTGGCGGTTGCGGCTGTGGTGGTGGCGGTTGCGGCTGTGGTGGTGGCGGTTGCGGCTGTGGTGGTGGCGGTTGCGGCTGTGGTGGTGGCGGTTGCGGCTGTGGTGGTGGCGGCGGCAGCGGCGGTGGTGGCGGCGGCAGCGGCGGTGGAGGATGCACCGCTGGCGGTGCTGTTCGGGGCGATGAAGCGGCTCTTGACGCCTGTGTTTGAGAGAACGAGAGTCACATAAACGAACCTTTGACTCGACTTGGGGAGCGTAGGGGATGCATGACGGGGGGGGGGGTCGGGACCACGGCAGGGTTTGCAGCACCGCACGGGGGGGAGGGGGCAGCACTACATACAGGTAGGGGGTTACATAAAAGGACCGGTAACTCGACACGGGGAGTGTAGTGGATGCATAGCCTTCGGGCACCTGTGCGCGCGCGCATGCGACTGGGCTAGGATGGACGGCCACCAAGGAGAGGAGAGGAGGGGAGGGGAGGGGGCGGGGGAAGGAAGAAGGAGGGGGGGCGGCGGGCGCTCCTCGGACCGCGGCCTCCGCACCACTCCTTTCCCTCTGTTTTGGTACCCCACCTGTAGCCCCCTTCCCCGCCCCCACCGTTTAGCTCCCTCCCCTGCCCCCACCTGTAGCTCCCTCCCCTGGCCCCACCGTTAGCTCCCTCCCCTGCCCCCACCTGTAGCTCCCTCTCCTGCCCCCACCTGTAGCTCCCCGCAGCATGGTCGCCGACACCACCACCTCCCGCGGCTCAGCCAGCGCAGCAGCCGCCCAGGCGGGGCGCCGCCAGCGCCGCGGCGGCCTGCCGAGCCACAGCACCCGCCGCTGGAGCGCCAGGCGGTCACCATGGCGGACCCATGGGTCGGTCAGGGCCGCCTCCGCAACCTACGAGCCCGAGGGGTGCGCGCATGGGGGTTTCATGGTGTCATCAGGGTTGGAGTAGTGGGGAAAGCAGAGGGCGCCCAGGCGGATACGCAGGGTGCTGCGCGGGAGGTCGAAGCCGTACGGAATCCAGGCAGTGACGGTTCAGCCGCAGCAGCTGGTGTTGGTGGAAGGCGTCCTCGCGCTCCCCCAGATGACCGCCCTCGTAGCCACCGCCACATGTCGCAACATCGCCGCCGTCCAGAGCCCTCGATGGCGCCCAACCATTTCCATTGCCGACACCTGACCTGACCTGCGGCCAGTCCTCCGGCCGCGGCCGCGCCGCCAGTCCCGCCGCCAGCAGCGCCTCCGCCGCCACCGCCATGTCACCGCGCTCCGGGTAAGTGATGGACGCGGTGGGGAAAGCAGGGGCCGTGGCGCAGCAGCAGCCGCAGAGAGAGGCACTGAGCGGGGGCCGGCAGTGCCCGCAGGCGGGACAGCAGCGCGATCTCCTGCGCAAACAGCAGGTGGCTGGCGCGGCGCCGAAGGGGGCTACAATAATAGACCCGATAACGCGACTGGGGAAATGTAGCGCGTGCATAGCCATCGGACACCGGGGCCGCCGAAGGGGGCGGGGGGCGGGGGCGGGTTGCAAGGAAACTCGTGTATGAAGAAGGTCAAAAGGTTGGCGGCGGCCAGGACAGGGAGGTCGTGTGTGGGCAGACGGTAATAATGAATGGTGGGCGGCCGGTGGCGGCGGTGGCGGTGGCGGCGGTGGTGTTCGCGCCTGACGTCATCTGCCAGCATGGACAAGTTGCTGCCGAGCACCTCGCCTGGAGCTGCGGCGGCAGAGGAGCGGGACAGCCGCCAGGCGGTGGCGGCGGCGGCAGCAGCCGCCAGCGCGGCCGCCACCAGGCCCCCCTGGTCGCCCCGAGCACCCCCGAGGTCACTCGGGGCCGCACCACCGGCGGTGCTGCCGCTGCCGCCTAGCCCATCATCGTTACCTCTGCTTGCGCCCTTGCCTCCTCGGCCTCCTCCTCCTACTACACTGGTGCTGATGGCGTCGCCGCTGCCTGCGCCCCCGCGTGGCAGCGTTGTACGGCAGCCTGCGTCATCGCCTCCAGTTGGGATGCCTGCGCCAGCCAGCGGCACTGCACCACCGCCAGGAGGGACAGCGGCGCAGTGCGCAGACCCCGCTCCCCGCCCCCGCCCCCGCCCCCGCTCCCCGCCCCCGCCCCCGCCCCCGCCCCCGCCCCCGCCCCCGCCCCCGCCCCCGCCCCCGCCCCCGCCCCCGCCCCCGCCCCCGCCCCCGCCCCCGCCCCCGCTCCCGCTCCCGCTCCCGCTCCCGCTCCCGCTCCCGCTCCCGCTCCCGCTCCCGCTCCCGCTCCCGCTCCCGCTCCCGCTCCCGCTCCCGCTCCCGCTCCCGCTCCCGCTCCCGCTCCCGCTCCCGCTCCCGCTCCCGCTCCCGCTCCCGCTCCCGCTCCCGCTCCCGCTCCCGCTCCCGCTCCCGCTCCCGCTCCCGCTCCCGCTCCCGCTCCCGCTCCCGCTCCCGCTCCCGCTCCCGCTCCCGCTCCCGCTCCCGCTCCCGCTCCCGCTCCCGCTCCCGCTCCCGCTCCCGCTCCCGCTCCCGCTCCCGCTCCCGCTCCCGCTCCCGCTCCCGCTCCCGCTCCCGCTCCCGCTCCCGCTCCCGCTCCCGCTCCCAAATACATATGTGTACGTATAATCGCATAAGACACCCGTGATATGTACCTGTAGTTGTAGAATAAGGCGTTAGAAGAAACGACCGGCCGAGTGGCCGATACCTACCTGAAGACTATGCAGACTATGAAGACTATGCAGAAGGACTACAAGCTCCAGATTCGGAACGACTCCACGCTGCTCACCGAGAGGCAAGCAGAGCGGGAGGCGTACCAGCGTATGAGCTTGGAACCGGCGGTTATCGAGTTCGCCTCGCGCTTCATGAGCCGGGTGATTTCCGGCAAGACCCAGGGCGATACGCCCTTCATGAAGAACGGGGCGAAGTCCTTCATGGAAAAGAGCGAAGACAACAGAGCCTTGTTCGCCCGTCTGTCCACGGCTATGAAGAAGTCCTGGCTCCCCACGGATCTCGCACCCTTCGCGGACGACAACTGCAGGCTGCGGAACGGCGAGTTCTGCAATGCTGTGCCGGTTTTGGTGGAAAGCTAGGATCAAGCAAGCCGGTTTCCAACGTAGGCAACGTACACGATACGACGGACGCCGCGTTGAAGAAGCGGGCCGCCCAGCTGAAGACCTCCGGTGCGGTTCGATTGCTGCGAGAGGAGCTCCCGTGGCAGTGCGCCATCATCGAGCACATCGACGAACTGCTTGCGTGCCTCTCGGGTTCCGCCTAGCGGTTGTCTGGCAGGTACGAGTGGCTGTTGTGGCTGTGAGCTTTGCATGCGTAGTAGGAGATGCGGCATGTGGGGACCACTGCACAACCCTATATTGTGTGCCGGTCTTCACCTGAGCAAAAGCCGCACGCCGTGCTGCTTGAACGGCTGTGTCATCAGTCAGGCCAGTCCTGGCCTCACCGTATGTAGGGCATGCAGCTGAAATCCCGGTGCCCTCACAAGCGCCCCCCCTGAGCTCTGCATCTCCCCTTCGCTTCGTGTGTGGTTCCCGCCATCTTGTCGTGCGCTCCCCATTTGTATGATTGCAGGCTGCGACGTCCCCATCCGCTTTTTACTTCGCTACTCCCCTTGTGCCCACCTTAATCCGATGCAGCCTTCCAACGGAAAAGCTGTGTACTGCTCAACCCTAAGCCAACCATTGGTAGACGCTGCTCAGCGGGACACGTCGCTGCCGTCCCAAGCAGGCCGAATCTCCTGTGGCCAGTTTTTCCTGTAGCCGAAGGGGTGATGGTGAAGTGGCTATGAAGGCTCAAGCGGCCGGTGGCAGCTCGGGCGCCGTCAGGAGTGGTTGGAGGGTGCTATCTAACTGCATCATACTGCAGGAAGCACCAAGTATGGGAAAGTCCGGCGGGCGTGGACTGGGGCAGCTGCGCCCGGGGTTGCAGGGAGCGCTATGCCTCTTTTGGAGTGGACGGGGATTGGCCGGCTTTGGCTGGTGCGGTGGGCAACGGAGTTTGGCGGGTGGCTTTGTACATAGCACCGTACATAGCACCGTACACCCAGTTGTCTTTCCGGAAGGAGAGCAACGTGGTGTTCGTTTGGACTTTTTCCGCATTGGCAAATCATGGCAGGGCAGGGCCGCAGACGTCAGCCACAGCACCTTGTGAGAGGCCATATTCGATGTCGCAATATGTCATCAACAACCTGTTGAAAGGCCGGCCGCGAACTGGCAGCGGGCTGCGCAACTGCAGCGAACGTAGACCAGTTCGCGGCCGGCCTTTCAACAGGTTGTTGATGACACGATGCAACATCCGCAGCCCGCTGCACCCGCCGGCTTCACATATCAGTGGTGCGCCACAACCCTGCCTTGTCAGCCCACGGCAGGCCGCGAACACATGGTTGTGTGGGGGTATGCCTGGGGGCCTCATGCGTGTGGATCGTGGGGCTTACTTTGGCTGATGGTCAGGTCTCAGGGTGGCGTCGGTTTAATCTTAACCAACATCTATCTTAACCAACATCTTCGCTCGTGAACTTCTCACTCACAGAGGCCATGGTATGGTGGGGCGGGGAGTCGGGAGCAGGTGGGGCCTCCCTTGCGTTTCTGTGCTCACAGATCCTTTCCATGGTTGGCGCATGGCACAGCGCTAGGGGCGGCATAGGCACGCAGCAGAGGGTGCCCTACACCTCGCACAGGATGAAGGGGCGAGGTGGAGAGGCCGGACTGAAGGCATTGGGCAGTGGAGAAAGCAAAAACACAACGGAGGCCGGCGGAAGTCGAGGTACCGCCTCAGCAGGGCGGGGGTGTACGGCATGGGTTTGGGGGGGGGCTGGCGGCGGCGTATCAGGGGAACGAGAGGATCAGCCTTGGGCCACATCGCCATCAGAGCGGCTTCTTTCGCAGAACTCAGGGTTCAGTTGTAGTGTACATCGAGTACAACAGGAGGTCAGGGCGCGGAAACAGGACGCGGGAAGGCACGGGGATCTGCGCGTCTTCGCGAGTAAGAAATGAGCGTGACCTCGGGCTTGAGTTGGAACGTTTACGTATCCTCTGTGTATACTCTCATGACTGGATATGAGGGTTCTGTGTTGTCGTTGCTCGACAAGAGGGTTATTGATGCATCGCTCGTGTTCATTGTTCAACCACAATCAACCACATTATTCACCAACCAATATTGGGGCTGGGGCTGGGGTGGTGCTGGGGCGGTGTGGTGCTGGGGTCCCCGATGGTGCGGCGATGCCCGACACGGTATCCTAAGCCCGTAACCCTCAGCTGTGGATCCCAGAAAACACAGCCACCTGTCGCTACCACCCAGCCAACCAACACAGACAGACAGACAGACAGAAAGACAGCCTGCTGCTGGTAAAACACGGCCTTCTGTGTGGAGGACAGGGAGGGAGCACCTCACCTGGACGGCGCTGACGTCCTTCGGGTTGGTTGGTTCCGGAGCTCGGCGATAGCGCGGGGCCACGGAGGAGGCGCCGGTCGGCGCGGCCGCAGCGGTTGCGGTTGGTTCCGGAGCTACTCCTCCGAAGCCGAAGGCCGACCACCGAAGCATCAATACGGATCCAACCTGCACTTTCTGGTTTGGGCGCCTGCTGTCGAGCCTCATGCTCATGCTGTTGCTGCTGCTCATGATGCGATGGGGGCGGCGGATGCTGTCCCTGTGACGCTCCTGGTTGGGGGGGGGGGGACCCGGAGGCAGCTGCGGGCGCGACCGGTGGGGTGCAGGTGGCGGTCGGTTCGCTCCCGCCTGGACTGCCGGTAGGCGTTGTTGTAACGGTTACAGTTGGTAGGTGTGTCTTGCCGATGTGATCGCGGCATTACGGCTATATGCGGCGAACAACTTTCAGTATAGCAGGGTAGGATTTGAGATGTATGTACAGTACACAAAGTATTGACAAAGGATCGCGACTGCCGGCTCGGCAGTGCCTGCAGCGTTCCAATCCTGCTGCAGTGCCGAACCCGAGGAACGAAGGGCTGTACCCGGGATAGGCCGCCCGGGACGCCCCGCTCTAGGAATTATTACTAGAACAACAACCTGCAATGTAACAACCTAGCCAACAAGAACCTCCCCCGCGCATTATTACTAGAACAACAGTCTGCAATGTAACAACCTCGCCAACAAGAACCTCCCCCGCGCATCTTGTGCCTCAAGAAGGAAGAGACGCCCACGTAACGCACCACCGGCAGTTGATAAGGAATCGAGGGCAGGGAGACGTCCACGCCAATAAAAACACATAAGCCAGGTAAGCCGCTCCGACTTTTCCATCGACACCACATCCGCACCACCGACCCTGGCACCACCCTGCCAGGCAGGAGAGGACCGCCACTTTGACAAGGCAACCCCGAGGGGGGCACTCCGCATCTGCGGCGTCGTACACGCCCCCCGACGGCAAAAATAGTGTTCGTAATAATGACGTGCCCGCAAGTGGAGCGGACTAACAACGCAGGCCAAACACCAGCCCACAACGCTAAATGAAACCTGCACTCGCACACGAGGAGGAGCTATGGACGGCGACGGATCGCCCCAAACCACCCGAACGCGCGCTGGCCAAGCGGGCACTTCCACCGCCCATATGAAAGATGTACTAGCGTGCCGTACATGGTCTGCGCACTTGACCACCAGCGAAAACTCGCGTCCGATGGCTGGGTGGTGGCCTCCATGACACTGACACGCCCGACGCTTATTGGAAGCCGCATCCCTCCCACCGACAGGCATTGCCGATGTGAGCCGATGGACGGCATCATAGGTCGACGTATGGTCGCGGTAGGATCTCGGTAATAAGTAAAGATCTATGACTGTCTCTCCCTCTCTTTCTTAGCGGGTCTACATCAGCGAATCCCCGGGCATCTGAGCAGTCTACCACGTGCGCTTGAAGGAGCCACAAAAACACAGTGGCCGCCCATGCAACCGCCAACCACACCTTAACCCCCCGTTGGCAAGCCCACATCAGGTAAGTCATTCCGACGAGCAAGGTAGGGGGCATGGATGCGGGCGGAGACACATAAGGCCCGCACCTGCCGTACGGCTATCGAAACATCCATACATACTTTTAAGGCGCCGTACAGGGCGGAGACGAGGCGCGCGCAACCGACTGACCGCACGAAACCCGGCGGACGGCATGTAAACCTACACCATACTAGGGTACGGAAATCGCTGGTGCAGGCAACAGCTGCTGAGATACTGTGGTGCGTAGCGCGGGCCACCAAAAACAAAGTCCCAAAGTCCCTAATCGCACAACGGCAACTACTGGCGGGGGGAGGGGAGGCGTGAACATGCCAGATTGCACTGCGCCGCCCAACTGTGCGTCAGCTGCTTTATCCGGTTCCCCCCGCCGAAAGGGAACGGACTGGTCCCGGGCAACGACAAGGCGGCCGCGGTAGCCAGGAAAAGAAATACGAAGCGAATCAACGCGAGGTCAACCGCCTAAACAAGCTAGAAACAATGGCTACAGCGCAGTGATTGCGGTCGAGGACATACCCCTTGCAGCATATACCGTACAGGTCTTGAGAGGCACCAGAAACAATCCCTTCCCTCTTTGAGCCGTCAGCGAGCCCGGCGGCTGCGAGCGCGTCAACAGCGAGCCGGAGCAACCCGCAAGCCCGCGCTCGACGAGCGTCGCGACCCACCCCCGTCAAAAACAACATGCCCCCACCATGGCCCGCTGCAGACCTGCCTGCAGGCGCGAAAGAGATGAATCCCGGCATGCATGCCGGCCAGGAGGACTGCACATACATACGTACATACTCACACGGACATACACACACGCAGCTGCAAGGAAACACTTTGAGACGGCCGCCACTGCGCGCACAAAAGAGAAGCCGCGGGTCGCCCCCTGATGAATGAAGCGCGAGCCAAACAGCGCCCGCACACACACGGCGCCATCTGGGCTGCGTGCCACCTGCCCACCTCCCGTCGGGATGATGAATCTGCCGCCTAATGTTGGATGCTGCCCCGAGGTGGAGTCGCACCCACGGAGCCTACCGATCGACCGCTCATGACACCTGTGGGACACGTTATGTACGTAACGACCCAACACACACAGCAGGATGTTGTACGACACGCTCGTCAACGTCGCTCGCGCTTTGCTGTTCCCTTCGTCATTTGCGCCCGGACCGTGTCTCTTGCACCCCACAAACAAACCATATTCCGGCGCGCCTCTCAACAGGACTTGGTACAACGGCGCCCTTTCCTAAGCTAGCAAAGTCAAATCCAAACCCGTAAAAATAATCCCTGCCGAAGTTATCTGTACACATGGACGATTACTAGATTATTATACTGTATATCGGATGTACAGCCACTTGATCCAAAGTGCGCCGCAGGTGCTCTCCTTCTTCTGCGCCCGCGGCTCCGGCCCCAGCCAGACCCCTTCACCCGCGACGGCGAACAAAACATACCTTCCCCCTGGGGGGTTAGGCGAATTACAGGCCTCACATCGGCCTCACATCGGCCTCACATCGGCCTCGAACCTCCGCGGCTTTGCTCTGTCGGGAGCGATTGTGGTGACGACATCAGAGCTCCCCCTCGATCAGAGCTCCCCACCGCCCGCCACCCCATGCTAACAGAGATGCATGTTGCCATCCCCTCTTCCGGACGCCCATCATCATCGCCCTTCGTTTGTCGGCCGTGGATTCGAGGATGTATTTTATACCTCTCTGTCTCGCGACGCTCGGCACAAAGCCCTGGCGCCGCCGCCGGGCCTGTCATCACCACAACGCCACGTAATCCACCGCCCGCCCCACGGCCGTTGCAGTGGTTAAGATGCGGCGCCCTCGCCATCGCCACTACCACCACCACTATCTAGTCGGCCACGTCGCGAGCCTGGAGCAGCAGGGCTTTCAGCTGCGGACGCATGGTTTCGGCGCCAAACGTGGAGCCCATGGTGTTGGCCAGCAGCACCATCAGTGCATCGAGCGTGTTCTGGAGCTCCTGCAGCCGTTGCGGCGGCAGTTGGTTGGAGTGCGTTGCGGGCGGTTAGTTGGTTGGTTGGTTGGCAAATCGAGACGCCCCGGCATGCGTGCGATGGTAGACCCGTAACAGCAACAGGCAGCTAGACCATCGCAGGCGACGCCTCAGGCCGGCCCCCCGAATGCCCTTGCTGAGGAGGTCGCAGCATTCGGTGGTGACATCAAAAGCAGCGCCAAGCGCAAACAATGCCGAGGGCAAAAGCCATGAAGCTGAGCGCCTGCTGTAGGACGAGCTGAAGGGGTGGGTGGCTGGCGAGCCGGGGATGAGGACCGGGGTGAGGCGAGGGCCCGGACCGGGCAGATCAGGTGCTCACCCTGATGAGGTCGTGGCGGAGCGACTCGCTGAAGGAAAGGTACCACCCCATGTGGACTGCGCCGGGGGACACCGCCGCCTCCGCCTCGGCTGCAGCCGTGACCTCCGCTGCGCCGCGCAGCACACCCACCAGCACGTGCCGCGGCCGGCCGGGCAGCAGCCGGACGTCAGGGTAGGCACCCCGCGGCGTCCTGGCAGCCTCGGGGCCGGCAGTGAAGTCGCCGCTGCGACGCATGGCGGCCACGACACCCGATGCCGCGCGGCGGCACTGCGGCGTCGGCGGCTCGGTGGCAGGGCGGCCGCCGCCGCCCTGGCTGCTGTGGCTACAGCCAGCGGGGTGCTGCAGCGCCTGGCCGCGACTCGCTCCCGCCGCCAGCGCCGCGTGCAGTAGGGTGGTTTCGGAGCGCAGCGCGAAGGGCTGGAGCGCCATTCGATCCAGGGGCGCCCCGCTGGAGTAGCCCCAGCCAGACAGCGGCCCGTCGGGCAGAGAGGCCGTACTGGGCGGCTGGGCGCCGCCCACCGCGGAGCGAAGTGGAGCCGTGGCAGCGGCGGCGGCGGCGGCGGCGGCACCCGCGCGGCCAGTAAGTGAGGCCACGGAGAGGGCGACGGCGCCGCCAACGACGGCCGGAGGTGCTGGCGCATTCGCCGGCGCGTCGTTCGCCGGCGCCGCCGCGCCGCCGCTGCTGGCCGCTTCGACAAGGCGGTTGGCAGCCGGTGGTAGCATGATGACGGCGCGGCCCTGGGAGTCCCGCGGAAGGAAGGCGGGGTAGGCCAGGACCTCGGCCATTCCCTGCGTCCGGGTTTGGGGCGGGGCTGGGTTTGGATTTGAGGAGGGGGCGCATGCGGGGGCTCCCGGGCCTGACTGTGCAGTCAGGAGTGACAGACCCGCGGCCTCAACGTCCCCTGCAGGTGTCCCTCCCTCCCTGGAGGTGTCCCTCCCTCCCTGCAGGTGTCCCTCCCTCCCTGCAGGTGTCCCTCCCTCCCTGCAGGTGTCCCTCCCTCCCTGCAGGTGTCCCTCCCTCCCTGGAGGTGTCCCTCCCTGCAGGTGTCCCTCCCTCCCTGCAGGTGTCCCTCCCTCCCTGCAGGTGTCCCTCCCTCCCTGCAGGTGTCCCTCCCTCCCTGCAGGTGTCCCTCCCTCCCTGCAGGTGTCCCTCCCTCCCTGCAGGTGTCCCTCCCTCCCTGCAGGTGTCCCTCCCTGCAGGTGTCCCTCCCTCCCTGCAGGTGTCCCTCCCTCCCTGCAGGTGTCCCTCCCTCCCTGCAGGTGTCCCTCCCTCCCTGCAGGTGTCCCTCCCTCCCTGCAGGTGTCCCTCCCTCCCTCACCTACCCCTCCGGGGCCATCTCCCATTCTCCCTAGCCTGACTTTCAGCAACAGCTGCTATGAAAAAAGAAACCTTGCCATGCACCGCGCCTAGAACCCAGCCACACCGAGCTGGGTTCATCACACCGAGAGCTTAGTAGCCTGGACCCGGATCCCAGCTACCCTAACTGGTCCCTAACCGGTCCCTAACCAGTCCCTAACCAGTCCCTCCCCTCCGTCCCCGGCCCCCACCTGTGTGCGGTGCGTGAAAAAGTCCGACAAGTGCGCCGCCGCCGCCTCCAGCGCCGCCTCCGGCCCCGCCGCCTGCGCCAGGCAGTCCGCCAGGTCCACCAGCAGCTGCAGCCGTCCTTCAGAAACAGCGTCGGCCAGCCACCTGCAAAACTGGTAGAGCGTGTCCCTGCGGGCGGCACACGCGGGCGCAGACGCCAAGGCATCGGGTTCGTGTAGGGCTGGTGTAGGGTACACGCAAACACTTCTGGATTGCATTGAGGGGGGATCTGCCGACAGCAGCAGGTACTGGTGAGGCGCGCAAAGGCGGGGCCCCGCTCCAGGATGGGGCGCTCAAGGGCCCCACGCCTCCTGTCTCCTTGCCAGACCAAAGGAGGGGCAAGGGCAACGCCCCCCCATCATCGCTCACAACACTCCAATTGGCCTCAGATCCGCACATGGGCCGCCCTCCACCTCACAGCACCCCCGAGGGCCCATCGCTCCGGCACAGGCGGCGCACGACACACCTGGACAGCTGGAAGAGCTTCTCATCACCGCCCGCGAGGTACAGCATGCCAACTACTTCGCGACCCCCGCCACCGGCGCCACCCGCGTTCGGCGGGAATCGCTCAATCGCCGCCAGCGGTGCCGAGCCCTCGCTAGCAAACGCTGGCACCACCACTGCTGGGCCAGAACCCATCGCGCGCGCCGTGTCCAGCGGCGAGGGGGACCTCACCGCACCCGCCTGCGGCGGTGCCAGCAGCGGTACGGCCCAGAAACTGCGCATCTCAGTGTCGTACTCCTCCGCCAGGCGCCGAATGTGCCCCGGAAGCGACTCCAGGGAGGCGTTGCAACCGCGCGGCGACGGCGCCTGCGTCTGCGGCGTGGAGGGTCGCGGAGTCGATGGTCCCGGAGTCGAGCCGCAGATGATGCTGGGCCGGTCGCCGCGGGCGGCGGCGGCGGCGGCGCCGCCGGGCGAGCCGCGGTCGGAGAACGCCGTCGCCGTCACTGCGCCCACCAGGGCACGGTTGCCCACGCTCGGGCTGGACCAACGGTCCGTGTACGGCGGCGGTTGGCGGTTGTTGTACGGCTGGGCGCTGGCCTGGCTGGACCAGCGTTCCTGGAACATGCCGGACAGGCCAAAGGCGGTCGAGCTTACGCAACGGGGCTGCGGCGGCGGTGAGGGCTGGCAGGGATGGTGGGCCGGTGTGGAGGTGCGAGCAAAAGCCCCGCCCCCGCCGCTGCTCCCGCCGTTGCCGGCAGCAGCAGCCGGCAAAGCTGCCGCCACGACGGCGCACGGCGAGCCTGGGGCGCCAAACAGGGAGCCGCTGCCATTGCCTTTGTCACCACGGCGGCTGCCGGCACCCGCCTGGGGCGACGGCGGCATCGGTCCGCCGCCGCCGCCGCTTTGGGACGGGTTCGACTGGCTGTAGCAGGGTGCGGCGTTGTTGGCGCAGGCTGGCGGCAGCAGCACGCGTAGCTCTGCCGCGTCCGCGCGCGCGCACAGCCGCGGGACCGCCAGCACCAGGTCCTCCTCGGCGCAGCCCGAGGCAGCCAGCGTGCAGCTGCAGGACCGCTGAGAGCTGAAGACGTCGACGCTGCGGGGCAGGTGCGGGGTGGGGCGGGGCAGGTGCGGGCAGGTGCGGGGTGGGGCGGGGCAGGTGCGGGCAGGTGCGGGGTGGGGCGGGGCAGGTGCGGGCAGGTGCGGGGTGGGGCGGGGCAGGTGCGGGCAGGTGCGGGGTGGGGCGGGGCAGGTGCCGGGCAGGTGCGGGGAGGGGCGGGGCAGCGTGTAGGAAGGCGTGCTTGTCACGTGGCGCGGGCAGGGCGGAGGTGGGTTAGGGCGAGGTAGGGTTTCGCCACAAGGGGCGTGCGTCGCGGAGGCATGCTCTCCCTGTCTCCCTGGGAGAGGGAGACAGGGAGCCCTGTTTGGTGGCGCCTGGGCTTCGCGCGACCGCACCGGAATGCTTCACGGCCCAACTGCGCTTATCGGCCCGCCGTGCTGGTGGGGTTGACAGGCGTGCGCACTACGCGTGGGCGCGAGTAGAAACCGATGTGGCGAGGGTGGGGTACAGCCTCAGGCGCGAGCCGCTTAATTGCGAGGTTGTGACTCACCAGGCAAACGAAACAAAGAGCTTGGCCCGCAGCAGGTCGCACAGGCGCTGCAGCTGCAAAGCGGCGCCGCGCTCGTTGCCAGCGACGGCCACCGATAGGCGCCTCAGCTGCGGTGCACATGGGTGAGTTGCAGAGCGGATGCGTCGGTTCACAGGAAGAATTCAAAACGAGGAGGAACGCGGCGTATGATACAAAGGTAGGCAAGAACCTATTCTAGGATTAGCTTGTTCAATTTCGGCCGCAGCGTTGTACGGATAGGTACGCACGGCACGCGCAGTACAAGCATGTCACGGAAATTCCCCTGGATATGATACCCGTGCATGATGATACGCAAAGCTTTGTTCTACGAAGGTAAAGCTCAATGGCGTGCGTGTATTGCTTAAGGCGACTGGCCACGTCATAGGGCTCAAGCTGAGACACGCCTAGAGTATCCATGCAAGTCGCCCTTCACGTTCAATGCGCTCACTCTACCGGTTGCCGGGGTAGGGTCCTAGGACAGCGTAAAAGGATTTGTCGCTCGGCCATCCGCCTCCTCAAAACCTTCCTACCTGTCGTCTAGTAGACGGCAATTGATGGCTTTCAAGGCCAAAAACCACAACTTGGCATTTCACGCCCCGTGTTATTCTGAACCCATCATGCCGTCGTGGTTTTCGTAGAACGTCCGACATCCTAGGTCTACCAACATCTTTTCCAAGGGTTCAGCAAGGCAAAAGATTGGCAATTGAGCTTACCTGGCCAACGTCCGTCATAGATGGCCGCGTTCCGTGGCCCTGGAACTGTCGTTCACGAACGCTAGCCGCGCCTCGGTTCCCTTGGCGGCGCTCCGCTATCACCGTTGGCACATCAGCATTGTATGATTCAATTGCCAAGCTGGTACGCGAGGGCACCGATGACTCCTTGCATTTTGAGGTCGTCCTCGTTTTAGACGCCCCCGGCCAATGATCGTCTGTGCAGTCGTCGGAAGACCGGCATCCAGCAGCATCATGATTGAATGATGCAACGCCGCATGGTAGGCATGCCTGCAGCAGCTGAGGAATTCCCATGATCAGCCCTGGGGGCAGCTCCGACTTAGGGATTGGCTACGCCAATAGTATTATTTCGCGTGCGTCAATCGCATACTTGGATAACATATATTTCCATGACTGTTGTATGTGCTTGCATCATAAATGCATGGAATCGGATAGAGAAGCATGCATGAGGGTTCCCTTTGCAGCTGGATGTCGTACAATTCGCTGCGCGTGCGCATGCAACGCAAAGACAACTTTGGCGTGTTTCATGGCATAGTGTTGCATGACTATAACCTGTTTGGCGTTTGCGCTGTCTATATTGTGTCAGAGGAATCGGGTCCCCAGCACGACAAGCTCTTAGCTGGCACCGTTCGTTGCTGAAGAGAAGACGTGTGTCTCATAGGCGAATCCCCAGTAACCTAAGTTGCGTGACTCTACACTGAGACGTTGGTAGTTTGGGCTGCTAGCGCGGTGGGCCGCGCTTGCAAACTTACAGGTCTTCGAGGAAAACGACACCGTCAGCTGGGGACATATCTATTTCCGCAGAAAGGTAACAATTATTATTATATTGTGTTTGGGTTAGCTGTTGGAATTTCAACGCTAGCCTTTGGGGCTTGGTGGCGAGGGCTTGCTCGACAGCAAAATTTTCGCTTTGCAGTTGCTCAGTAGCACAACCGGTTTGAGGCACCTTAGTTGAATTCTTCGTTCGGCCGCTACGCCTGTTGTCGAGCGCACGTTGCCAATTTTTTCGTGGCCGCGGCCCGCCTTTCTCCAGGTCCTTACCGGCAGTCGAACTACCTCTGAACTGCTTCGATCTCGCCGTACTACGTTTTAATCTCTTGCAGATGTCATCGACGTATTCCGCCCAGCCTCCTGAGGCTCGGAGCCCGAGCGACCGAATCCGGTCTGGACGACTGGACGATGCGGAACTGCTGGCACCGCCAGAGGTGGACCCCGTGCTGGTCAGTTGCGACCGGGGATTTTGGGCGATAGGGCTTTAAAGGATGAAACACACTCCCTTTGCCACCGGTACCGTGCGCCGTATCTCGGCTTTGTAAACCGACAAGCACAGTGTTGCATAGGCTGAGAGCAAGGGACGAGCAAGAGCGACGAGGGTGGCTGGGCGCCGTTTCCCCGCCCTTAACTCTTTCGAGGGCCTGGGAGCCTCCGCGTTACCCCACCCTGGGAGCCGCGCGTTACCCCACCCTGCTCCCCTCCCCTCCCCGCCCTCCCCCTTGCCCTCCCCCTCTGCTCCCACCTCCCCTCCCCACCCCTGTTTTGGAACAGCGCATCCCGCTATTCCCGCAGAATAACGTCTGAACACAAACACACACCCCTCCCCCCCCTCGCAATCCCCTTCCCGCAGCTCTCCCGCGACATGTTCGCGCAGCCGGCCCCTCGCCCGCCGCCTGCGCCGCTGACCAACCTTCACCTCAAAAAAGTGGCGCGTCTGGACAGCTCGGCCGCCACCACCGCCGACGGCGCCGGTGGACCCGGCGGCGCCAGCGGCCACAGCGGCGGCGGCAAGCACAGCGGCAGCGGCGGCCTGCCCGCGTCCGCCCGCAGCGAGCGGGTCGCGCGCAGCGTCGCCGCCAGCTCAGTCCGCGGCGGCAAGGCGGCGTTCACCGAGGTGTCGGATGAGGAGGTCATCGACGTGGACGGTGGGTTTCGGAGCGGGCAGCGGGTGGCGGGTGGGTTCCGGAGCAGCGGGCGGGTGGCGGGTGGGTTCCGGAATGGGTAGCGGGTAGCGGGTGGCGGGTGGGTTCCGGAGCGGGTAGCGGGTGGCGGGTGGGTTTTAGAGCAGTTTAGAGCAGCGGATGGCGGGTGGGTGGGCTGTCGATGGGACAGGCTCAGGGACACAGGCGATGATCTGAGGTTGGGGTGGGGGGAGGGGTTGCTGGCGTGGCCAAGCCGGGGGTGGGTCGGTGGGTGGGTGGGTGGGTTATGTATTATCGCACGGCCAAACCCACACACTCCCGCCCCATCCACCGCCGCTGATGCACATGCACATTCCATTCCCCCCACCAGGCGAGCCCACCACGCTTGCCGACGACGACCTGGACCTGCCGGCCTCCCCTGGAGGAGACGCCGATGACGAGCAGGGGGGCGGGTACGGCGAGCAAACCCACGGCCGGGGCTCGCCCCACGGCGGCCTGGGCACCAGCGGCATCGCGGGGCTGGGGGACGAATACGGCGGTGGCGTGGACCCCCTGGAGGAGCTGGAGGCGGACACGCCGGCGGTGAGGCTGGCGGAGGCGACGGCGGACCTGGATGCGGAGTCGCAGGTGCGCTGGGATCCGGGATCCAAACGGCGGGGGGGTGGGGGGTTTAAGGAGAATCCGCGAAGGGATGGTTTCGAGGAAGACCCGCGGATGCGAAGGGGTGGGGGGTGGGGGGGGACGGCGGGCAAGCCACGGTGGGGGTTAGGGGGGAGGGGGTAGAGCGGCAACGCGTGGGCACGAGAGATGAGAGGTATGGGAGGGGGGTGGAGGGCGGGGCCCCGGCCCAACGGCCCCCTGAGCGACCGGTGTTCCTGAACGACCGCCCCGCAGGGCGGCAAGGACCCGTGGGTAATGGTCCAGATCGCCCAGATGGTCCTGGGCCAGGCCAAGGTGGTGTGGCGCACGATGCCGGTGGCTGTGAAGGAGGAGCCGCTGCTGCTGGCCAAGGCGCACTTCTCACTGGCGCGGGCGTACCAGGCACTGGGATGCGACAGGCAGGCCTCGGACCACGGAAAGCAGTGAGTGGTGGTGACGGGGGGGGTATAGACCCGATTGCACGACATGCGGAACAGGTGGGGATGGGAATCGCTGGAAGCGGGGATGGCTGCGGTGCTGGTTGGAGGGAGGGGAGGAAGGGCAGCCGCCTAAGCCGCCCCTGGCGGATGGGCGGGCCCGGACAGCTATATAATCATCAACTACTAACCGCCAACTCCCAACCTCATCGCCCCTAAACCGCCAGGGCGCTGGCTGCCATCCCCCGAGATGTGGCGGACACGGAGGCGGCACGGGCCCTGCGGATGGAGGTGCAGGTGGGTGGGTCGGTGGGTCGGTGGGCTCCTGGGGATTGGTCGGCGAGGCGACGGAGCGGGGTCGCAATGTGGGGGCCATGTGGGGGCCTGTTGCTGGCCGCGTTGTTAAACAACGATAGCAAGGCGGCATATGGGGTATAACAAAATTAATTCCAAGAACAGAGGCCGAATGTGTCCGCATGTCCAGAAATGCGAATCTACCATAAAGCGGAAACCCCAAGGTCCACGAGTGCACCCCCCACCACCACCCCTTGCCTTCCTGGCCCCCCTCCCCTCCCAAACCCCCCTCCTTCCCTCCATCCGTCGGCTGGTCTCTGTCCTCCGTCTCCTATGTCGTGTCACCGGGTCTTCCCGCCACACACCCCCTTTTCCCTCCACGGTCAACGGGTTTTATGCCACCCCCTTATGCCACCCCTTTATGCCACCCCGTTATGCCACCCCCTTATGCCACCCCTTTATGCCATCCCCTCTCCTCTCTTCGCAGGTCATGCGCGCCGAGGCGCTGCTCTCCTCCGCCGCAGTCGCCGGCATCACCTCGGAGGCCGCGTGCAACCAGGCCCGCAAGGCGCTGGCGCTGCTGGTCAAGGCGGCGGGGCTGCAGGTGAGAGCGGCGCGCTTCGGGGGAGGGAGAGGAAGACCACTTCGGGGAGGGACAGGAAGACCACTTCGGGGGAGGGAGAGAGCGGGGGTTTAGGAGTTTACGGTTGAGGGAGGGAACCGATGTACGACAACGGAGAGCAACAACCAAGCCGGTGCGGGGGTTCCGAGGGGTACGTGCCCGTGTGCGCGTGAAAAACCGTTTGGGACGGGCGCTGCGGGGGAGGGGGAAGCGAGGGGGAAGGCTCGACACCTGACAGTGTCCCCGCCAAAATACACAACCCCGCCCCGCCCCCACCCCACCCTCAACCCACCCCACCCTCACCCTCCCAGGAGCCGGTTGCCTGGACCGACCAGGAGGTAGAAGACAACGAGCTAGGAGGCATTCAGCGAGCCACCATCAGCAACGTAAGGTGGCGGGATACGGTACATGGGGCGTACCTTAACCGTATGGGTGCGGCTGCGGGGTCAGCGGGGGCAGCGGACCCGCGGGGTGGTGGTGATGGGCGACGGGCAGCCTCCATCCCTGGCTGCTCCCGCCCCCTGCCGACTCCCGCCAGGCTGCGTCCACTTCCTTTGTCCCGTGCTGCCAACACGCGCCATCTCCAGGGCCTGTGGGCGCCGCGCCTCGCGCCCCTCACTGACCCACGGGTCACCCATACCCCTCGTCCCCTCTCACTGACCCACGGGTCGCCCGTCGCTGACGCATACGCTCCACACGCAGGTGACCGACATGGGCATCGTGGCGCTGATGGCGCAGTGCCACGGAGTGGTGGCGGAGATGCGGCTCAGGGGGGCGGAGGCGGCGGAGGGAGGTGGGTCGGGGGGGGAGGAAACGGTCGGAAACTGCCCGATCACGGCACGGATGTCGTACATGGTATGACTGGGTGGAGGGAAGTTTTCTCCCAAAGCGATGTAGGGGGTGCTTGCTGGAGGGGATGCGTGTGTCGGACCCAGCCGTGCGGTCCACATGCCGAGATGCCAGAGCGGCCTGAGCCCCATCAAGAGCAGCGCAAAGCAAGTGGAGAGGAAGGAAGGCAGCGGCAGGCGGCAGGACGTGCCCTACACACATCAAACTCCCATCTTCTCAAATCTGGGTGTTAAAAACCCCAACTCCCCTCCCCCCCCTCCACATGCACCCCCCTCCCCCCCCACATGCACCCCCTCCCCCCCCTCCACATACACACCCCTCCCCCCCCCACGTACACCACAGAGCGCAAGTCCTCTGTGCGCAGCGCCGAAGAGGCCGCCGCGCGCATGGACCGGCGCACGGAGCGGGGAGACCCCTTCTACTCGCCCGAGCAGATGGACAAGTACCGGCTGCAGGAACAGCACTTCAGGTATGGCACCCGAACTAGCGGGCCCGAGGCGGCGTGTGAATCATAGGCGGGGAGCGAGGAAAACCGTGGACGGGGCGGGGGTGGAGGGGGAGGGTGCAGAAGCAGGGACGTTGGGGCTAGGACTAGGGTCTGGGGGCCGAGGAGGGTACCTGCATCGCACCCCCGCCCTCTCACGGGGCGAACCACCTGACCAACCGCCCCAACCGCCCCGACTCCAGGGACGAAGTGGACAACCACCAGTCGGAGGTGGTGCGGCTGGCGGGCGAGGCCGAGCGCGCGTACGACGCCGCCATGTACTGCCTGAACCACGTGATTGACAGGGAGGGAGGCAGGTGCGTCGCGCGGCGGCGGTACGGCACTACGGCACCCGGGCTGGGGGTGGTTGCTTGCTGTTGTGGCGGTGGTCCAGTTGCCGATCATCACGTCATCAAACCGAGGGGCTGACGCAGCAGCCTAGAAGGGCGAGCCTGGGCACGGAGGTCAGGTCTCCGTCCCGCATACATACCATCCATACCAGATACATACCCCCACCACCGCCGCCACCGCCACCGGACTCAGCCAGACCACTGTCCGGTTTGTTCACTGCCCGCGGAGCGGTTTACGCTGACTAGTTGGTGAATGACCACGTCCCACCCTCCCCCCCGGGGCCGTCCCTTCCCCTTCCAGGCTGGAGGAGGCTCTCGGTCGCGAGGGCAAGCAGGCGCACCCCACCTTCCAGGCCCTGTGGCGCCGATCCGTGGACTTCATGTCGGGCATTGGCACCACATACGGTAGGGAGGGGGGGGTATGAGTAGGAACCCGTGGGTCGGCTCTGAAAAAATAAAAACCGATTAAGAAACTTCGGGCGGGGAGGGCCGGCCCGCTACTCCCTCCAACTCACGCTACTGCCCCCGCCCCTTGGTTTCCCATCAAGGGCTGCGCGTGCCAATGATCTCTCGTCGAGCCCCATTCCACCCCGCCCACCGACCCGCATCAACCCCCACCGACCCACCGGCCCCCACCGACCCCCGCTGCCCCCCCTCCGCCCCGCAGCCCTCCAGCGCAAGGACTTCGACCGCCTGTGCATCATCGACGAGATCCTGTCGGCGTACGCGCAGTACGGCTCCAGCTGGCTGCCCGCCGCCCGCCACATCCAGGCCCTCAAGGACAAGGGCGCGATGCTGGTCGACAAGAGGGACTACGTGAGTGGGAGGAGGGGGAGGACTCCAAGGGGGAACGGGACTCCAGGAGGGGACGGGACTCCAGGGGGGAGGGGCTTCAGGGGGGAGGGGCTTCAGGGGGGGCTTCAGGAGGGGGCTCCAGGGGGGGAGGGGCTTCAGGGGGGGGTCAGGAGGGGGCTCCAGGGGGGGAGGGGCTTCCGGGAGGGAGGGGAGCGGGATCCGAGGGCTAGGGGGTGGGCGACATCACCAGGGGTTGCCGGACTTCGTCGACGAGGGTCCCCAGTCCTCGGCCTCCCTGCCCGTGTCCTTGGTTTTGCTGACGCGCCCCTGGCCTCGCCTCCGCAGGACGGCGCAACCACCTGCTACGAGCTCCTCACCGAGGTGGTTTCGGAGCTGTTTGAGAACGACTCTGTTCGCAAGGAGCTGCAGGTGGGGGAGAGGGGGCAGGCAGGGAGGAGGTGTGTGTGTGTGTGGTGCGGTAGGGGCCGCCCGTACTGACGTCGATAGAGGATTTTGCGCTGTATGATTACGGAATTGTATGTGCTGGTGCACGGAAGTAAGGAGCCCGGGCACGCGTTCCCTGCGTGCCTTGCCTGTTTGCCTTACCACTACTGCTGCTGTTGCTGCTGCTTGCCTTCATCCCTGACCCCTCCCTCCCCCTCCCCCACCCGCCCTCCAGGTTGCCGAGGTGCTCAAGCTGCGGGGCGATGTGGCGCTGGGGGCGGGCGACTTCCGCACCGCGCAGCACATGTTCAACCAGGTAGGCCGGGTTCGAGGGAAACCCGTAGGCCGGGGGGGTGCCACGCGAACCTTGGGGGGAAGGGGAGGGGCTGCCGCGTGACACCCGGGGGGGGGGGAGGATGGAGAGGAGAGTCGTAGGTCGGCACTGAATGAAAAACCCAAGCAGGAAACGTTGCAAGGTACACTAGTGGCGGTGGTGGTGGTGGTGATCTGGGGCCACAGTTAGGGAGTGGTTTGCTGGCATGGTTGAGCTGCTGCTGCTACGACCACCTCCATCACCCCCCCAACACACCGGCCCCCTCACACGGGGGTGGGTCTTGTCGCCACCCACCCCCCACGCGAGTCCAAAACCTATCCTACCCCCCTTCTCCTACGTCGTGTACCCGGGTCTTCTCCCCCCCACACACCACCGCCCCGCCCAACCCACCCTCCCTCCTGTCCTCCCTCCTGCCCTCCCCCTTCCCCTCCGCCCCCAGGCCCTGGAGTTCTACCAGCGCCACCTGGGGGTGCAGGCCCCGGTGGCCCAGGACCTGCTGCACCGCATCGACGAGGTCAAGTCCTACCTGGCGGACACCCGGGTCATGGGCCGCCTGGCGTCCTTCCCCGGCCGGGCCAGCCAGACGGTGACTGCCAGCGTCATGTCGGCAGCCTCCACGCCCAAGTCGTCGTCCACAGCGGCCAGGTGGGTGCGGGTGTGGGGGGTGAATGGGTGAGCTGCAAGGAAAACGAAACCCGTGTACGAAAGGAAAACGGGTGATTGATGGGGTGGGTGGCTGGGTGGGTGCGGGGGTGGGTGGAGGGTTGCGCACCTGCGGACGAAGCAGGAAGAGAACAGACGACCTAGGGAAGGTGGGTGGGATCGTGGACTCCAGGGGGGGACGGGAGGTCAGACCCAGCGGTGGAAAGGGAAGGGAACGGGTGTGGGCGTGGGTTCGGTTGCAGTGGGACGGGGGTGTGGTGGTTCGGGTAATGTAGGCGTACATGAAACAGTCCCCGCCACGAGGTCGCGGACGATTTCCGCGGCCCCCAACACCCTCCTCCCAACACCCTAGCACCCTAAAACCCTTCCTCACCCCCCCCCCTCTCTACCCCACGCAGGAGCGGCGTGCCCCGCCCCCCGCCCCTCTCGGGCAGCGGCTCCCACCGCGCCTCGGTAGTGGGCACCCCCTCCTCCAGCGTCCACGGCGGCGGCGGCAGGGCCTCCAACGACGGCGACGCGCCTTGGGCCGGCACCCCCGCCATGTCGACCGCCTCCGCCAGCCAGCGCCCGCCGCCCCTCTCCGCCTCCGGCTCCCACCGCGCCTCGTCGTTCATGGGCACGCCCAACTCCCGCATGTCCGGCGCCGGCGCCGGCGGCGCCGGCGCCGGCGGCAGCGCCAGGCCCTCCCTGGACGGCCTCGGCGGCGGCGGCGACGCCCCCTGGACCCCCGCGTCGCGCCGCAGCGGCGGCGGCGAAATGAGCAACCCAGGTAGCGGCTGGGGCGCCCCTTCGCCCTCACAGTCCATCCTCTCCCACCGCAGCGCCGACTACGGCGCCGCCGCCGCGTCGCCGGCGGCGCTGTCCCACCGCAGCGGCGGCGGCGACCTGAACGGCGGCCCCAGCCTGGCGGCGGTCGGCTCGCCGTCACTGACGGCGCTGTCCCACCGCAGCATCGACCCCACCGGCGGCTTCGGCGCCGCCTCGCCGGCGGCGCTGTCGCACCGCAGCGGCGACCTCGGCGGCTTCGCCACCGGTCTCTCCCACCGCAGCGGCGAGATTGGCAGCGATCACGGCAGCTTGGCGGGCAGTGCGTCGCTGGCGCGACGCATCGCCGACGACGACGAGCACGGCGCCGGCGGCGCCGCCGACGATGATGAGTTTGGTGGCGGCGGCGGCGGCGGCGGCGGTTGGCCGGGTAGCAGGTCGCCGTCGGTGGCCTCCCAGGCGCCGCGTCTGGCGGCCAGCAACGACGCGTACGGCCTGACGGGCGCCGCGTCACCGGCGGCCTCCTTGTCGCACCGCAGCGGAGAGCTGGGTGCTGGCGGCGCCTGGGGCGGCGCCGCCTCACCGGCGGCGCTGTCTCAGCGCAGCGGCGAGTTTGGCGGCGGCGGCGGCAGCTTTGGAGGTGCCGTACCGCCGCCGCCTCTCTCTGCGCGCAGTGGCGAGTTTGGCGGCGGCGCCGCCGCCTTCGGCGGCGCTGCCTCCCCGGCCGCTATGTCACAACGTAGCGGCGAGTTTGGGGCCGGCGGCGGCGGCTTCGGGGGTGCAGAAACCGCATCTCAGCGCGGCAGTGAGTTCGGCGCCGGCAGCGGATTTGGAGGTGCCGCTCCGCCGCCGCCGCTTTCCGCGCGTAGCGGCGAGTTTGGCGGCGGCGGCGGCGCCGCCTTGGGTGGCGCTGCCTCCCCGGCGGCGATGTCACAGCGCAGCGGCGCTGGGCCCTACGGCGGCGCCGCCTCACCGGCGGCGATGTCGCAACGTAGCGGCGAGTTTGGCGCCGGCGGCTTCGGCGGCGCAGGAAACACGTCTCAGCGCGGCAGCGAGTTTGGCGGCAACGGCGGCTTTGGAGGTATCGCACCGCCGCCGCCGCTTTCCGCGCGCAGTGGCGACTTTGGCAATGCCGCCGCCGCCTTTGGAATTGCAGGAACCGCGTCTCAGCGTGGCAGTGAGTTTGGCGGCGGCGGCGGCAGCTTTGGAGGTGCCGCACCGCCGCCGCCTCTCTCTGCACGCAGTGGCGAGTTTGGCGGCGGCGGCGCCGCCGCTTTCGGCGGCGCTGCCTCCCCGGCGGCGATGTCACAGCGCAGCGGCGCTGGTCCCTACGGCGGCGCCGCCTCCCCGGCGGCGATGTCGCAACGTAGCGGCGAGTTTGGTGCCGGCGGCGGCGGCTTCGGCGGTGCAGGAAACACGTCTCAGCGTGGCAGTGAGTTTGGCGGCAACGGCGGCTTCGGAGGTGCCGCACCGCCGCCGCCGCTTTCCGCGCGTAGCGGCGAGTTTGGCGGTGCCGCCGCCGCCTTTGGAATTGCAGGAACCGCATCTCAGCGCGGCAGTGAGTTCGGCGCCGGCGGCGGATTTGGAGGTGCCGCTCCGCCGCCGCCGCTTTCCGCGCGTAGCGGCGAGTTTGGCGGCGGCGGCGCCGCCTTCGGCGGCGCGGCCTCCCCGGCGGCGATGTCACAACGCAGCGGCGCTGGTCCCTACGGCGGCGCCGCCTCACCGGCGGCGATGTCACAACGCAGCGGCGAGTTTGGCAATGCCGCCGGCGGCGTTGCGACCTCTCAGGCGGGCTCCCTCCGCCGGGGCAACAGCGGCGGGCTGGGCAACAGCGGTGACATCGGCGGCGGCCCCGGCGCTGGGTCCCCCCATTCGATAGCGGGGTCCGCGAGGTCGAACAACAGCATGACGCGCCGCAAGTCACAGGACCGGATGGAGCAGTAAGCAGGGAGGAGAGGCGCCACGGAGAAGCGCAGGGCGGGGCGAGGGCAGGGGAGGGGAGGGGGACGTGCTGATGCCTCAACCCCAGCTTGGCTGTGTGTTGGGGATCTCATTTGTGATCAAATGTCGGCGGAGATCCCTCGGGTCGCGATCGCAGTGAAGTCACGGCTGTCCAACGCGGCTGATTGGATCGGAAGGAAACAAGAGCCGTGGAGGAGGCAAGAGGGAGGCGCGCAGCGTGCAGTCCGTGCGGTGGCATTCGGGGTTGTCGCGTACTACCGCGTAGTATTTCGCGTTGTGGACCGGGATGGCATGGCGCAGAGGCGTCAGCTGCTGCCATATGGGAGGGCCGCAGTGACCCGTGGGACGTAAGGTGCAGGCGCCGGATCACCGGATCACCGGATCACTGGCTCACCGGACCCGGGGCCAGCGACCTAGCTTGGTCAGTTTTGCTAGCTGGCGGACATTTGCAGCGCGTTGGTTTTGAGATTTCGGCGGCAGACGTACTGCTGTTGCCGGAAAGGCCACGGAGGCGGCGGCGGAGGAGGAGGATCTTTGCGTGGGGCCGGCAGGATGGTTGGGGCAGCTTCCAGAAGCTTCGGTTGGCTGGGTTTCGAGGACGGGCTGGGGAGGTGTCGGGAGGCGCGTTTGGCAGGCAGGATGGGCAGTAGGGCGTTGTGGAGCACACGGATGGCGTCTGGCTGTGCGCCTACCCGTGTTCCGCGCCCGTTGAGGCCGTGCCGATAGTCGTATACCTCACTAGTGTGGGTTGGGGTTGGGGTTGGGGTTTGCGGGGTGTGTGCGCGTGTGTATGTGTGTGGGGTTGACCATTGGAGAATGGCGGGGAGTGCTGGGCGAGCGAACGCAGGGTGCACTCGGCGGCTGCCCAGGCTGCAAAGACTGAGGCCGCTACGGCCAACGCGGACCTCGTCTCTTTCCCCGAGGTCAGGCGGCTGGGGCTGCCCCCTGACCGCTGGATGGCGGGATGGTCGATCAGGTCAGGTCAGGAGCGGGGCTTGCTGCCGGGGGAGGGGCAGGCTGCAGGCTGCGTGGTGAAGCGGTGATACCGCAGCCGCCGGGTTGAAGGGCCCTTCCCCCAGGCGCACACATGGTAGAAAAAACATTGAGATGTTTGCGCTAGGCTGGCTGATGGATAAGCATACGGCATAATGGCGCTAGGCTGACTGATGGACGAGCACGCTGCATAAGCTGCGTCCACAGGGCACCAGCAGGACGGACGCGTGTAGCCAAATCCGGAATGTGGCAGGTGCCGCAAAGTAGTGTGTGTGCGCGAGAGCGCGAGCCGCAGGGTGCCTCGCATGCCTCTTGTTGGGGCCGCGACCTGAGGTTGTGACCCGAGCCGGCGAGCCGGCGACCTATGGTGGTTCGGTCAAGTTGTAATGTGATTGATAGACGGTGATGGAGGAGACGGTGCGGAGGAGCATGGTTCCGGAGCCGTCGCCTTGGATGGCGCGGACGGCGTGGTCGGGCTCGTCAAGTACCGTTGTCCCTGGGTGCATGCACACACGGCGCATTTGGCGCTTAGACGACGACGAGTTGATGCGCCACGAGCAAAAGCAGGCGGCGCGGCGCCGCTAGGATATGGCTGCAGCCGGTGTAGGGACCCTATCAGCGAGATTGTGAGGTGATGACCCCACAGACGGACGCGTCCGGTGAGGAGACCACCCTCCAGAGGGGGGTGCATGACTCAGCATTTTCCCTGCCGTACATGTATAGGGCGATACCGGGCCCGAGTCGCGAGGACGTGTGTTTGCGTGTGGCCGGGTGCGCGGGGAAGGGTTGGGCCGCGACGACAGAAGGCGAGGCCCAGGCGCTGCGCCGGTGTTGTCTATGGCCGATATAAATATAGTGGCGTGGCCCTTTTCCTCTCGTGATACGGTATTACCCGTTTGCAACTGCAACTAACACAACTGTCAAGTAGTCGTGGCATGGGGTCGTACGTCATGTCGTTGTTCTCCGCATATTAACTATAGCCTTTGGCATCCCATCGCTCGGCGCCTGCCGGTTTCCTAGAGCGCCGGCGTGTGTGGCGCAATCCTCCTCGTGGTTCCAAGGGGTCTGGAACTACAAGCAGTAGAAACGGTATGGTGGCGACGACGGCGACGGCGCCGGTGGCGCGAGGTGACGCCTGTGTCCCACAGAGGCGTGGAGAGGCGGCCGGTTTGGCGAGCCGCCTCCCTGGCGCCGTTGCACTCCACAGAATCACACGTTTGGGACTTGCCGTACATCTGGGGTGTGCTTCTTCAGGATACCCCGGGCGGAGGCGTCCGTGTTCAGGACTTGAGAAATGCGCGCGCCGAGGAGGCGAAGAGGCGGCCACACGAGCCAGCATGACGTCAAGGTGGCGGCGGTGGTGGCGGTGGTGGTGGCGGTGATGAAGTCGTGTGCGGTGTGTGGCCTCAGACGTGCCGCTCCCCTGACGTCTCTCCAAACCCCACTCCACGCCCCAATAACCTTATGTAAGTCGAGCGATCAGCAGAGCCCTTGTCGGGTGCCGCACACAACGACGTCGCGGCCCTTCACACCGCCGAATCTCCCACCATAACACTTATGGCATAAATCCCGCGGTGACTGACCCACATGTCATTCCTTCAGTGTCCGGCGATGTGCCCGGTGGTTCTTCTGCCGTTTGGTCTGGAGCCCGCTGTTAACACATATGACTCGGAACATGTGCTGGGGGGAGCTCCGCCAATCCCTGGGTCTACGGTGCTACGGGGACCCCCGCCCGTAACTACGGTGACCCCCGCTCGCAGCGCCTACAGTTTTCCGTGGGCCTTGCCCACCGCACCTCCGCGCCCAAGTCTCCTTCCATGGCCGCACACGCCAATTGGATGCTCCCGCGCCGCTCTATTGCTCCTTGGCTGGCTGACTGTGCCCGCAACTCGCGCGCAGGTATGCCAGGAGCCCGGCGCTGCCAAGCGCTGCCGCATCGTCACCGCCGCGATATGCGAAAGGCAGGGCTTGGCGTGCACTTCCAGCAATGTGACAAGGGAAATGGTCAGGAGGAGCAGCGTAGGCCCTCTTTGCTTGGATGCCGCGGCCACGTAAGGCGCAGTATTCGTCATGCTGTTTTTTGTTGCTTATGTAAAGTGACAGGATCAAGACGACTCAGCGCGACGGATAGTACCGCGCGTCATTAGTTGCCGACCCACGGGTTCTATCCTGCCCTGTCGGGTCGAGCCGCGTTTCGGAGCAACTACTCGACTCGACATCGCGCCAGATCCAAAAAATAGTTTGCTGAGTCGGTCAGGCCGCGCGTGGGTGGTTGTACGGTAATTTGCGACAGGGAGGGTGAAACAGGCTACGACGAGCGGCGTGGCCGGACGGCGCATGCACGTCACGCGCAGTCCTGCCAGCTGCCAGGGTGCCAGGGTGCCAGGTGCCTGCTACGCCGAGAATCAACATCAGGAAATAACTGGAGCTGCAGCTGCAGCTGACAAATAGCTGAGAAACTGCTGCTGGTTAATGATTCACACCCGCGTCCCGTAAAAAAGGCAGCGCCGCTCGGCGAGCTGAGGCGCAATTCGGGTGAGGTTCTGTATAGTGGACAAGACATCACGCGCTAAGAAACGATGTCGGCTACGACAGAGCCGCCGCGTAGAGCTGAGGCGGCTCCCCCCGCGCAGCCGCCAGAATCTCCTCGGAGCGTCTGCGAAACAGCCGCGACCGTTGAAGAGCCACCTCAGACGCCGCAGGCGCAGCAGATAGGACAGGAGGACAAGGGAAACATGGTGAGCGCAAGGCAGGTCTCGACGGCGGATCAGCCGGCGAGCGGCTCCTCCAGTGTTGGTTCTGGAGGTGCTAGGGGCCAGCCGACTCAGACGGGGCTTACAGAGGATCCAGCAGCTACCGGCGCATCGCTGCCGCAACCGCCGTCGGTACCGCCGATAGACGTTGGACCCACGGGTCGCGCTGCGGGCGGCGGTGGCGGCGGCCAGAGCAATGGCGCGGCGGGCTCGATCAAGGAGGCGGTGGCACCGGCGGTCGCGCGGACGGAGGCGGCTGGGTCCCTGGCTTCAGGGCCTCCGAGTCCCCTAGCATCATCGCCATCACAGCAGCCGCAGCAGCAGCCATCACCGCCTCCACCTCCGCAGCTGCCGCCTCAGACACCGCCGTCACCATCGCCGCCACATCAGCCGCAGCAGCCACCGCCACCGCCATCTCAGCAACGGCAGCAGCAGGGCGATGCCGCTGCTGAGGCAGCCGGTACTGAGGCAGCCGGTGCCACCGCCGACAAAGGCGGTGGCGGCGGTGGCGGCGGCGGCGGCGGCGCGGGGGCCGAACTGAGCAGTCCCCACGAGCAGTTGGACGCTGCTCGGCGGCTGCTCAGTGAGCTCCTGGTCTCCACCACCACCACCACCACTACCAGCCCCCCGGGTGGCTCGGGCGCAGCACCTGCGCCTTCGAAGACCGCTGCCCCTGTGCTGGCGGCGGCGGCGGCTCCGGGCACGACTGCCCCTTCCTCATCCGGTGCTGCTGGTGGCGCAAGCGGACGAGGCGGCCAGGGCGAGGCGGAGACGCAGAGCGGCACGTGGCGGTGGCGGATGGGCCCCGCTGGCGGGGAGCTCAGTTGCGAGGTGAGCGGCGGACAAGGTTGCGTTTGCGTGTGGCCGCCGTGTGTGTATGTGTATGTGTGTGTGCACGTGTGTATGTGTACGGCTTGTCCTGAGCGGCGATGAGGGCGCGTGACGTGCAGGTAGGTCGCAACTACCACGGCAGTTGGGACTGCTGTGCAAGTACGACAACGGCGAATCTGCCGTAGTCGTACACCTCCTCGTGGCCCAACTGCACGTGCGTTGCGGTTGCGTCAGAACCCACATCCAGGTAGACTCGCCGGACGCCACATAGGAAACCCCTATCTCGGTTGTTCCAGGGAGGGAGGAATGGCGAAACGGTCGTCAGAACCCCTTGCCCTCCCCTTCCAGGGTGGTTGTTGTTGTCACGGTTACAGGGTGGTGTGGGTGGGACGGAGAGAGGGGCAGGAAGGGGGGTAGGCGCGACGGAGGGCGCCTCCGTGGAGGGCGTGGACATTGCTCCTAATACTGCTACTGCTGCTACTAATGTTGTCACTAAAGATGCCACTCGGATTGCTCCTACTAATGCTACTCGTGCTGCCACCAGTAATGCCACTCAAATTGCTGCTAATAATGCTCTAGTGCTGCCCCAATGATGCTACTCATAGTATTGCAACTGCTGCCCCAATGATGCTACTCATACTATTGCAATGCACCAATAGAGCTTCCACGCCCCGTGCCGCAGTTCAAGCTGCCGACGGGGGACGCCAGTGCACCAGGTGCCGGCACCGCCACGTCAGGAGGGCCTCTAGCACCACCGCCCCTCGGAGCGGCGGAGCCAGCGGAGGCAGGTGCTCCCGCTGGTGCTCTCGGTGGTGATGCCGCTGGTGATGCCGCTGGTGGTGGTGGTGGCGGTGGTGGTGTGGCTGACATGGACATCGACAGCGGGGCAGGCCCCCGCGCGAATGGTGCGGTTGGGGCGGCAGGCCGGGCACGAGAGGAACCCGGCGCGGGCCGGGTGGGGTCGGGTTGGAAACTTGGAATGGTGGAGGCGCGCTGTGGGCTGGGATCCAGTGTGACGTGCAGGTGCCCTGGGGCCGGGGGCTTGCCGGGGTCGAAGCGGGGCCATAGGGTAGGTGGTCGTTCGAGGGCCATTGAAGGGTCGTTGGAGGGTCGTTGGAGGGCCATTGAAGGGTCGTTGAAGGGTCGTTGGAGGGTTTGCCCAGCGCCACGCAGGCGTGAGACCTCGTTGTGGCTGACTGAATGGGGGGAGAGAGCGCTCAGCCGCTGATGCATACATTTGGGACGCACCCTGCTGTCGCGTATGCGGATGCTGCGGACCGAACCACGTCCCTAGCATCTGCCACCCCCCTCGCCAACCTCCTCCACCGATGCTTATCTTCCTCACCCCCGACCCGACCCGACCCGACTTGACCCACATCCGCTTCCGCTTCACGCACGCGGCGGTAACGGTGCACCGACGCTCATTACGGCAGCGGCGGCTTCGCACCTGTTTGCAGATCCCTCCCTGGACCTGTCTCGTGAGCCCTCCCTGGGGCACTACGTGGGCGCCTCCGGCGAGTGGCCCTGGGGCCCGCCCGCCGTGCTGCTGGCGCTGCCGCCGGCGCCGCCGCTAACGCCGCCGCCGCATGCGGCTGCTGCGCCGGTGTTCCCAGCTGATGCCGCCGCAGCGCATGCCGCAGCTGGCGGCGGCGGCGGCGGCGGCGGCGGCAGTGGCGGCGGCGGCGGCGGCGGCGGCGGAGGTGCCCTGATGGATGCGGGCGCTGGTCCAGGAGCAGGCCGCCAACAGCAGCCTACACCAGGACCCCAGCAGGTTCAGCACGAGGTGACATTGGCGGCCTTTGCACCACCACGACCTAGCGCATCGGTGACGTCAGCAGGGGGACCGGCGGCGGCGGCGGCGCCGCCGCTGCCGCCAGCACGCAACGACGCCGGCGTAGCCGGCGCCGTCGGCAGTCCATCTGCCGCTGGCCCTGCCCGGGCAACCGTCCAGTCAGGAGGCGGTGACTCCATCGATCGGCCCGGGCCTGTCCTGGCCAGCAGCGGTGGCAGCGGCGGCGGCGGCATAGTTGTACCTGCCGTTAGCGGCGGTGCTCCCACCATCGACGGCGGCGGCGCTGCTCCACCAGCTTTCACATCACCTGGGGCTTCGCCGCAGCCGTCGCCGCCGCCGCCAACGACCACCCCACTTACCGCCGGCGGCGGCGGCGCTGCCAGTGTCGGTGGCGGCGAAGCCGCAGCAGTACGCAATGCCGCAGATGCAGGAGCAGGTGCAGGCGCCGCGCCAGAACCCAAGGTTCCGGAGCGTCCCACGGCACCGCCGCCAGCCTCCCCTGGAGCCGTGACAGGAGCGCAGGAAGCTGCCAGCAGTCATCGTGACCACGGTCGCGATGGCGACCATGCAGCTACCCGCGGAGGCGGGGCCGGCGGCCCGACCAGCAACAACACAGTGGCATCTGTACGGCATCCGGGCGGTACGACAATTACCCTGCAGCTGCCGGGAAACAGCGGCCAGGCTGCGCCGCCAGGCGCCACCTCCGCCGCAACTGCCGGCGCCGGTAACAGCCCCGGATCGCTGCCAACGTCGCCGCCGCCTAGCGCTGCCGCCGTGGGCGCAATCGGGCCCTCGGACCAGTTCTCCCAGTCGTCGGCGCCGTCTCTGGTCAGCTCTGGTGGTGTATTTAAGGCCCCCGAGGTGCCCGCAGCCGTCATTGGAACGTGGGGGGCAGTACCCGCCACTCCGCCCCCTTCGCCTCTCGGGGGCTCGCCGGCGGTGCCGCCGGCGGCGATGTCGGCGTCTCCAGCAATGCAGGTGACGTCAGCATCACCAACCGCCACCAGCGGCGCCGGCGGCGACGTCGTGGTACTGCCGTCGGCGGCCATGGCGGCGGCGCTCACCCCCGCAGAGGTGGCGGCGGTGCAGCAGGCGGCGGCGATGATGCAGCGGGGGCAAGATCCGACGGCCGCGGGGCTGCCACCCCAAGCCGCGACCATTGGCGTACAGGCGGCGGCGGCCGACCAACAAGCACTGCTGATGGCGGCTGCGGCGGCGGCGGCTCCGAGCGTCGGGACGGGTACGCCGCCGCCGCCGCTGTCGCCCCTTAAGCTGCCCACTGCGCCGCCGCCGTCGCCGTCGACTAGCCCCGCCGCCACACCGGCGGCGGCGACGTTTCAAGGCTTCGAGACCGCCGGTGCGCCGTTGTTACCGCCGCCATGGCTGCCGCCGTCCGCAACCATGGCTACGACGACTCCTTTGTTCAGCGGGGATTTGCGCAGCAGGGGAGAGGCTGATTTCGGAGCCACAGGCGGGACCACCACTACAGGAAGCAGTGGCAGTGGAGCCGCCACAGTGACGGCGGTTTACGAGCCGCCGGGCGGCGATGCCGCCCCAGTCGCGCCCATGGATACCAGTTGAACCCATAGCGGTGTTATAGGCTTCGTTCCTTGGGCAGGTCGTCCCGTGTGTTTTATGTTCTTTAGAGCCCACGGGTCGGTCCCGAGGTCGGAGCCCTCGCAATGGTGGCGCTGGCTTGCGTCGCGCGGTTGGAATGCCATTCATTGTTTAGGGTATTGGCGAGCTGGCGACACGGCACGGTAGATTGCTGGGGCCGGGGGGCCGGGAAGATAGGGGACGTTGAGGGCTCAGAGGCAGCGCACGCCCATAGGTGGAACAACTTGCATTATTGTAACTCACCTCATGCAGCCGGTTAGGAGCCCGTTCCATGGACCTTACTGCTGCGCATGCAGGTTACGGGCCAGCAGGCAATTCACTTACGCGTGCACGTAACCGGCTGGACCCAACAACCGGCTTTGGGTTGTTGCTACACTGGTGCTACACCGGTGCTACACCGGTGCTACACTGGTGCTACACTGGTGCTAGAACCAGTGGTGCTAGAACCAGTGTAGCACCAGTGTAGCACCAGTGTAGCACCAGTGTAGCACCAGTGTAGCACCAGTGTAGCACTCTTGGTATTCACAAGTAATCCAGGCCCCGAGCGACGACAGCCATCTTTCCACGGCCTCATTCGCACCGCGCACCATTTTCCGCAAACGCTGACGATTGTACTAAACAAACATACGAACATCTCCCGCACCGGGCCCATGTACGCAACCACGCTGCCATGCATATTTTTGCTACCGGACAGCCACCGCAGGTCCATGCCTTCACCCATCCTAGTCTAGCGCACAATTGGAAGGCGCTGCTGAAAAAACGTTGCCACTTCAAAACCCATCGTAACCACGCGTATCCCACTCCTGCCTTGAGCAAGACGACAGCCTGCCTGACATTGCCCGCATTGTACTCCACACCGCAGGCATGATGCGAATACAGCGCAGGCAGGCGCCCTAGGGGCAGCCCCGGGAGCTGGATTGGAGTCATCCTTGCTCAGGGGCAGCTCAACGGCACTTACAGCCCCGACAACTGGTACATCCATGGTATCTCCCGCTTCGCCCCACCCGCATAACGGCCCCCGGAACTCTCTCCTGAGTGCACATGGCGCTGCTGGTCGACACGTCCTTCCCTCCCAGATCCCGGCATCGCAGGGTCCGTCCTCAGATGGCGGCGGCCGGCCGGCTGGAGAAACCTCGTGCTCTCGATGGCCCAAGCGTGCGGGCCCAATGGCGGCATCAACTGCTCCGCTTCGGAACTGCTGATAGACGGCGACTGGCACCCGGTGGGGGGGAGGGGGACAGCGGGGAGGGGCAAGGAGACGAGGCATGCAAGGGGGAGGAGGGAGGTGCGGTGGGCACTGAGTGGAACGACCTGCTCGTCCACATGGGTGGTCCTGCTGCAGGTTTGGTAGCTCGGATGCCCTCCATATGGGGGTTTTCTCCTAGAAAGTGTTGTTGTGTTTGAGGCGGTGTTGTTCCGTGCGCGCGGCCTGCAGGCCTGCTGTTTAAAAGGGGCTCTCCCTCAGCGTGCCGGTCTGTACGAGGCATATTCGTTGTCGCGACACAGTCCTGGCAACGGCAATCCTCGTATGCAGGCAACAGATTTGTAAAGGCGACGCGCACGCACTCGGGCGTGGTTAACCTAGCTGCATGACTGCCACTGCTCGGAGTGCACGTCAGGGGCTGGGTCGAGAATGAGTCCGAGTTCAGCCTAGCATCCCGGTCCTGCCTTGATGCGCAAGGGCCAGACTTCGCGAGAAGTAGCTCATTGTATTCGTTACATTATTACTGTGGGTTCGATTCCAGGTTTCGTGGACTGCCTGGCACAGGGACCACAAGGTCCCTTAGCACCAGCGCATCGCAACGCGCGTACGGCAATAACGGATCCATTTCGACACTGCAATCCACGCACTTAGAACAGTGACTACAGACGGTATAAGACGGCGTCCGTTACTTAGTCCATGACACCTGTCACGACACCCAATCCATGACACCTGTCACAACCCACTTCTCCCTACCTTTCCTACTATTCCTGGAGCGGCGCCGAAACCATGACACCTGTCACAACCCACTTCTCCCTACCTTTCCTACTATTCCTGGAGCGGCGCCGAAACCATGACACCTGTCACAACCCACTTCTCCCTACCCCTTCTATGTGTCAATCACGCACTGTGTCACGACAGCTGTCGCGACACAGTCCTGGCAACGGCAATAGTAGGAAAGGGTACGCCGCCTGTTGGCACAGTTGCTGTATCCTTGGCCCCACCTGCATGAATACAGACAGTTCATTATACACTTACCCTCATGGCACTTAATATGGACACCTCCCTTTCAATCACCATTCCAGGTTCAGTGTCAGGTGATGCGCCCGATGGTTCTACCCCTTGGTCTGGAACCCACTGTAACCGTTACAACAACAACCAATCCTAGCCGTTCCACTCATTAGCCCCACATTCATCACTTCCATTCCTAGCCGAGGCCAACCCAGTCAGAGATCCCCACCCATTACACGCCCACCTTCCGTACGCTTCTGCACCTTTCCAGCAGGGATCTCACACATGAGCTCCACCGACTCCTGGCTTCCCACCATGATTGGAGCCGCCTGACTGCGTTGTCTCTCCCACTCGCCCTCCTGCGCACATTACCTTCCATCAGTCCCTAGGTTGCAAATTACTGCTTCCAGCGTGCCTGGTCTAGTGTGGAAGCATATCTTACCTGGCTGTATCATGGGGCTGTCCCCATCCAAATCAGTCATGAGCACAACCTCATCGCGCCATGCCTTGCCACCTTGGTTAGGACGCCCTGTCATTCCAACATGCAATATTTACATTACTGCTTCACACACATGTTAACAAGCTTGTGAACTTACCCCGCTTGGCTTGCGTTGCACGGGCATCCAGCCTCACAGCATCGCTGACTGTCACATTGCGCTGTCCCCACTTCCTGCTGGGGCCAGCTTCCTCCCTCCTTCCAATGGCCGGTGAAGAGCCACCACCACCTTGCCTGCCTGAATTCCCGCCCCCTGCTCGACCTGAACATACACGATGAATTAAACCACATCAGCACTGCAGCAACGCACAGTCGAAGGCATCCCAGCAAGCTTCTCATGAACGTTACCCACCTTGTGTGGGTGACGCAGGCATAGACTGGATCACCTGTGCCCGCGCCAGAACCTCATCGGGCTCAAGGGCAAGCCCAAGGAGCAGGTACGGCAGTACGACGGTACGGCATGCTGTACGCGGCAGACTGTGTTCCTGCCTACCCCTTACCCCCTGGGGGGTGGGTGGGTTCGAGAGTTTCCAACGTGGAGTCTTCGGCCCCTCCCCCCCTCCTGTGGTATGCATGGGGGGTGGGTGGGTCCGGGAGTGTCCAACGTGGAGTCTTCTACCCCCCCACCCCCTCTCCCTGCTGCAGTTTGGCGAGGTGCGCATCAACTGTAAAGCCATAGGTCGCTGATGCAACAGTCCCTCCTGACCCGTGCAGCTGCCTTCTGCAACCAGATTTTTGTGCCCAGCGTCACCAGTCCACAGTCCCTGCCTTCCCCAGCAATCCCCAGCACGGCCAGCAGGAATGCAAAGCCAGCAGGAATGCACAAGCCCATTACAGCCAGTCTCACCAGCGGCTCAGCACATTGCACCTGCGCATGTGCATACAAGCAGTGCTGCACCCAGCACTTGCGCTCAATGGCTCCACAGAACTTTGAGTCCCCACTGCCAGCAGCGACTAACAACCCTTCCAGCCCTGTCGTCAGGGGTGCTGCTGCACGTTGCAATCAAGGATGTGCAGACGCGCACATCCATGCAAAGATAAATGAAATGCACCCTGCCACTTCCCCCACCTGCCTCTGTACATATCCCTGCCTGCCATACTAGCGTGCACCGATGTGACACTGCTCCCACCCTCGATTGCCATTACCGCCCCCAAAACGTGTGCCTGCTAGCGCAGGGACATCTTAAACATTGCACATGGTACACAAATTCCGCCCTCAGAAGTCCCACTTGTAATAATGTCATGGCAGCCAGTAGTCTTTCATTCGGTCATCAGCACAGCGGGGCCTGTCACTACAGCCACCACTCCGTCACGTATGCAATTATCTACCTGCATCACTGCATTGACATGCGCAATTTGCTGCATCATGACGTATGAATGCAGATAGAGCACCCGGCCAAACCGGCAGGTGCAACAAGTGGGTGCACAAGCACAGGGTCCGGGTCCTCTGGGTCCTCCAAAATCAAAAACATGGCCCTGACTCTGGCTTCAAAATGATACATAGAAATTCAAGGGGTCCGGACATGGGAGAAAACCCCCTGCGGTGCCTCAAACCCCAAAAATTGAGGACTCGGAAAAACACGTTTGCCACCTAGGTGCACATGCAGCCGACTGCTGCAACCACCTCGGGACAGCTCCCTCCACTCACGCTCCCTTTCACTTCTTCTGCATGCAGCGAATTTCAGGGTGCAGCTCGTCAGTCAGTCAGTCGGGGTGCGGGGCAGTCGGATGATAGACAGCCATCCATTTGCATCTGTCAGGTCAGGTAAAGTGACCGGGCCCGCTGCTGATCCAGCCTGCGCTGTGCACCAACCCCCATCCTGCCATTAACCACTTCTGACCTGGTTGGATTCTGTCGCTGCCGCCTGCAACAAAAGCAGGTAACGGGGGTCAGGGGTACGGGGAGGCGTGAATGGCATGCAGCAGCGCTGAGCAGAGGGTAGGAGCCGCGCCGATTTCGCCAATCTACGGGGTGCCCCCCAGACGCTAATCTTCCCGGCGCTGCAATCTCAAATAGCGGAAATGCCTCCCGCTTCCCAATCCAAATTGCCCGACAGCCCCCAGCTTTCCAATCCCAGATAGCGCGCGCGCCCCCCGGTTTCCAATCCAGTTAGCGCGCCCGCCCCCGGGTTTCCAATCCCAGTTAGCGCGCCCGCCCCCCGGTTTCCAATCCCAGTTAGCGCCGCTGCCGCCGCCGCTGCCGCCGCCGCTGCCGCCGCCGCTGCCTGCCCCCGCGAGTCCAATCCAGATAGGCCGACCGTCCCCTTGAGCCCAATCCAAGATAGTTCTCACCGTCCCTGCCACACCCACTCCCGCCACACGCTTTCCTCTATCGCTTTGGACATGCACGCACTTTGGCTTTGGGCGTACTTCTCGTACGGCGCTTGGCTCTGTGTGTGGCGGTCCGGGGTATCTGGTGTCATACTATCGCAGACGCAAAGACTGTACACTACTTTACAGACTCGATGTAAATGCGGTAGCCGGTTGCCAGCTTGACCAAGTTCAGGCGAAGGCAAGTTGGACGAGCGAGTGCACCATTGGTGCACTCAGCTGCGGGGGTCTGCACCAACACGCGGCGAGGGCGCCCGAAAAGGTGCCTTTGGTGGATACTGTAGCATCTGGATGCGGCTGCAGCCAGTATCAGGCCAGAGCGGGAGCGTGACGACGGCATGGAAGTCGCGTGTGCGCGCGTTCGGGCTCAAGCAGAGCCGGACTTTGCTCGGTAGGCGTTAGCTTCCTTCATGGTGGATGCCGCGTTCGTTTAGCCTCACTTTGTGCGGCTTCATGTATCCACTTCGGCGCTGGCTCGCGCGCACACAGAGTATCTCCTTTGAAGAAGTTCTCGTAGTTACTGGGTACCGCAAGAAAGGCTCGCGTCCTGTGTGCAAGGCGATTTGTGCTACCAGGCACGAACCATCGCCGACAGCCGAGAAGCCCCCATCAAACGCATAGGAGCCCGGCAATCCCATTTCGATCTCGGCATGTCCCCACAGCCTCCTTGTTGCCGTTTCTGCTTGGCGGGCAGACCCCTCGTCCCCAATCCAGCTTGGCGGGCAGACCCCTCGCCCCCAATCTCAGCTTGGTGGGCAGCAGACCCCTCGTCCCTGATCCAGCTTGGCGGGCAGACCCCTCGTCCCCAATCCAGCTTGGCGGGCAGACCCCTCGTCCCCAATCCAGCTTGGCGGGCAGACCCCTCGTCCCCAATCTCAGCTTGGTGGGCAGACCCCGCAAGTCCAATCTAAACTTGGCGGGCAGACCCCGCAAAGTCAATCTAGATTAGCGGGCAGCCCTCACAAGCGCAATCTAAATTGACCGGCAGCCCCCTCGAGTCCAATCCAGATAGCTCGCGCGCCCAATCCGGCGTCCGGCCCCCCTCCCCCCCCGTTCCTAATTTCCCACCCTCCGCGCTGAGGGTTCGCGCAGGCGACGGGCTCCGGCCATTGAGCGAAGGCTGCGTTGTGCATGGTAGCTAAGTAAGCATATGCAGCCACCGACGGTGCCCACCTTTACTTGGCCTTCTGCAGCGCGCTGATGACCGCCATGACGACCATGCCGATGACGCCGCTGGCAGCCATGGACCTGCGGCAGACAAGGGTTGGTGTACCTTCAATATGACGTGCTCTGGGGGCGACCAGCGAACTGTTCTGGCGCAACCCTTCGGTGCGTTTGCATCCTCTGTCGATTGCGTCCCGTTTGCATCCAGGGTGCTTGCCAACTTACAAAATGTTCATCATCTTTCCCTCCTTCGCCTCGGGCAGCTTGCGGGCGCCGCCCGCGGCCGTGGTCATCTCCTCCGCCGTGTCCTTGGTGGCCAGCTTACCGACCAGCTTGCTGACCTCCTCCTTGAGCGCGTTCACCTCCGTCTTCGTCGCCAGGTTGGCGGCAAGGAGCTCCTGCGTCGTCGCCAGCTCCTGCTTCGTCGCCAGCAGCTCGTCCTTTGTGGGCAGGAGCGAGACCTGCTCCTTGGTAGCCACTTTGCCCAGCTCTTTGCTTAGACTGGACCAAATGGGGAACGTGTTGACCAGGGCGGCAGCAACTCTAGGATGCAGTTTGGCTTCCCGCTCCAGCAGCTCCTGGGCCGCTGCCGTCGCAGCGTATCCGCACTGTCTATGAAGCACACAGTTATGCGCGCTCGGCACCGGTCCTTGTAGCCAAGCACGCTGATGCGGCGAGTGGAAGCGATAGCGTGGTTCAACGGCGACGCACGGCTATGCTGCACAGCCGTGCGTCGCCGTTGAACCACGCTATCGCTTCCACTCGCCGCATCAGCGTGCTTGGCTACAAGGACCGGTGCCGAGCGCGCATAACTGTGTGCTTCATAGACAGTGCGGATACGATAGCTGCGACGGCAGCGGCCCAGGAGCTGCTGGAGCGGGAAGCCAAACTGCATCCTAGAGTTGCTGCCGCCCTGGTCAAAACGTTCCCCATTTGGTCCAGTCTAAGCAAAGAGCTGGGCAAAGTGGCTACCAAGGAGCAGGTCTCGCTACCAAGGAGCTGGCCGCGGCAGTTAGTCCAGCCATCGATGCTGATCGTCAAGAAGTCTTCTAACTGCAGCTGCGCTTGCAAGCCTGCCATCGTCTCCGAGTAGGCATCCACGAGCAGCCTTGAGCCAACGACTTCCCTCCCTAAGAATCAAGGGTTACAAGTGAGGAGTGAGGTAATGAGGCAGAGACACTGGGGATCTAGTGAAGCACTACACGATTGGGCTCTTACCCGGCGGGCTGTACGTGGGCCTTAGTGCGAGGAGGAATGCCAGGAAGTATGGGTCCTCCACCACTTTGAACGGAATGTTGTTCATGATGAAGAAATCCGCCAGCTTCTTGTTGACGACAGCTTCCATGGCCTTTGGCAGGGCTGAGTCAGTAAAACGCATCATGGATGTCTGCGCCATGCTGCCCCCTTTCCCCCTCTGCCGCAACATGCGCGTATCTGAAGCAGTTCCCCCCTTGCTGCTCGCAGCCGCACTGCCTACTGACATCGATGGCCCGGCCGACTCCGTGTGGGTCTCCCGAGCACCAGCTGCGGCTTTGGCGGCCAACTCGAGGGCGCGCCGCCTGTGGTACTCCGCCCGATCTTCTGACGAGATCAGTCTGCACCTGCTGCCTACGTGGAGAGCTAGCTCTTCGGCTTTGGCCTTGAAAGCTGGGATCACTTCACCACAAGCTAGGCATGCGCGAGCTTGGCGCTTAGAAGTCTCATCATACTTCCCGGTCCCTTTAAAGTATTCGTAAACTATTCCCCCTTTGGGCCCAGGTTTATGCCTCGTGGGTTCGGGCTCATCATCCATCTGATCCGATGCGTCACCAGGTCACCTTGCTTGCAATCGGGTAGAGATCTTTTGAGGACAATGTAACAACGCACCCAGAGGCAGTTTACACGGGTTTGCACTTGAAACGAGTGCTTGCGTGATACGCTGATACCTGGTTGCCTGTACGACAGGCGTAAAAACTTATTACGCGGTTGTAACGCATGACGGCATGAGCGGGAAGGGACGCGCCCCTGGAGTCGTCCAATCGCCTGTGCGCTGTGCCCAAACGTGAAGCTTCGCATGCCGCTGTGAATGGATGTATATTTTATCACTGTTCAAGTCTACCGGCATCGATAGCGCGACAGGAGCCGCTGGTGCCCTGCAGACGCGCCGGACAATTGTTAGCTTCTGCCACGTTCAGCCTGGAATTCTTATAAACAATTATAGTATATATCAAAGTTGTGATGGACAGGAGGCCTGAATCCGTGTGTACAAAGAGTCAGGTCGGCTGCAAATCGCGGCGCAGAGGCTCAACCCCCTAAATATTACATCGGAAAGTCTAGAGGCTGAGATGCAGCGGCCTGAGAATTATTGGCTTCACCTATTCAACGCTCCAGTTAGTGTCACAGAAGAGGAAGTCAGAGCTGTATTTAGCGGTTATACATTACAACATGTGTTACTGGCACGACGTCCAGACTCCGAGGAAGTCTTTTATGGCTGGCTTGCGTTCGAGTCAAGCGAAGAACAGCATCGTGCGTTACAACAATCCACATTCCGGTTTCCAAATTCAAACATGCTCGCAAACGTGACCAAATAACACACCTTGGGTTGATTCACTGGCCAACGGTCCTCCATGTAACTCTAACGGTCCTCCATGTAAGGCTAACGGTCCTCCATGTAACTCACGGCAAGCCCTTCCTGCTTCAAGAGCTGCCCGGCATGCGGCGCATCGGGTGCGCGCGACACGGTGGCAAGGAAGCGGCCGTACTTTTCTCGGCCTGCGTAACGAACGAAAACCATATGGACTCCGGTCTGCCTGCATTTCCGTACGGCTCAGTCTGTGAGGCACGTCTTCTCCTGTAAGTAACTGCGCAAGACGGGTCCGCGACTGCTGTGCACGGGCATCGGTCTCCGCATCCCCACTTCTGAGCTCGGGTGCGTTGATGCCCTCGAGTCGCATCTTGAGCTGATAGACGCTCCCGGCAGCTATCTCCGCGGCGGTGTCACCATCGTACACGTCCAGTAGGCGCGCCCAAAACTCCCGGCCGGCCAGTGTAAGGGGCGGTGTTGCCTTCAATGCCCACTGCGCATATTTTGAGCGCTCGTCGTCCATCGAAAGCACCATCGCCTTTCCCTATGAACGCTTGCTTGCTTACTCTTACTTGTAGGCAGGATTTTGCACTCGTTTCTTTACTTACGGGTCTCAGGCAGCGCTTCGGGCGAGAAACAACATAAGAACTCAACGCGCATGTCCCTGATACGTCGTGATGCGCATCTCCAAGTACCACTTTACAAGGTTTATCCTGGACGTGGCTGTCGCAGACCACGCGGATCTCGCCGACCTCGCAGACAGCGATGGAGATCAGAGCCGCAGCTGGGAGGCGTTCATGGACAAGCTGTCCCTCGTATTTGGGGATGTTCCTATGCCAAGCGCGCTCATATGTGGCCTCTCTCGCCAGAACCCGTGCTTGAAAAAAATATGTTTTGGCATTTCTAGCGACACTGTAAGCCAGCACGAGAGGGAAGAGAGGGAAGTGAGGGAAAAGAGGGAAGAGAGAGAAAAGAGGAAACAAGCATGGATAGAGCGCCGCGACGCAGGCAACCGCCGGGCGACTGAAGCTGCGCGAACGCGGAAGCTCGAACTTGATCCAATGAGACGCGAGTACGACGAGATGGTGTATGCCGCCATGAAAGAACTCGCGTGCTTAAACACCGGGGCATTGGAACGTGGGGGGCAGTACCCGCCACTCCGCCCCCTTCGCCTCTCGGGGGCTCGCCGGCGGCGACGTCGGCGTCTCCAGCAATGCAGGTGGCGTCAGCATCACCAACCGCCACCAGCGGCGGCGGCGGCGACGTCGTGGTACTGCCGTCGGCGGCCATGGCGGCGGCGCTCACCCCCGCGGAGGGGGCGGCGGTGCAGCAGGCGGCGGCGATGATGCAGCGGGGGCAAGATCCGACGGCGGCGGGGCTGCCACCCCAAGCCGCGACCATTGCCGTACAGGCGGCGGCGGCCGACCAACAAGCACTGCTGATGGCGGCTGCGGCGGCGGCGGCTCCGAGCGTCGGGACGGGTACGCCGCCGCCGCCGCCGTCGCCCCTCAAGCTGCCCACTGCGCCGCCACCGTCGCCGGCGACTAGCCCCGCCGCCACATCGGCGGCGGCGGCATTTCAAGGCTTCGAGACCGCCGTTGCGCCGTTGTTACCGCCGCCATGGCTGCCGCCATCCGCAACCATGGCTACGACGACTCCTTTGTTCAGCGGGGATTTGCGCGGCAGGGGAGAGGCTGGTTTCGGAGCCACTGGCGGGACCACCACTACAGGAAGCAGTGGCAGTGGAGCCGCCACAGCGACGGCGGTTTATGGGCCACCGAGCGGCGATGCCGCCCCAGTCGCGCCCATGGATACCAGTTGAACCCATAGCGGTGTTATAGGCTTCGTTCCTTGGGCAGGTCGTCCCGTGTGTTTTAGGTTCTTTACGACCCTCGGGTCGGTCCCGAGGTCGGAGCCCCCGCGGTGGTGGCGCTGGCTTGCGTCGCGCGGTTGGAATGCCATTCATGTCTTAGGGTATTGGCGGCGGCCGGCCGGCTGGAGAGACCTCGTGCTCTCGACGGCCCAAGCGTGCGGGCCCAATGGCGGCATCAACTGCTCCGCTACGGAACTGCTGCTAGACGGCGACTGGCACCCGGTGGGGGGAAGGGGGACAGCGGGGAGACGGGGGAAGGGGGACAGGCCGGACAGCGGGGAGGGGCAAGGAGACGAGGCATGCAAGGAGACGAGGCATTCAAGGAGGAGGAGGGAGGTGTGGTGGGCACCGAGCGGAACGACCGGCTCGTCCAGATGTTGTTGTTGTAACGGTTACAGTGGGTTCCAGACCAAGAGGTAGAACCATCGGGCACATCGCCTGACACTGAGGAGGACGGAGGAGACAAAGACCAGATGTGTGCTCCTGCTGCAGGTTTGGTAGCTCTGATGCCCCCCATATGGGTTTTTTCTCCTAGAAAGTGTTGTTGTGTTTGAGGCGGTGTTGTTCCGTGCGCGTGGCCTGCAGGCCTGCTGGTTAAAAGGGGCACTCCGTCAGCGTGCCGGTCTGTACGAGACATATTCGTGCCCGGTAATCCTTCTGTCGCAATGGGATGGTTACACTGCGCCGCGATGGTTACACCCGCAGCGCCAACGATTGCCCAACCCGGAGACAGGCACTGCCACAAGCTGCCCTTCGGGCGCGCCGACCATCGCACGAGCCACAGGGTAGTGCCAGAAGTGATGACGCCTGCGACTGTGGAAGCAGCCAATCACCATGAACCCTGTGCTGGCTTGATGCAATTCCCTGTCGCTTGGCCGTTGTTGACGCGGAAGCTGACGCGGCCCGCCTGTGTCGTACGTACATGATTGCGTCGGGGATCGGGTTTCAGGCCTTCCGGCATAGCTCGGTCAGCCGGACAAATGGTGTGCGGAATGCCACTGAAGTGCTTTACATATATATGTCGCACCCAAAGGGAACGGAGAAACGAGCAGCGAATGGTCAGTCACGCCGGCGACACGAAGCACTGCAGCCTGCACGTCACAAACCCCAAAGAGTTGTACTTATACTTTCGGCTAGCCATATTGCCGAGCCAGACCTAAATTGCGGTCAAGCCAGCAAAAAGCTTGCAAAACGCCACAACAAAACGTCTGCACCATTCCTACCGATCGCAGCACACACAGCACCAATCAATGAATATGGTTGAACGACCAGCACCAACCAACCTGCCAAACTGCTGAAATCGCCTGGGCTGAGCCCACGCAACGCCAACACACCGCCTACACAGTGCATCGAATATACTTATGGCCCGCTATGAGGAATCTGCTTCCCTTCTTGTTGAAAACCTCCCAGCGCAGAAGCCAACGCCCTACGATAGGGCAAGGCACGCCGCGATGTTCAACACACTCCAACGGAGGGCTATCCGCAGGCGCCCGAGGCAGGTCCCAACAATGAACAAAGGGGCGGGAGCAGTCACCGACCGACAGCAACCGTCGATCCACAAACGCGTCCAGTTCCTTCGCCACCATAGCGCTTCACGTCATCCTCCAGGCGAGGACCGGACGGACCTGGTCACTGGGGGACAGCACAACACGGCTTCGAGCAATAAACTCAAGAGATCAAAAGAGCTCAGAAGGGCGCGTAGGAGGTCCTTCAGGGGTCCTTCAGGGCAGCGCGCCAGCTTCTCCTCCCGCACGTCTCACCCGGCCGCGACCCCTCGCACAATGTCGACCCAACCCGCCGCGACCGCCGCCGCCACGTCCCCACGGCCGCCGCCGGCCACCAGCGCGACGGCGCTATCTTTCCGCAGATCCGCCCGGACGCAGACGCCCGGGACACGCATTTCACCACGGAGCACACAGGGCTTAAAACCCCAAACCCGGGCGTCCACACACACAAACACGGCCCCCCCCCCAGCGAATGAGTAGCAAAGGTGTATGGCTCGCAACGAGAATTGGCGGCTCGCCATGACAGCGGCGACGACGGCAACCTAACTCGTGGCAGTCGAGTGTCTGTGTTGGGAACCTCGGCTGCCCGACTTGGATCAGCGTCACCCCGTCGTGCAGCCAGTCTTGCCACTGCCACTTTCCCCTCTCATCACCACTCGCGCAGTCACCTGTCAGTCAGTTGCAGCAAACCGGTAGGTTTGCATGGGCGCAAAGATATCAGCATGCCAGCTTAATCCTTTTATGTACATAAAATGCCAATGGAAGCGGTAACTGATAACCGCAACCTCCTCAACCGACAGATCAGACCCCGGGTGTCGTCCATCTGACGACGCGCGCATCAGCCTTTTCGTGCTGCCAAGTCGACACAAAGGCAGCGCTACAAGGGAACCCCTGAACCACTGGCTTCACCAAACCGCTCTGCTACTCCTCTGCGCACCGCTCTCGACGTTGCCAGCGCAAATTCCCTGTGTAGGAAGGAAACTGCGACATACTACTAAGCCAGTTTCGTACGATAGCAACCGTTGGCGGCAATGAATGTGCGGGCGGTGGTGGCCGTAGTACAGCGACGATGAAGCCCGTGGCGTGAATTTCCATCGCGGACTGCCTCACGCACCTTTCCAGCTGCCGAGTACGGTAGCTATATATTTTCAGGTATACCGAAGCGGTTGGTGCGCCCCACACTCGATCCACAACATGACAACACATCAACACAGACCGCGGCCATCTGGTAATTTCACAACAAACCGCACAGCATACGCATACGTTTGGTTGCTGCAAAACAATACCCCACACTTTGTGGGACGAGATCAGCCCGATCGCGGCCCCGCCCTCGACGACCACCTCCTGGATACACACCGCGCTTCCACGCCCGCCTCTGCGAGGGCGTTACTTCGCCCCGGCCATGTTGCGGGGTCCCCCAGCGCGGTACACCCCGGTGTACGTCCTCTGCAGCGGGTGAGAGATGGGGAGCGGGGTGGGGTGGGACACACACCAAAACACGCCGTTACAGCTGCTTTGTGGAAACTGGGCTGCGCGGTCTATGTGAGTGCGACGGACACGAAGCGACACAAATGAAGTCGACCGCCAGAGGACATTCCGAAAAGGGAGGTCGGGTCCGAGAGGACTCCTGACTCAAGCCACCCTGGTTTGGAGTGCTGCCCTTGCAAGGGATATGGCGAAGAAGACCAGCAACATATGCCCCGCCGAGTGCCGAGGGAGGGTGCGCGGCTTTTCCTCTTCCGCTAAGATCCCACCGTCGTCAACTTCACGGTGCACCAACCCAGGTCGAGGCCATGCGTTCGGCGACCATACTTTATCGTCATGGTGCCGTACGAAGGTCGTTTTGGTGGTTGTGGCCAGCGGGTCCGCCTCCGCTAGTTTGTTGAACAGGGCGTCCATGCTGACCTTCTTTATGGCCGCAATCTCCCCCAGGGCCTTTATGAAGTCTGGAGGCAGCAGAGGGGGTGAGAGGCGGCCCGAGAGGCGTGGGCGGATTTAGGAGGGAGGTGGAAAGTGCAACCTGCGTACGTGACGTTCCGCTAATAGTCGGTGTGCATGCAAATAGGACGCAGGCGACTAAATGAGAGGAGAGAACGAAGATCGTTTTTGGGTTGGTGTGCGGCTTCGGGGTTAGGGCCACCGGCCGACGTTGGCAAGTGAAAGACAAGTTGGCTCCGGAAGGATGGAATTCAGTTAGCCTGAGGAGGCATCCAACGATACTTACTCTCGTAATTGATACGCCCGAATCCTTTCGATATCCGCAGGTAGATGCCTTCCACATCCATAGGCGTCAGGGCGCCGCCTACTAGCTTACTCTCGCGGCACAGTTTCGCAAACTTGGCGCCATCAAGTGTTGCGTTCGCGAGAGTTATCTGCAAGGGCGAATCCAGGCTTCAATTAGGCGTGACATGCAAATCCTACTTCCTGCCGAGGCGCGAGCCGTGTAAGGAGACGTACCCCTTTCTTTCCAATACTGGCATACTGTATGAAAACTTGCTGAGCAGAGTCCTCGGCCATGCTTGACGGTCGGCCTCTGTATGGAAAGACGCGTCACGCGTGAGGAAATTTACTACAGTTTATCTGAACGTTGGATGTCAAACGAGAATATATATCGTGTAGTATGGATACAATTGTGCTTTGGAGGCAGGTTTTGGCTCGCGATTTACGATTTATTACATGTCGTACTGGCTCGCGCCAGTAGCATGCGTCCCCCCATAACGGACATCCGTCAAAGGGCGCACTTCAAGAACTAATACTAGAAAATCGGGATTATTCCCTTAATGACTCTGTCCGCGCCCTCTGTATCTGAGCCAAAAGGTTGCCTAGTTTCACCTGATCCCACGTAGTCATCACCACTTGCATATCCTGTCCAGTAGGAAAATCTACAGCTCGTCTGAGGGGCTCATACACGGGACACTCCATAAGAACATGAAACTCGTCTTCTACCATATCCCCACGGCACACTCGGCACGTTCTCTCAACACGTGGCTTACGCGGCCGACGTGCAAAACGACTTACGTCGAGATCCCAACAGCCGAGACGAAAACGCATCAGCGCCGTGTGATGCTTCCGAGGCATACACGCGCGAAGGTGATCGAGCTTCTTTGTATGCGCATCGGGGGCATATGCAACGCCCATCCAATTCGAGTAGCGACACATTGTTACGCCCGGCTTCCCGCGATCACTGTCTCCTGCTGCAAATTCGGGAAAAACCCGCGGATCCATATCAATATCGCTCGAGTTCCAATCGAGCAGCAAACGCCGCCTGAACTCCTCTAGCACCTTGTCAAACGGGATTTCCAACGCGGCTATTGCCTTGGCTTTGTCCACATTACTCAACGTTGCGCTCACATGTTGGCGATAGTCGTACCCAAGTGCTCCAAGAATCCGCAGCACCTTACCAGCCCAGAAATATTCATGCTCGCTTGACGAGCGATCCGATTCCAACCATGCAAAAATATCCTCCTCTAAGACTGCCTGTGCGAGCGTCGAGGGCTGCTTACTCAGGCGCTTCCAAAAACCAAACACTTGCTGTGCCCAAAAGTGATGCAAAGGCAGTTGAGAGGACTCTGCGAAGAGTTGCCTGTTCGGAGGCAAACTAGCGCCAACTACCCTGCGCAAAAAGATCTTCTGTACCTCGACCATTGGATCCGCCAGAGCTCTTTCAAATACACCTGCCGCACGACCTGTGCTTCGAACCCATTTTCCCCATCTGCCAAGCAGCGCCGCATTCTCCCCCGTCGCTCCTGACCCTCCCCGCTGGTTCCATCTTTGCCACTCCCTAACCCGCTGTCTACCCTTAGTTCCTAAAACTTCCCAAATAGCGTCTGGTCCCCATACCTCCGCTCCGTACGATAATAAAGGCCTTATTTGGGCGTCAAAACAGCGTAGCATAAGATCGGGTGCCCATACGCGATTTAATTCTAACTTACGCATTAAAGCAAAAACTCCCCTGCGACCCACATCGCATAGCTCCATTCGGCACGAGTCGAACGAAAAACCTGATCCATATCGCAGTCCAAGATATTTTGCGCGCTCTTTGACTGGTACCGTCTGGCCCGCATAACGCAACCCTGCTGCATCACTCAAAAGTGCGTCGTAGGACGTTTGCCTACCGGCGAATACCATCAACTCGCATTTACCCACATTCAAATTCATTCCAAATGCATCACAGAATTCCGCTAACCTATCCAACAGGAATTGCATCCGTTCCCGATTCATAGTCATGAGCGTAAGGTCATCCGCGTACAGCAGCTCCGGGACCCCTTTTCCATGCGCGGTGGGGACGCATCCGCGAGGTTGCCTTTGCTCGTGCTCATCTACGTAATCCGCAAATGATTCGATAAACAACCCGAACAGGACTGGGCTTAGCGGGCATCCCTGCTTTACCCCCTGCACTGATTCAAACCGCTCACCTCTCTTCCCGTTGACTTTCACGCGCAATTGCACCTTATCATAACAACGCCTAATAGCAGATAATAATAATAATTGGCTCGCCTTGTGAATTGCCGTATCCGTACGCTGCTCTGGCCTTCCATGTTCCATCCTGGCCTTCCTGGGCTAAGTTTGGCAGCTGCCTGGTTTTCCCGGCTGGTACAAATTGACACGGATGTATCGTTAACGCAGAGATTTAACATGGCGCTTGCAGACACGGTATGTAGGAACATTGACTGCCACGCGCTAGTTATTATCTAGTTCTTTCGTTGGTACAAGTTATGCCCTCCTAACGCATATTCGCTTCTGTGGTGGAACACGGTTCAGCACCGGACCCTAAAACTTTACCTCGGACGCCCAGTTTAGAACCTCAAATGTTTCTATCATGAAAGAACTGCTGCGGGCCATGTCTTAAGCTTTCAATTATGGAATCAGCCTTCTCGGAAAAAACAGCTTTCATCTGCCAGCTACCCGTTAGTAGGCACCAGCTTCTGGGTGCGTTCGCATGTAGCTCAATTGCCAGTAAAGTCTGTACGTGTTTTTCAGCTGTCATGTGGCATGAAATGCGGATACGGTACTGGCTGCTGCTGCAAAGGTTCCCCGCGGGCTGCCTATGAGGCCAACTATGCCATTGGCCTTATTTATCGGCCCAGAAGTTGAAGCATTACACAGAGGAGTTCCTCAACCATCCGTCTCAGGGCTCTTAGGTGTCATAACCGAATGCTCACCATGTGGCGGCGGTTGATGGCGCCTACTTAGCCAATCCATCCCGCTGCAGCTGCGACTTACATGCTGCCTCTTGTTGTTCTTCTAGAAAGAGAAGGAAGGCCGCAGTTCCGCAACACGGCAAGTGGTAACAGCCACTGGGTCACATCGCACGCAACTTACTACCACAAGCTCCACACCAGCCAAGCGTGTCACCCAAACCCATCACCCAAACCCTCTTCAGATGAAACACGGTTACGTCCATCATGAAAGGTAACAGAATCCACGGCAGCGGCATCCAACAGCCATCCGATGTTCCTCAACGGATGCGTTGCGGGAACCCTCACAACCCCCATATGCCCCGGTCTTCACAATTTGATCTGACTCCTCGAAGCCCTCCACCCCACTTTAGCTACTGCTGCTACTGCTGCCTACGAAATTGGGGATATTCGATGGTCACCGCCTTATCGCCGGCCCTTGATCCTGTCCTAATGGACCTGCTGTCGCTGTATACGCTGCCACCACCACCACCTCTTCGCCGCTCGGCCTCTGGATGGCGCCAGCGACCTCCGGATGGCGCAGAAGCGCTCCCTCCTACCCCGATCCCGCCTCAGCCGTCCCAGCCGCAAAATTCAAAACCTTCCGGAATCCTTCCGGACGTTGGTAAACGCGCCCCCTCGCCTGGTCGCCTCGGCGTACGTGGGCGCTACGCTTCCGCGCACACACATGAATTTGGCATGCGATACGGGGCCGGTACCCCGGGAAAACAAGCCCTCCTCTTGAAGCTGCTCCCCCGCCCCCCTCACCATCCTAGCATCTACCCGCCCGCACCGCACCGCACCCACGACTCCTCACCACGGCCTGCCGCCCCCGCCTGTCCCGCCGTCTGTCCTAACACCAGCTGAACGTTGTCCCCCCCGTCCCACTGTATCCTAGCCGCCCTCGCCTCATGGCGTGCTAAGAGCCCGCGTACTCCCGACCAGTGAGGTGCTGTCCGGCCGGCCCGCAGGCGGCTCAGACCTCCCGACCAGTGAGGTGCTGTCCGGCCGGCCCGCAGGCGGCTCAGACCTCCCGACCAGTGAGGTGCTGTCCGGCCGGCCCGCAGGCGGCTCAGACCTCCCGACCAGTGAGGTGCTGTCAGGCCGGCCCGCAGGCGGCTCAGACCTCCTGCTCGTCTTCGTCCTCACTCAGCCCCAGGCGCTCAATGGCAGCCTTGATGGTGGCGGCGTCGCTGGAGCTGCAGCCGCTGTAGCTGAGCGCCAGCTCGAACGACTGCTGGGCCGCCTGCGGGAAGGAAGCGGCAGTGTGTGTGCGTATGTGTGTGTGGTGGTGGGGGTTATAAGAGAATCCGCGAATCCACGGCCGACAAACCAAGGGCGGGGAGGATTTGGGCGTGTGAAGGGCAGCGGTCGTGTGAGGAGAGGCAGATGCGGGAGACGTGGGTTGCATGGGTTGCAACAAACGAAAGGCGTGACTGCGGACAGGGAGTGGGTGCACCGCATTGCTGCGACCTGCACTCGTTGCGACCCGTACTCGCTGCGACCACACCGGGATGTTTTTGTTGGGCTTTCCAAGGTGCCCGAACGGCAGGCTGCGGCTGCGGCTGCCGCTGCCCCGTCCACCCCCTTCCACACCGCGGCTGCGGCTGCCGCTGTCGCGTCCAAACCGTGTCGAGCGCCGTCCCGCCCCTCGTACCGTTAGGTTGTTCAGGCGCTTGTAGAGCTTGCCCATTTGGAACGCCACGCTTGCTTCCCCTGGAGCAACCCGCTGTAGCGCCTCCAGCTCCGCCAGCGCCTGGGGTTGATGTGCGGTTGAGTGGTCGGGAGCACTCAGTTCGGTGGACGGGGGCACTCAGTTCGGTGGTCGGGAGCACTCAGTTCGGTGGTCAACAGCCCAGACGGCCCAGGCTGCAGCCACCGACCCCTCGCCGACCCGCGGGTCAGTCCGCCCGCACTTACCTCCCCGACTCGCTCCCCCGACGCCAGCACTGCCGCTCGCTCATAGCGCGCCAGCGGATTGGCTGGGTCCAGATCGATGGCTTCCTGCGAAGGCAGGGCCAAGGGCCGAAGTGGGCATGTGTGGGGGGGACTGGCGGGGTGAGGGCGAGGAGGGCTTTGGGACCAGGCAAGAGCGGAGAGCGACGCGGGGGTTGCGGCTGGGCGAGGGGCGGGAAGGAATGCGGCACGGGGTGGGTGGGTGGCGCCTGCGCGGTCTTTGGTTGGCCGGCGGGCGCACCACTCCACCAGGGCCTTATCCCCTCCTGCGCCTTACTTCCACCAGGGCCTTATCTTTTCCCGTCCCCCGCCAGTAAGAGCTGCACCATTGCCCCCACCTCACCCCCCCACCCCCATTCCTTTTCCCTGCCCATCAGTCCACGGGTATCCCCCATCCGGTCACCCCGTCGCCTTATCTTCCCCCCCTCCTCCCCAACGCCATGTCGTGTAACCGGTCTTCATGCCCCGGCCCGTCCCCCCCCCACACACACCTGCAGCTTGTCCAGTGCCACCGCGTGCTGCCCCAGCTTGGCTGCGCTCATGCCCACGTAGCAGCGCAGTACGGAGGAGCGCGGGTTGACACCAGCAGCCAACCGGAAATTCTGCAGCGCCTCGCCGTACTTTTCTTGCCGGTAAGCGATCTGGCCCAACCCATACCTGCAGGGTGAGGGGCAGGGGCAGGGTGAGGGGCAGGGGAGGGCAGCGTAGAAAACCGTGCGTTTGTCACATGAGATCCAGCAAACGGTAGTCTAGTAGGAGACCAGTTTCTTACCAGGGGTTCCTTACCCACGTGCCTCCCGCAGGGGAGGGCCGGGCAAGGATCCGTAAAACCCTCCCCTCCCCGCGCAACCCACCCGCGCGCCATCAATCCCGCTTTCCACCCCGCCCCCGCCCTTCTCCCCCGCCTCTCAAGGCCCCGTCTCACGTGGCGTTGTAATGCCGCGGGTCCAGCTTGAGCGCGGAGCGGTAGCATGCGGCCGCCTTGTCGTAGTCCTCGTTGGTGTAGTACTCGTGACCGGCCAATGTGTAGGCGTAGGTGAACGTGGGGTCCACCTGGAGGGAGGCAGGGAGGGGGGAGATGGCCCGGTCACACGACAGGAGGCAGGGGAGGAAGGAAGACTCGTGTAAGATAGACGTTTCGAGATGCATGCTGGAGGGAGGGGGGAGGGAGAGAGAGGGGGGGGGAGGGGGAGGGGAGGCAGGGAGGGGGAGAGGTATGGGAGGCAGGGACGTGCGTCCCAGAGAGGTTATACACTATCCTATCGGTTGCTTTGCGGCACGTGACAAACACGCGATCGCCCGCTGTCGCGACACAATGCCGGCTTTGGCAATCCTCCTACTCAGTGTGTGTACTACCCCCACCTGCACCGCCCGCAGGAAGAACTCGATGGCGGCCTCGTGCTCCTTCTGGCCGCTGAAGAGGTTACCCATGACGCACCAGGTCTGCGGGGGTTGGCGGGGAGTGGAGGCGAGAAAACCGGTTCACACAAAAAAGTAAACCCGAAAACCTACGGGGGAAACGATTCACGGAGGCGTTATTTCTAGGGGTGAGGTAAAAGAGCGGATTGGGAGTGGGGCATGAACCGGTGAGCTGATGGCGGAGAGGAGGCATCCGCAAGCACCTCTCTCTCCCCTCCCATCCTTGTCCTGCTGCTCCGAAATCCACCCACCTGCGGCGCCAGGCGATCCGTGGCCACGCACTCCTGCGCCAGGTGGCTCAGCTCGTACTCCCGCTTGGTATGCCACAACACGGTGCTGTACACCTCCATGCCCTCCACCCGCGTGCGGTCCAGCTGCCGGGCCTGCTCGAAGCTCTGCATTGCGTCGGCGCGATGAGGCAGGGGAGAACCAAGTGAAGGATGCGATGAGGCAGGGGAGAACCAAATGAAGGATGCGAAGATGCGGGTGGGTTGATTTGCCGCTGAGCCATAAAGACTCCCTCCAGGGAGGACCAGCAAACCGGACGGCGGTCCGGTGCAGGGAGGCGGAGGAGCGATTCGTTGGGTTCCTCATACAACCCTCGTGACTGCTCCTTAGGCTCTTGCCACGCAGCTTGGGCTCTTCAACTCTTGCCAAGCAGCATGGGCTCTTCGGCTCTTGCCACGCAGCTTGAGCTATTAAGCTCTCGCTACGCAGCTTAGGGGCAGTCAGGTTTCCAGATGTACACGCGGACGATCGGGCTGCCGAGTGCGCATGTTACCAAATGACGCAGTTGACCGTCCCCGCCCCCCTCACTGCCCCCCCGATCAAATCCGCCCCCCGCCCCCGCCCCACCTGCGCCGCCCGCTGGTAGTTCATGCTCTCAAAGTGCGCCCGCCCCAGCGCGCACATGACCCACGCCGTGCGGTACTGCCCCATGGGCAGGCGGCTGAGGGCCGCAATCGCCTCCGAGCAGCGGTACGCCGCCAGGTGCCGTACGCCGTCCATGAGGGGGACCAGCAGCTGCAGCAGCGCCGCGCGACTCTCCACGAAGGCCGCAGCGCCCTGCTGCAGCTGCAGTTGCTGGTGTTGTTGTTGTTGCTGGTGTTGCTGGTGGTGTTGGGGCGGGGGGGTGTCTGCAGGGAGGGAGCGGGCGGGCGGGAGGGCCGTGGAAGGGGTGCGGAGAAGCCGTGTGGGCTTTGACGAGGTGGGGGCGTGGAGGGGAAAGGAGGAGGCGTGGGTGAGAAAGAAGTAGCAATTGGGCCTTATGGGTTAGGGAGGCGTGAGTAGAGGAGCGGGGCGAGAGGAGGAAGGGGAGGAGGAGAGAACCCCGGGTGTGGCTTGAGCTGCCCCCGACGCGGCGGAGGTGTGAAACGCGGCCGGGTGTGTGGGTTTTAGGGATTTACGACGCCGGGTCACTTGGGCGTCTTGCCGCGGGAGCGTCCCGCGACTCGATAACGCTTTTGTGCCGCAAACCCATCGGTGTGCGAAACAAGGGGGCCAGGCAAGGGGGCACAGCGCTGTCTCACCCGCTGCGCCCTGCCCGGGCCGAGCTCCCAGCTGGCCGCTGAAGGCGGAGAAGAGCTGCTGGGGCGTGGCAGCGGCCGCGGCGGCGCCGGGGCCCGCCAGCTTTGCGTCCGGATGCAGCTGCTGCTGGACGGGGGCCGGCGGCGGGTCCCGCGGGTCGGGCATGTTTTGGCTGTCGCCCTGCAGGTGGGGCAAGGGGATCCCGGAGCCGAGGGAGGGCGCGCGTAAGAGCCGAGCAGCTGCGTGCAGGGACGGCTGCATAGCAATGCAAGTTAGCAACCAAGTGGTCACACACGAACACAGATGTGGGCCCCGCATCCCGCATCACCCACCATGCGCCAGATACCGTCACCGGCACCGCCTACACCCACCTCGAACACCAGCTCCCCCCCAGCCCACCAGCTACACTTCCCATGTCGAGTTACCGGCTCTTTTATGTACCCCCCCCCAGCCCAACCAGGCATCCGCTACCGCCCGCCTCCGCCTTCACCACCCCAAACCTCCTCCCCCATCCCTCCCTTGTCCCCCCCTCCCTTTCCCGGTCCACTGGCTTCCTCGTCGCCCTCCCTCCCTCCAAGAGCCCACCTCGACATAGCTCGCTTGACCCGACTTGGCCTGTCCCACGGCGCTGGCGGTGGCACTGGGCCCGCCGTACAACGTAGGGTACAACTGCTGTTGCGGCGGCGGCGGCGGCGGCGCCGCCCCCGCCCCGCCGCCGCCCGCCCCGCCAGTGTGCACCTGAGTGGCCGCAGTCGCGCTGTTGAGCGCCGCCAGCCGCTGGCTGCGCCGTACGCTGGATCGCGGATCCGAAAAGAGCTTATTCGACACCTTCCGGACCTGAGCAATCGGGCGGGGAGAGCCCGGTTTGTTTCGGCTTCGGTTGGGAGTTGGGGAGGCTGGGATAGCGCACGGCGGAGGCCGCTCATAGTCTAAGGGTTGAACCCTCCCCCCCCCCGACGGCGGCTCAGCCCTACTCCAGCCGCATTCGGCGGAGGTTCGAGGCCCGCCCGGCGCAGCAAACACATCCAGTCAGTCATGCTGTTCAGTCCCGACCCCACCCACCAACAACACCGGCTCCTATCCCACCCAACGCCTTCGCGCCCGCCCCACCTTGCCCTCGTCCACCATTCGGCTGATTCGCGGATGGCCGCTGCCCGAGCCCGCCCCCGTGCCGCCGTGGTGCCCCCCGGGGGGGCCGCTCGGCCCGGCCCCGCCGCCCGTGGAGGCGTGCGGGCCGGCAGAGAAGCCAGGGAACGGCACTGCGGAAAGGGGTTTCGGCAGCGCGCGGGTTGGTGGCAGTCTAGGGTATGCATCGCAGGGCGGGTTCAGAGGTCGACCAGGGAAGACGGCATGAAGGCGTGAACGCAAGGTCCCTGATCCAAAAGGATTGGATGCCTTGGTCCGCGAATGGGTCGGCTCGGGTGAGGGCGACGTGCTGGGACGGCAAGCCGCCCCTTGCAAGATCCGGTTGCGAGATCCCCTTGAGAAATCCCATCGAGGGACATGTGTTCCAAGGCGAGGTTGTGGTCCACACCAAGTCACCAACACGGGTAGCCGCTCGGCCACCCGCATGCCCCGCTCCAGGGTGGGTTCCCCAATATTCCCCAACCCCCTTCCCCCGCACTTCGCCCATCCCCCGGTACAGAAGGACATCCCCAAACCACACCAGCCGGCTGCCCTTGCCACACCCTGAACCCCGCACTGCCAGCTGAGACACGCGCTGCCCTTGCCACACCCTGAACCCCGCACCGCCAGCTGAGACACGCGCTGCCCTTGCCACACCCTGAACCCCGCACTGCCAGCTGAGACACGCGCTGCCCTTGCCACACCCTGAACCCCCCACTGCCAGCTGAGACACGCGCTGCCCTCCAGCTGCACTCGACGTAAACCGCACATCCCACAGTTTCCCGTCCACTCCTCCCCCTCCCCCCTCTCGGCCGTGGCTTCGCGGATTCTCTTATCAAACCCCCCCACCACACCGGAACTCCCCCGTCGCGCACCTTCAGAATGCCCCAACCCATGCTGCTGCTGCTTCTGCGGCGGTGCCGGCGGCTGCGGCCCCATACCCGCGGGCGCCGGAGTCGCAAAGATGCCGCCGCCGCCGGTGAAGCGAAATAAGTGCGAGCTCGTGCTGGGGGGGGCCCCGCCGGCGCCGCCATCGCCTCCATTGGCCGGCGCTCCGCTGCCGGCGCCGCCGTCCCCTGGCTGCACACTTGCCGGCACGCTACCCGCCGGGAGCACCCCAAACCCAAACCCAAACACCCCGCCGCCGAAGGGAGGCACGGGCGAGGCGAATAGTCCCCCCTGGCCAGGCATCGGCGTCTGGAACAGGATGCTGCCGCCGCCGCCCACTCCGCCGCCGCCGAACGTGGGCGGGCCTTGCGCGCCAGAAGCAGCCGCTCCGAAGCCGGCGAAACCAAAGCCGCCGCCAGTTCCTGCGCCGCCGCTGCCACCTGTGCGGTATCCCCCCGCGCTGGTGCCCGCCGGCCCGCCTGGCTTGTGCTGCTGCGCGGCTGTCCGCCCGTGGTGGGTTTCCTTGGCACCGCCGCCTGCGGCGGCGTGGCCGTGGCGGCCGTGGTGGTGGCCGCCCCCCTGGTGGTTTTGCTGCTGCTGCTGCGGGTGCGGGGTATGGTGCGCAAGCGCCGAGCTGATCTGGCTGGAGGTGGAGGGGCTGGGGCCTTCGGCCGCGGCGGGCGGCGGCAGCTGCGCTAGGCTGCAGACCTCGGCCGCCTCCTCGTCGCCGCCTGCGGTGGCCGGTGCAGGGGTGAGTGCTGACCAGCGGAGAGAGGCGGGTGTAAGGCCGCCGCGCAGGGCAGTGCCGCGAGGGGGTTCCGATACGGCGGCCCCGAGGCCGCGAAAAAGGAAAACGGACAGGGTCTTGCGACCGATCCACGTTAGCGGGCCAGCGTGTGTGGCGACAAGGACAGGCACGTGTGTGGCGACAAGGACAGGCAGCGGTAAGGACGGGGCAAACGGCCCCAGCCCGTCGTGGCTGCGGCTCCCCCCGGGGGTCGGCGGTCCCTGAGGGCCAGCAGGACAGCGGCCCTGCATCAGCGCCAGGATGCGCGGGACCTAGGTGCGGCGCAGCGACGTGACGTGGACGTGACGTAGACGTGACGAGGAGGTGACGTGGACGTGACGAGGAGGTGACGTGGAGTGACGTGGACGTGACACGAACGGGCACGTACCCACAGCGCACAGCTCCTCGTAGGCGGACCACAGCAGCGGGTTGAGCCGCAGCGCCCGGAAATAGTAGTCCTTGGCTTCGCTCATGCAGTTGGTCAGGCGGCAGACCTTGCCCAGCAAGTAAAGCCCCGCGTAGCCGAAGGGGATCTGTCCCGCGGTGCGGGAGGGAGAGGGGGAAGGGAGAGAGAGAGGGCGACGTGTAGGGCAGCGATGCACAAGGAAGCGGGTGGGGGCTGGGTGTGTGGGGGCTGAGCGTGTGGGGGCTGGGGGCGCAATGCAAGGCACAGCTGTGGCGGGTGCCGCTGCAATCGAGCTAGGGAAAGCAGAAGAGATGTAAGCAACGAGCCTCAGGTGGGGCTCGCCGTTGTGGCGCCGGTTTGCGGGGCCTGCGCACCTCCGCCTCCCCCATTTTGAGCAGCGCGTCCTTCGCCTCCGGGTAGCGGGACATGCTGAGGCAGCACACCGCCAACAGGTACCGGCTGCGCTGCGAGTTGTGGCCTGAGGCGCACCGGGACAGGGGGCGCGGGGGCAGGAACATCCGAAGAGGCCAGCGGTCGTGAAGCGGGCGGAAGCGAGGCGCGGCAAGTAGTGAGGCAGGGCAGGTCGCTGAGGGGGCAAGGTGCCCCTGATCCGGATCGCTATCAGGGAAGCGCAGGGCCGAAAAGGAAGCCGCGAGTTTGGCATATGATGGGCGCGTGAGACTTTGAGGGAGGTCGATTCAGCGGGTGCTGCAGCTGTGCGGCTCCGGATCCGCATGCTAATGCAGCAGGGCCGGGGAGGCTTGGAGGTGGCACGGGGAAGGTTGGGGTGTGCTAGCGGGCCCCGCAGAGCGCTGGGCCAATAAGCGCAGGGGCATGGAATAACATGTATGTGATCCAGGGAGGCATATGCACCTTGCAACAGGATGAGGATGCCGCAAGGCAATCGCCGGCGCTGCCGCCATGCGCGCCCATGCGCTGCACCCCCGGAATCACAACCCTAACGACGGGGATGGCGCATGAACCAGAGGGAGCATGCGGCCGGCATATGGCGGGTTTAGAGCTGCGCTTGAATCTTGGCCACAAGGTGCTTACAATACAGGGAGGGCGGGGCTCCCAGTATGCTGGCAGGCGGTGAGTGGCCCCCCCCTCCGGTATGACGCCCAGAACCCACCTTTCAGCAAATGGTACGCTCTATATGACTGGTTACAGTGCATGTAGCATGTAGCCAAGAGTTGCTGATTTTGCTGCGTTCGGGAAAGCGGGCGACATAAGGAAATTTCCGAGATTGCCTCAGGCCCGACAGCCCGCTCGCCGCACCTCGTTGTTGTGAAGCGCCACCAGCCGCTCTCCAAGAAATTTGGCATTGTCATATTGAAACAGTCCAAGGCTCTCCTGAACTGACGCCGTAAGCGCCTGTTCCGCCATAACGTCCAGTTGCGCGCAATGCCCGCACCGCCTGGGCCCGTGAGGTATAGTGTCAAACTAAACACGCGCGGTAATGTTGCATCAGTACTTCAGGCATCCTTTTGAGGTCCCCAGGACGTGAACGTGGTCCCGCACTACGTAGACGTTTGCAGTCAAATGTCAAATTGGTAAAGGTTAACAAATGCAGCCATTGGCAGGATTGACGCTCAGCTCAGTGGACCGCATGCGCAGACTGCGCCAAGTCGACGAGCAGCACGAGCTGTTTGAACGCGCAGCTGCACGGCACCAAGCGACGGGTCCATGAACGATGCCCCTAATTCAACCACTAAAATGCCTCAAACCGTAGGATTCACTCTAATGCACATGAGTTTGTTAGCGATGATTAGGAACCCCAAAATTGACGTTATATGCTCGAGGCAGGGTCCCGTTTACCTGCACCATGTAGGACGCTAAACTATTTGAGATCATTATAACATATTTAGGATTCTATACGCTCGTCAGGTGAAGCAGCGCTGTCGCCGGAGCGGGAAACCATGATTTTGGTCTGGACGTGCCTTTTTGCAGCCCTTGGAGGCTTCTTATTCGGGTGCGTAAGGGGGTTGTTATGTGGTTGCTGGGATGGGTATGTATCAATCCCTTCTTGATGGGCAGGGTCGCAAGCACGAATACCCTAAACCCAACGTGAACGTCATATGACGCTCCACGTACCATCACTACCACCTCCACGTCGTCATTACTCGCATACCCTGCAAGATACATATCTCTCAACGACTTACCGCGGCGACAGTAATGCTATAGGACGGCGGTAACGCACGACAGGCAAAATGCGGTGGAGGGGATAACTCACGCCTGCGTGCCTGTAAAGCAGCTGGGGCACGAACATTCCCTCGCCTCAGCCTATTTTTTGCGGCCCTCCACCGTTCAAATTAACCTAGTATACCACTTTCCCAACCCCAGCATGCGCGCTGGCCCCATCCTATCAGCCACGCACACAACGGGCTTACTCTAGAGGGGTCACAGGCCCCTCACGCCCCTCTTCCCGCATCAGGTTGGGGTAGATTGATTCGGCGGTCTTTCCGTATCGGGCAGGGTAGCTACCCGTGACCAGTGCTAGGCGCGGCTAGATATGTGACGATTAGACGCACGTTGCACTTCGATCCTTGTGTCTTGCTCCCACCCCTTGCCCCGACGTTCACTCTGAGCACACGTGCACGCAGCCATCAGCATCGTCATCAGCATCGCCGTCAGCATCGCCGTCAGCATCGTCATAATCACTATTGCCGTCAGCATCGCCGTCAGCATCGTCATAATCACTATTGCCGTCAGCATCGCCGTCAGCATCGTCATAATCACTATTGCCGTCAGCATTGCCGTCAGCATCGCCGTCAGCAGCATCGTAACCATCATCGTAGTCAGCATCGTAGCCACGCAACGCACGCAGCCCCACTCTCCGCATCGGGGATGGGTCGGCCGAGACTGGGCGAAGCGCAGTTTGGGTTTCCTGGCCGGGACGGTGGTTGCTGGCCCCTTGGCACGCAGCCCTTGGCAGCACTAGGAATCAGCTGGATGCAGCTGGATCCTACTCCACCTTGCCCGGTGTGCGCTTCGGCCGCCCGACGGCGTGGTGCCTCCAGGGGCTCCGGCCGCGTTTGTGGCCGCGCCCTTACATTTGCACCCATTCCATGCGCACCCGCCGCCCCATGCAGGGCTCACCTGCTGCTCCACCCCAGCCGAATCTCACCTCCTCCGTCCTCACCCCACCTTGCGCCGCAGATATGACTTGGGCCTTATCGGCGGGGCGCTCCTGCAGGTGTGCCGTCACCTGCCTCACCCTGTCCTGAACATCAACCATTTTACTTCCACGTTGTCGCATGAAGCGCGTTCGGAGCCAAGCCCCAGCCACGCCACAAGCCCACACTGCACATACTCCATTCCCGCGGTTTCCTCCATCTCCGTAGATCCAGCGATACTTCCACATCACCAGCTCGGTTACCCTGGAGCTCATCGTGGGCATGGCCAAGCTGGGCGCTGCGGTGGGGACCTTCCTGGGGGGGGCCGCGATGGCGCGGTACGGCAGGAAGAGGGCGCTGGCGCTCAACAGCATCGCCTTCACCCTGGGGCCGCTGCTGATGGCGCTGGCGAGCACACCGTGGTGCGTGCTGGGGGTCGTGCGGCCATGTGGGGGCGGGTGGGGTGAATGCGACCCGTGAGGGGGTTCGGCATTCATGGGGGGCGGGGGGCACCCAAAGCCAGGGTCTGCTCTGGTTCGCGTTATCACGTCATGATAAGATGCCCTAATGATAAGATGCCGCATGTGGTATGTTGCATGATGGGAGCAGCCAGGTGCAGTCCCTACAGGATAGGCGCACAGTTGTTGTATATGCACCCGCGGGAGCGGAAACGACGGGCCGGACTTCCGTACCGTCTGTACCGAATGCCGACGTCCATCTGCCTGCTTGGCTCCCAGGTTGCTGGTCCTGGGCCGCTTCATAATCGGAGTGGGCATAGGCATCTCGGCCACTGTGTCGCCCGCCTACATCGCCGAGCTGGCGCCGGCGCCTATCCGCGGGACGCTGGTTCAGCTTTACGAGGTGAGCTGCCATATGACGAGACCCTGGGGCGCTTTCCGGGATAGAGAGGAGATCCAGGAGCTGGCAATGGAGGAGGGAGGACTCCGAACAGGATAGAGGGGAAGCCACGGCACCAGGACGGGACGATTGCTGAGAAGGGCTGGATTCCAAGGTCAGGCGAGGAGCGCCAATTGGCATCACCGCGTGACTGTAATTAGCATGAGAATGACTGGCCGACGAATGACACGCGACAAACAGTAGGCAGGCAGGGGCGGGTCGTGCAGCAGCTGCTGCAGTGGTTCGCGTCGGCGGGCTGTGCGGAACTCGCTTTGGCCTGGAGGCCGCCGCCGGCATCATGGGTGCACCGGTTTCCTTAGGTCAGATAATTTAGGAACAGACTTAGGAAGTGTAACCCGGGGCCCTACGCTCTACTACTCTGCGCACGCGGATAGCCCGGCGTGTCGGCCTCCTCCCCAAATCCGTATCCATCGGGGCTGCGAGTTTTGGCCGTCTGTTTACGTTCAACCTGTCCTGGGGGGGTCGTCCCGGCATTCCGGGTGTCGTGCCACCAGTGGTGGTTTTACCGTGCCTGCTGTTGCAACCGTTTGGACTCGGTCCGCAGCAACCAGCCAACGGCGTTGGGCCAGGCCTGCCCGCGGCCGCCCTCGCTAACACGCCCTCTTAACCTCCCTGACACGCCCCCTCAATCTCCCTGATAAACCCACCCAACCTCCTGCTCGCGACCCCAACCCCACAGGTGATGCTGTGTATTGGCATGCTATCAGCGCCGCTGATGGACTGGGCGCTCAGCCGGAACAACTCGGACAGCTCCTGGCGGATCATGGTGGGTAGCGGTGGGGCTGCCTGCTGCCTGCCCGCCTTCCTGGCTGCCTGGCGAGGTGCCCTCGCATGTCGAACCCAAATGCACTGCCTGCCTGTCTGACTGGCGAGGCGCTCTCGCATTTGTTACCAACCGCACTGCACCGCACCAAGCACCATTGTCATGCCCCACAGCAGTCTTCACCTGTCGCGGATACCAGGCGTAACACGCAAATGCCCTGGCTCCGGAACCAACGCCGGTGAAACGTACGTGCCGGCGCTGGGGCGTGGCACACACGTCGCCCACAGCAGCGTACAGGTGCTGTGGTCCCTCGGGTCTTGGCAGCCCACCCGGCGTATCCTAGCAGCAGCAGCACCAGCGAGCTCCCATCCCATGCACTTGCGGAAGGGCGCAGCAACGAGTAAAGCAGCTGTGCGGGTTTCGGTAACTCGCGAAAGGGTTGTCGTACGGACACGTGCATTCAGCGGTCGCGCGCTGACGTTAGTGGAGCGCGCCGTACAACATGATCCCGCCGGCCCCCGACGAGGGCCGGAGGCGCAAACCCTGGCTTGCCCCCCTCACATCAGTGTCCCAGGAGAGGGTTCGCTACTTCGCTTGCTTTTGCACGCTATCGGCTTGGCTGGCACGAAGTATGACTGCTGCAGCCGTAGCGATGCGCTGGCACCCAATGGCGCCTTCGGCCCAACCGTCATCTTCTGTCCATTCACATATCGATGGCCCCAGGTGGGCCTGCCCGCGCTACCTGGCTTAGCACTGGCAGCGGCGCCGCTTCTGCTGCCTGAGTCGCCCCGGTGGCTGGTCACACGCAACCGGCTTGATGAGGCGCTGCAAGTGCTGACCACCGTCATGAGGGGCAGCGGGCGGCTGACCATGGGGGGAGGTGGACTCTGGAGCGGCGGCTACACACGCATGGCGGACAAGGTGGGCGATGGTGGGCTTGGGATGGGTGGAGCCTGGAGCATCTTAGGCGTTGCACGAGAGGGGACCATGGATGCGGAAGGTAAACAAGTCATATTGCAACATACAGCTGGCCGCATTCCAAACACAGCAGCTTCGGCAAGTCGGGGGTATTCAAAAATTGGCTTAGCTCCGGAACTAGGTTCTCGACAGGAGAATAACCTCGGCAAGTTGGTGTATTTGCTTCGCACTACCAATAAGAATTTCACCAATAACCCACATCAACGTTGGCTTTGCGGGAATTGCGGGCACGAGATATTTCGTAAACGAAAGAGGCTTGTCTTCAGAATCACACATTAGGATGTCGATGCTAACAGGTATAACTATGGCTCAGCTTTCGGCCTCCAATCAGCGGCCGTTCTTTTGCAGTGTGGGGCAAAGCAGCCGACATCGCCGCCTTTCCGCTGTTAAAGTTGCGGCCGGCCGTGCAGCTGGTCAGGAAAAGACTAAGGCAAAAAAGGAAACAGGCCCGCGGCAGTGCCCCTGTGGTTCTGGCTTGCAATACCGAGACTGCTGCGGGCCAATCGTCGCCGGCGCGTGGGCTCGCACAGCGCCAGAGCTTGCCAGGGCGCGCTTCACGGCGTCAGTGTTGGGCAAGGCGCAGATGCTTGCCGACACAACGCATCCGGAGGCGCTCGACGCCATTGGCACTAAGCAGTCCCTTCTGAAGAAAATGGAACAGCTGACGCGAAACCGCAGCTCCGGCGAGCAGCCGCCTGCCCTGGCGGACTGCGTCCATGGTCAGTCACAAGACGACCCAGATGCCTGGTTTGTGCTCCTGGGTGTCTCTTTTGGAGCCCCAGGGCTGGAGACCGTGTACCCCGTCGCGGAACTCTACCGTAAGGACAGCGGTCGGTGGTGGTACATGGACACACCGAGGGAGTTTCCCGTATTGGAACAATTCGTGAGCTTTTTGGAACGCTACGGCAACCAGGATGACTTCAGTGCGGGCCCGGTCCCAGGCCGCTACGAGTATACCTGGCTGACCTTGCCGCCACGCGCCTTGTCAGACGCAGCGGCCCAGGAACGGCCACAGTGGCTTGCCGACGATTGGCCCGCCAGCGAGCAGCAGGGCTGGGTGTACCTCGACACAGCGGTCGACCCGGAGACAGGTCTCACGGCAGCCCAGGCCGCGGCCCAGACGCAAGAATTCCTGAACGCTGCGCTGCGCGACCCCAAAATGGACTGGGATTCGTACTACTTCCGCTTCGGGCGCTTCATGGAGTAGACGCGGCCGCGGTGGCGGCTCCAGCGCCGGTCCGCATCGCGGGCCCTTTGTGCGTGTTTCGTGGTCGTGCTTTAAGCATTTTGTTCCCTTATAGCCATGGCCAGTTTTTGCGTGGTTTGGTGGGTTCGTGCGCGTGTGTGTGTGAGGGGGGGAGGGTTGATTGGGCGAAATAGCATTCTGGGTAGGTCGTATCAGGACAGGCCCCTGGAGGGCTGGGGGCTGGTATATCCTGCGGAAGAGAACCGCTGGCTAGGGCGCGTCCATGACAAGGCCCAGTAGAGGAGGGTATACAGCAGCATAGGGAAGTCGCAACCCAGCATCCCGCTAAAGCAGCCAGCAGCCTGGTCCATGCTGTCTACGGCGCACAGGCCCTCAGCTACAGTCGGCTTGTGCCTGTCAGTCGGGCACTTGCCGGTGCCGTGCGGTCTTGCTGCGCCAGACCGGCAGCCGTTGAGAAGGGCTTCCGCACCCTGGGGTTCCCACAAGCCTGCGGTGAGCGGGCTTGAGAAGACAAAAATCACGTATTCGCCACCATCCCGCTTGACCCGGTGTTGCGCACCTACGCTGGCCGATAGCGTTAGATAACCTGTGCTGTATGCTATAAGCGGCACACGCGCTTGGCCCTTTCACCCACCCTCGATTTGCAACGTGTCCGGCCATCCATCATTTTATCCTTGCCTAATACCCTCGTCGCCTCCGCGTCGTGCCGCCCACGCCCTCCCCTCCACACAGGACATGGCCAGCGGCCGCGGAAGCGCCGCCGCGACCGACGACCAGGCGGTACGGGATGCAGAGGACGAGCTGCTGCAGCTCTGGAGCTGCGTGGAGCTGGATCGGAACGCGGTCATGGTGGGTCGGACATGTGTTGGGTGTTGCGGCGCGGACGCATGCGGTGTCGTGGGATGGCCAATGGTCGTCGTGATGGGTCAAGCGCGTACCGAGGTTGAGGCGTGCGGGAGGGGGCTGAGTTCGCGAGGGTGCTATCCGGATGCGTCGCACCTTGCAGCATCACGTATCATACCGTAAGCTGCGTCGTTGTCGGGCATGGACGTTTTTGCTCAGTCGCTTATCGGTTGACTGGGCCGTGCTGGACACCTGTACCTACCCAATGATCCCCGCTGCCATCCGTGCTACATAGCATAGGCGCCATGTCGGCAACTGTTCCTACAGCTTGACCCTCACTGCTGTTCGAACGCGACCGCGTGCAGGAGCGGCGCCGCAAGCTGTGGCGCAGCCGGCAGAAGCAGGGCGGGCAACGCTGGGGCCGGCTCGGTTGCTGGAACCAAGAGCTCGGCCGCCCCAAGCCTCCCTCCCTGGAGGCCATTCCTGAGGAGTCCAACTCCCAGCTCTCCTCTCCCTTGCGTCATGGTGGGCTCTCTCCACGGCGCTCCTGCGGCGAGCTCCAGGGTGGGCAGCAGGAGCAGCTGCGGCAGGTGGCAGCAGCACTGGGTGGCGGCGGTGCTACTGCCGGCGCGGTGGTTGGGCCGAGAGGAGCGGAGCGGCTGGGGTCGCCGCCACATCAGCACGCGGACGGCAGTAGCAGCAACTTCGGCGGGATGCCGGGAGGAATGCGCGGACGCAGTGGCAGCAATCCCGACGGCGGCGCGGGCAGTAGCGGTGGCGCCAGCGCTCCAAACGGGCTGTTCGGTGGCCGCCGCGCCAACCCGGAGGCGTACCGGCCGTTAGCGGCGAGCGACGCTGGCCCCGATCTGGTTCCAAACACGGGTAGGTTTGCACATCTCTCCGCATATAATCCAACCAAGCCGGCATATAATCCAACCAAGCCGGCATATAATCCAACCAAGCCGGCTTATCAATTCATGTATATCTTATATTCCCGGCGATTTGATAAGCCGGCTTGGTTGTCAGCCATGATAGGGGGACCTCGTCGTCAGAGGGACACTTAAACACGTCTGTGAATATCATAGTCAGTAGCTTGCTTTTTTTAAGTACTTCGTAATTTGGCATCTGCATGGGGGAAATAAGAAATGAGACAAAGACAGATTTAAATAACAATAAGAAGCGCTTATGACGTACCTGCCGGACTTGTGTGGTTCCTGGCCCCGGGCCCTGTTGCGATGGCTGCGGCCGCGCCAGACCGCCAACGGCAGCACGTGTGGTTCTCGGCCCCGGACCCTGTTGCGATGGCTGCAACAGGGCCGGGGGCCGAGAACCACACACGTGCTGCCGCCATATATAGCGGCATAGCGGCAGCACGTTACGCTTGATCCGAATGAAGCAGCCTGGCCTAGCGGAGGCCCACCGCAGGTGGCTCAGCGGCGCCAGCTCTAACCTGCAGCCCAGCAGCGTCTTTGAGGTCAAGATGAGCGAGAACATGTGGAGGCAGGGCTATGGGCCCCAGCTGGGGCCCCAGCTGGGGCCCATAGCCCTGCCTCCACATGTTCTCTGTCATCTTAACCTCGAAAACGCTGCTAGGCTGCAGGTGAGAGCTGGCGCCGCTGAGCCACCTGCGGTGGGCCTCCGCCAGGCCAGGCTGCTTCATTCCGGTCGGGTATATATGTTTTTATATATCTACATATTGTGTGCCGGCCGGCTGCCACCGTACACGCGACGTTCCTCGCACCGCCGACGCTACTTTGCGCGCCCTCCCCCCTTCCTCCCTAGCGCTGCCGCGACCTTAATCCGCGCATCTCTTCACGTGCGCGCCTCGCGACTCCCAATACCTTTCTCCTGCTTACAACACCAACCACGCCCCTTTGGGTCTCCTGCTTACAACACCAACCACGCCCCTTTTCCCAACCGTTGTTCTTGAATTTCCTCTTGCGCACCAGGCGCGCGGGAACGGCTGCTGTCTCAACTGTCACACAGTAACAACCCAGATCCGGATCCGAGCCAGACAGCTGCTGGCGGACCTCCGGCTTCCTTGGGCGACATGCCGGGTAGGGGTGTTAGGGGGAATACGCAGACTTTGGGGGAATGCTTAACAGCCCGCTTGCTTGCAACCGTCGGAGCCTATCCGTCGTGATGGTACGGCGAATGTGCTGCAGGATGACTCGCCTCCAGCTTCCGTGCACTGTCTTTCGTTTGCCGCCTTTACGTTAACAAACCACGCCGCTAAGCCTCGTCACGAGCCTGCGGGCGCAGTGGCACTATTTCGGCCACTTCGCCTGCCTGCGCACAGCCCAGGGCCGCCGCGCCTCCCGATCGTGTCCCCTACGTGCTTCCGTAACTTCCGTGCACATCCCGATACGTGACTCCAGCTACGCTTTCCTCACTTACGTCGGAACTTAACGCGGCATCCCGTCCGGCATCTCTGCCCGGCCCTAGGCCCCCGGCATACGCTGCAATCCCCCCGTCCAGTACTTTTCTCAGTTTCGGATAACGGGTTTGCTCTCTACCTTCCACCCCCGCAGGCGAAGAGTCCAGTTTTTTCCGCACCCTGGCCGCGCTGTTGGCGGACATTGGGGCTCTGGCGGTCGGCCCGGAGCGCCGCGCTCTCTGGCTGGCGCTTGGGCTGGCCTTCTTCAACCAGGTGGGGTTTAGGCACACCGCATCCCGCTACCTGCCCTCAAATGTCAAGGGATTTGAAAAGGGACAGTAGTTAACGCTGTCAAACAAGCCTAACGCCATCCTTTTCCCGACCTGAACCATCCTCGCGATTCCCATCCCTGCGATTCCCCTCCCTGGACCTCGGGACCGACCTACCTATCGGGTCCGCCGCAGGCCACCGCCTCCACAGCCATCATCAACTACGCGCCCACCCTGCTGAGCCGCCTGGGCCATGCTGGGGGAGTGGATGACGGCAGCGCCATGCTCTATACCGTCGTCATCGGGATAACCAAAGCAATTGGGGTGGTGACAGGTGGGGCCATTGGGGCGCCGACAGGTGGGGCTGGGGTTAGGGAAGTCGACAAAGGGGACTGGGCCGGCTGCCTACCATGAGTTTCAGGGCTTTCTCACCCAAGCCCAGCCGTCGTTTACGTCGCCCGCCGTTGCGCGCCGAAACTCCCTCCCTATCGGCCGGGGTACGTACGTCCTGACGTCGCCGTACGCCACAACCCCCAACCGCTAACCGCCGCCGCCCTCCCCTCTCCGCCGCCGCAGCGCTGCTGCTCGTGGATCACTACGGGCGCCGGCCGCTGCTGGTGGCGGGGTCGCTAATCTGCAGTGTGGCGCTGGGCGGCCTCACGGTGGCAGCGCTGGCTTGCAACACGGCGCTGTTGGAGGCCGCCATGTGCATATTCACCCTCTTCTTCAGCCTCTCCTGGGCGGGGTTGTATTGGGTGGGTGGCTGGTGCTCGGGGCGGTGGGGAGGGGGCGCGAAAATGCTAGCGAGGAGAAGCGTACTACGACGTAGGAGACAAAATGTGCGCGAATGGGGTAGCGAAGAAACACGCGTTTACCATACGAGAAGAAGCAACCGTTGGACGGATGGGGTAGGACAGGGTTTTAGGATAAGGTGCGCCTGATTAGGTCGGCGGGTATCCATCTGCTTTCTATTCTTCCGCTATTCTGTGCGCACAAAAACTCCTCCGCAGGTTCGTGCCGTTAGCGTACAGTGGATGTGGCATCAGCATGCGCGCGGCGCTCACGCTGCTTGTGCATAGCAGCATGCCGCGCACATTACGGGAGTCCAATCGGTGGCTGGGTCGTTAGCACGCCGCTTCCATGCCCTCCAAATCACCTGTCTGACGGACCATTGGGGTAGTCTTGAGCCAGTTGCCGGCGCCGTCACACACGCCACGCCACCGAGGCACCGCCCTGCGTTGCTTCTTACTGCACGGCACTGCGTTTACGTCGTCCGCCGCTTCATGGTACAATTGTTCGGAACCTTGTTTCTGATCTTGGTCATCCTCTTCCCCCCGCCCCGACCCGGCATAGGTGGTCGTGTCCGAGTTGTTCAGCATGACTGCCAAGTCGGCCGCCACCTCGGCTGCCACTGGTCTCCTCTTTTTGACAGGCGCGTCCGGGACTGCACCTAGGGGTCGAGGGTTGAGCCACCTGACACGTGGCCACGGCTGTGCAGGAAGGCATGCACCACCGGACAGCGATCGCCTTGGCTGGCCCACAGCAGAACACGCTGACCGCACGTGGAATATCCGCAGCTTTCCTTTAACAGTGCAATACTATTGCTGTATCCGAAATCCAGGCACGTCCCCACCTTTTGTGATTGCCTCGGCTCCTGTGCCCTTAGCCTAACCCACGCACCCCTTTTGCAATCAGGTCCATCTCCGGTTTTAGTTTCCTTCCTAATCCCCTCGCTCCCTTTCTGTTCCCTGGCCCGCAGGCGCCGTGACGGATCTGATCTACCTGTCCTTGGTAGACTGGATGGGAGCTTACATCTTCCTCCTCTTTGCTGCCCTCTGCCTGGGCAGTGCAGCCTACGTATGGCGCTGGCTGCCCGAGACCAAGGGCAGGACGCTGGCGGAGGTGCAGACTATGCTTGCACGCGCGTCGGCGGCGGAGGGCAGCGACGGCGGCGGGAGTGGCGGCGGCGGCGGGGCTGGAGATGGAGGGGGACATCAGTGGGTGCAGCTTTGGGAACGACGGCCACCAGAATCATAGGTGATAGGTGATTAGGTATGTTAAGGGTTTAGGGCCAAGGCCTTTCTGGGATTTGAACACTAAAAAAAGGGGTGAAGCATAAATGGCAGGTCGTCAGCGCTACCGCGTGGGATTGTATTGCGGCGGGGCTCCGGCTACTGTCGGATAAGTGGCCGAGGTTGGCTCCGATATTATGGCTTTCTTAAAAATGCAGATGGCTTGGCATAGCGTAGCTCGATCGTATTCGTGTCGTTGGTGGGTCGGGGGGGGGAGGTTACGATACAGCTCCCGTGGAAGGAGATGGCGCACAGGGTATGGAGGGGTGATGTCGCGGCGCGACAGTGTCGAATCCTGCTGATACGGTACATGTGAGGGTTTGGTATTGTAGGGGTGAGGCGTGGGGATTGCGCTATTTTCATTGCGCATGAATCAAGCAGCGTGGTGCTTTCCCTGAGCCTGTCGAGTAGGGTAGTTTCTAGTTTGTGTGGCATGGGGTCGGTGCATATTTGATTCGCATGGCAGCGAGACGCCTGTCCTGAGCTTGCTGCGCCAAGTCCTTTGTGAGGCGGTTTCAAAGAAGGGTGCCTGCAAGGCCGCCCTGGTCGCCCGTTCCCATGGCGATGTTGGTTCCATGATTGCAATGCCAGCGGCGCCTTTTGAACGTAGCCCCCCTGTTGTGAACTCAACTTTATCTCGCGCGCAAGGCTGACGTGGTGTATTGCTGCTCAAGCCGGAGTCAAACAAAGCTGGAAGGGATGGTGGCGAAGGTTGGCGAAGAACAAACTTGATGGCATCGGGTGCAGCAACTAACCCACCACTCGGCCGAGGGGACTGTAATGTGTAAACACTGATGATCATCGTTCGGCCGCTGGTCTGAGGGCTCAAGGGCAACTGGTCTTCGTTCAACCCTTGCTAGCGCTGGTCGGCTGGGCCGATTTCGTGCGCCTCGGATGACAGCGTTCCTTAGTATGGCTAAGTCCGCCTCTGTGCACGTCGCCATCGGGTTGGATAGCCACTGCGGCACGTCGTATGTCCAGGGTTTTGGGCCGGAGGGGGAAGGTGTCGAGAGAGACATACGGCAAGATAGTCGGGAAAGGGGTGATCCGGTCGCCCTGCACCGTCCGGGCATCGCCCGCAACCACGGGTGACGGAGCTGTGCTTTGCGAAAGTTGTCAGTGCTCGGCTGGGTTCGGTTTCTGTGTATCGCGGTAGCTTGGGGGCTATTGCTACAGTAATTAAAAGTAGCGTCGAGCAGTGTCGGCACTAGCGCTCTACATAGCAGCCCCGCGCCTTCCAGACCAGCATATTATCAACAGTACAAGTCCGCCCAAATCAGGATTTGCGTGGTGTCAGGATGTGCATGAAAAGCGTTAGAAGACGAACAGTTGCGAAGCAGCTTCTCCTAACACCGCAGACAGTGAATCCCAATACTGAATTGCTCAAGCCAGACATATATAAAACCTTGAATACTGGTATGCAGCAAACTGTGAGTTGGCATCGGGTCCGGACGTCCGGTGCTCCGGTCGTCCGGAAGTCCCGTCAAATGTACGATGGCAGGACAGCGCGCACAACACGCCCTCCTCGTTGCACTTACGGCCTGCGCCAACCTATTTGTTTATTTGAATTCTGTGCAATACTAAGTGTAACAATATGGCTTTGTTCTGAACGGCATGTTAGACGAGTCTTCAGCAGTAGTGCGACCGGACAAATGGCTACGAGCCAGGGCCAGCAAAGGACGGCTCAGTCACCGTTCAACATCTTCAGAGGTGCAGCAGTAAGTTAAAATCAATCCCTGCATACCCGGGGAGAGTCGGCGCTGGTTCTGCCACCGTTGACCGGCCTCTTTTTGCGCTCGCAGTGGACCCAGGGGAAGAAGAAGGCAAAACAGGCGAAATTGGGTGAAGAAAATAACATGTATTTCCATCCGGAGGTGTGAACGTGTTAAGGATGCCTGTTTGGTAATAAATGGTTTTGCCCTAATCGATTTCTGGATCCTCGACATGTGCAGTTAAAGCGCTGGGTTGAAAAGGGCAAGGAGGAAGAGGCTGAACGAGAGGCGACTGGGCCCCCTCCGCCTCCCGTCGTGGCCGGAGGCAGCACTGGCAGCTTCACAACGACGCCCACGCACAAGTAAGGCACTGCATATATGCATTTATACCAGCTGCGGTCGACGAAGTTGCGAGGCGGCGCCTCACCGCATTTACGAGAAGCGCGCCCACTTGAAGCAAACCACGGTCGCCATGCCTCCGATCACTACAGCTACCAACGCCGCATTCGCGCAACAGTCTTCGAGTCTAGCCTGCATCCACAGCGCAGCGTCTGTGCTTCGCTCGCGCTCACCAGCGCGACTGTCTGGCTCCCTCCCTTCCCCCCAGGCGATCCCTGTCGCAGCGGTATGTGCTGCAGCCCAACCTCTCCATCTCGTCATCAATGGCCTCACTGGCAGGCTCATTGTCCCAAAACGACCTGCTCGGCCTGGCAGGGCCTGGCTACGGTGACGGCAGCTTCTCCGGCCCTCCCAGCGCGATTGGCAGCACCGCACCCTCCCCGCCGCAGTCCGGCAACGGTTTGACACCGCAGGGAGCTTTCGCGTCAGGGCCTCCGTCAGGCGCGGGCATCGGGGCAATGTCTCCCGCCACGTTCTTCGTACCAGCTTCGCCGCAGCAAATTGCCTCACCATCGCCGGGGCGCTTTTTCGTACCACCTCCACCAACACCGGAAGATCGGCCTGTGGAGGGCGGAGTTGGGGCGCCTGCGGCAGAAGAGGGATGTGAAGGAGAGGACGGGCCAACTGACATCGGTGGAACTCACGCTAACAGCGACAACCTCAATAGCAGTGGCACCGGAGTCAGGGCTGACATCCATCCGGCTGACACTCAGACCCACAGCCTGGAGCCGTGCCTGGGCAAAACTACAGATGTCCTGGAAGATGGGGGAAAGCAGAAGCCCTCATTAGATCACTCGGTCTCGCGGGCCTTCAGCACCAATACGGAGCTGTCTCTCAGGAACAGCCTGGTTGCCACCGCATCGGCCGACATCATCGGCTCGCAATCGCATGGCGCCCCTCCCCTTGTATACACAGGCGGCAGCACTATTTCTGCATTGGCTGGCGACCAGCACTACTCCTTGTCATTCCCAGATACGTTTGACCAGCGTCAAGTGGACTCGCCAGTGGCGCTCTGCAGCGCAAACTACCCGTCTGGGGGCCACTTGCTAATGAACCGAGAGGCGCGCCGCTTCGGTAGCGCTGGCCCCAACGCCTCCGACGGCGGCGCTGCGATTTCCTTGCACGAGGGCATGGGTGTCGCGCCCGTGCAGCCCCACGTCCACGGTGGCGAGGTGGTGGCTGCAGAGGACGGTACGCTGGCGGAGGCTGCAGCTGCCGGTGACGTAGAGGAGGAGGAGGAGGCCGAGCTGGTACACGACGGCAACGAAGCGGATGCCGTTGTGCCGGAGCCGGTGGCCACCAGCGGGGCCCCGGACACCAGCGTTAAGCCAGTGTCCGACGACACCGGCGGTGCTGCTGCCCCGTCTGACGCCGCCGCCGTCCCCGCTGAAACTGCCGGCGCCCCAGTCTACTCGCAGTACTACTATCAGCAATACGCGTACCTCTACCAGTACGCCCTGCAGCAGGGCTACGGCGAGGCGGACGCGGTGACGTACGCGCAGTACTACGCAGCTTCATATGCGCAGCAGTACGAGACGCAGGCTCCGGAGGGCCAGATTGGTGGCGTCGCGGCAGAGGGTGAGGGTGAGGGCACCAACGCCGTTGCGGTCGCGGCGGATGGACCCGTGTTGGAGGCAGCGACGGTCGAGGCAGCAGAGGCGGACGCGGCGGTGGTGGAAGAAGCGGCGGTGGTGGAGGCAGCGGTGGAGGAGGCAGCGGCGGTGGTGCTTGCAGACAGCAAGGCAATGGCTGCCCCCCGCGGGGAAGAGGACCCACTCTACTTCACCGCTGTACCTGCAGCCATGGCCACCAGCGCTATGCCGACCTTTGGAGGGTCTACAGCGGCGCAAGGCGTTTTGGAGCCGGAGGCGGTGCCCGTGGTTTTCAGCGCCGCCCCTCTGCCTGCCGACCTCGCCGCAGCCGCGACGGCCGCCACGCATCACCACCAGTCTGCGGTGACGGCCGCAGTGGCTGCTGCCGCAGCCGCTGTCGGACAGCCTCAACCGACGGTCGAGCCCCGAGCTGCAGCCCCCAGGGAGGCTGGCCCCGGATTCATCACCGCTGCTGCAGCTGCTGCGGGGGCGGCTCACCCTACTGGCCCGCTGGGACTGATGGGGCTGGGTGCAGCTGGAGCCAAGCGCTTCACGCAGCTGTCCTCTGCAGCTACCGCGGCCGTCGCCTCACTGGGCGCGACCGTAGCGGCCACTGCGGGAATGCGGCAGGAGGCTGGTATGAGCGAGGACGACTTTGAGCGCATCATGCACCCCGGCGACCCCGCCAAGCTGGACGGTCCGCTGCCCTGGGAGCTGCCAGAGCACCTGCGCACCGGCCGCAAATACCTGGCGCTGTGCGCAAACTGGCAGCTGGCCAACCCCAGCCTGCCGTACGAGCCGCACCTCCTCCTGCAGCAACAGATCGAGGCACTGGTGGCAGTTCAGGAGGCTCAGCAGGGAGAGCTCGTTATTAGGAACGGCAGTGATGTGGCTCTCGCTGCGGAGGGTGGTTCCGGGTCCGGTGGAGGGGCGGTCGCTGGCCCCCCAGTGCAGCAGCCGGTTGAGGCTGAGGAGCTGTCCTCGTACGAACGCGCCTGCCGGCTTGCCCAGTTCGGCCAGCCCGTTCCTGGCCTTGCCACCCAGACGGGCTCGCGACCACACCACAGCCCTGATGCGGGGAGCTTGCCGCCGACGCCGCAGCAGCAACAGCAGCTCGCTGCAACGGCCGCAGCGGAGGTGGCCCCAGCGGCCCAGAACGAGGCGTCTGCCCTCACGGCCGCGGCGGTGCAGCCCTCTGGGCCCGCAGCACCCGAGCAGCGGCTGCCCCACGCTGGTGACGTGGCCGCTGCTCCGGTGGCGAGCCCGGCTGTCGCTGCTGTTGCCGTGCCCGTCGCTCAACCCCTGGACCTGGGCTCCCTGCCTGAAGTGGACAGCCCAACGCTGCGAAGCGACGGACATCCTACACCCGGGTCCGACGACCCCTTCGCTGGGGCCGAGCACATGCCGCTATCCAGGCAGCTCCTGCTCCATGCCTACCCGCTGGACTCTCCCGCGCAAAGGCCGTCCGCACGGATCACCCTGGAGGAGTTGTCCGAGGATTCTGATGCCGAAGAGATTCTTGCGCGGGTCTCCTTCACCGCGACTTCTTCTCTGCCGCCCATGGGGCCGGTTGAGGAGGGCGGCTTGTTGGTGCAAATGAGCGACGCCGCCGCCGCCCCAGCGGCAGCTCAGGCTGACACTGAAGTGTCGACCGGCTGCGACGCCAACACAAAGCAGGCTGTGGAGGAGGTAGCGGCGGCCGTAGCGGACGAGGAGCAGGACGCCGACCTGCTGAAAGCGCCGGCTCCCGCCGCCACGGCCGCCGCCGCCGCTATTGACGCTGTCGTGCAGGCTCTGGAGCAGCTGCGCGCCGGCGCTGCTGCCCCCAACGGCGACGCCACCGCGACCTCGCAGCAGGACAGCACCGCCTTGCTGCTGCAGATCCACTCGTCTCTGGCGCATGCGACGCAGGCACTGGCGGGTATGGGCGTCGATGTCAGCGCGCTTACGTCTCTTGCCGATGCGGCCCAGGTACAGACCCCAGCAGCACCGGAAGGGTGGACGCCCGCTACAGGCACCAAGCGGCAGCGCATGGACTCCACCCCCACCACGCCTACCCGTCCTGCTGCCGGCGTGGCCGCAGCTGAAGGTGTCCTGACGCCTCTGCTGGCGCCAGGTCCTGTTACCAGGGCTGCGCCGGAGGGAGCAGCCGGGGACGGTGCCCTCGCTCCTACTGCCAACCAAGGTGAGCGTTTTCAGCAGCTGGGTCGGCAGTTATTGGACGCATCCGCTGAAGGAGCTATCGCTTCCGGCGCAGCGTTTGGGCTCTCGTGCAGCAAAGTGGACGCGCCTCAGCTGCAGCCGGTGGTGGTGTCGCTGACCGTGGTGGCCCCGCCAGAGGTGGATGTGGCTGCTGTGGAGGCCCAGGTGCGCGCCGAGGAGCGCGGCGCATGGGCGACCCGGTTGGAAGCAGTGGTGGATTCGGAGCGTGAGTCGGCTGCGCTGGTGATCGCATCCGTGGAGCAGGAGCGCGACCGCCTGCAGCTGCACGTGGGTGACCTGGAGCAGAAGCTGGCGACGGTTCAGGCGGAGCGCGACGTGCTTGTGCAGCGGCTGGAGTGCTCGGAGGCGCATGCGCGGCAGGCGCTTGCGGCGCAGGCGGAGGCACAGGTGGAGCATGCCGCCCTCGCGGCCAACGTGTGTGTGTTGTCGGCGGAGCGGGAGGACCTGGCCTTGCAGCTGGCTGCTGAGCGGTCGGAGAAGGCCGCCCTCACTGAGGCACTGGCAGTAACCCGTTCTGAGAATGCGGACTTGCGGCGGCACTATGCCGAGCGCTTCAGCTCTCTCACGTCCGAGCTGGAGGCGACCCGCGGGTCCCTTGCTGAGCTGCAGTCGGAGCATGACGAGCTGCTGCTGTGCCTGGGCCAGGAGAGCACCAAGGTGGCGGTGCTGACGGATGCGTTGCGTGACACGGGTTGCGATCCGGAGCCCATGCTGGAGCGGATCGAGGCTGAGTACGAGACCATGGGGCTGGGAGCGGGCGAGGAGCAGCAGGAAGACGCTGCGAAGGCGAGCGAGCAGCCGGCAGAGGAGGACGAGGGCTGGGAGGGCGAGGACCTGATGCTGTAAAGCATGAATGTCTGGCTAGGCGTATCGCATGTGGCTTGATCAGCTGTATGGTACAACATTTTTGCAGACATCGATTGGCGTTGGCGGTCACATGCACCGTATGTGCCGTGCAGTCCGTGTACCGTATGTACATATGGCTTGGTTGGGCCCTACGAGTGAACACGGAGATCGACATTGGCGTCTAACCGTACCGTGCCTAATCTCCGAGAGTCGGTTGGTTAGGTTAGGTTGGGTTAGGTCTCTTATCATGTTATCGGTGCACCGGAGTGTTGGTGTCCATCCTAATGACGTTGCAATGGTCACTGGCCCTTGGGATACGGGTGTTACGAAGCAAGCTAACATGGGCCACTGTCATTATGCGGCCTTGCTCTTTCATTGCTGACAAGTCGGTTGGTATAATCACAGCTGATGCAGTCTATCTGCGATTGCCAAATACATTTTTTTATGGGTCTCCATGTCGGCGTGGCTTACAAGGCAAAGCGCCATTCATCGCTCTCCTGGCTATATCTCCTGTTGGGCAAGAGTTCTCACTCCTGCATTCTATATTTGTGTAAAACATGCCATCTAAATATAAGATGCTATAATGAGAAAACTGTACGTCAAATGCATGCTTAAACTCATTAGGATACGATACACCAGTTTTAAGCACGCTATACCGTACAGGCGAATGTCCGGAACCACCGCACTCGGCCAATCAAGCCACAAATGTTTCACCCTGCAGACTCCCGACCCATAGCAGCATCATTCTATAAGCCTTACAAGTCCTCGCCCTCCCAGCCCTCGTCGGCGTCCTCCTCTGCCGGCTGCTCGCTCGCCTCCGCAGCGTCTTCCTGCTGCTCCTCGCCCGCTCCCAGCCCCATGGTCTCGTACTCAGCCTCGATCCGCTCCAGCATGGGCTCCGGATCGCAACCCGTGTCACGCAACGCATCCGTCAGCACCGCCACCTTGGTGCTCTCCTGGCCCAGGCACAGCAGCAGCTCGTCATGCTCCGACTGCAGCTCAGCAAGGGACCCGCGGGTCGCCTCCAGCTCGGACGTGAGAGAGCTGAAGCGCTCGGCATAGTGCCGCCGCAAGTCCGCATTCTCAGAACGGGTTACTGTCAGTGCCTCAGTGAGGGCGGCCTTCTCCGACCGCTCAGCAGCCAGCTGCAAGGCCAGGTCCTCCCGCTCCGCCGACAACACACACACGTTGGCCGCGAGGGCGGCATGCTCCACCTGTGCCTCCGCCTGCGCCGCAAGCGCCTGCCGCGCATCCGCCTCCGAGCACTCCACCCGCTGCACAAGCACGTCGCGCTCCGCCTGAACCGTTTCCAGCTTCTGCTCCAGGTCACCCACGTGCAGCTGCAGGCGGTCGCGCTCCTGCTCCACGGACGCGATCACCAGCGCAGCCGACTCACGCTCCGAATCCACCACTGCTTCCAACCGGGTCGCCCATGCGCCGCGCTCCTCGGCGCGCACCTGGGCCTCCACAGCAGCCACATCCACCTCTGGCGGGGCCACCACGGTCAGCGACACCACCACCGGCTGCAGCTGAGGCGCGTCCACTTTGCTGCACGACTGGTCAGGCTCGACGGCCGCTGCCTCCGCGGATGCGTTCGACAACTGCCGACCCAGCTGCTGAAAGCGCTCACCCGCAGTGGCCCCCGGAGCGAGGGCACCGTCCCCAACTGCTCCCTCCGGTACCGCCCTGACAACAGGAGGACCTGGCGCCAGCAGGGGCGTCACGACACCTTCGGTTCCATCCACGCCGGCAGCGGGACGGGTAGGCGTGGTGGGGCTGGCGTCCTTGCGCTGCCGCTTGGTCCCTGTGGCAGGCGTCCACTCCTCCGGTGCTGCTGGGGTCTGTACCTGTGCGCCGCCAGCCAGAGACGCAAGCGCGCTCACGTCGACGCCCATACCCGCCAGTGCCTGCGTCGCATGCGCCAGAGACGAGTGGATCTGCAGCAGCAAGGCGGTGCTGTCCTGCTGCGAGGTCGCGGTGGCGTCGCCGTTGGGGGCAGCAGCGCCGGCGCGCAGCTGCTCCAGAGCCTGTACGACAGCGTCAATAGCGGCGGCGGCGGCCGTGGCGGCGGGGGCCGTCACATCAGCCACGTCAGAGTTCTGCTTCCCACCCGCAACAGCTGCCACCGGCTCCACAGCCAGCTCGGTCACTGTCACCGGCTCCACAGCCAGCTCGGTCACTGTCACCGGCTCCACAGCCAGCTCGATCACTGTCACCGGCTCCACAGCCAGCTCGGTGACCGCGGCTACGTCCGCTGCCAGATCAACAGCCTGCTCGGCGACCACGGCCGAACCAGCCGACACTTCCGTATCGGCCTCGGCAGCCGTAGGAGTCGCCGCCTGGTCGCACAGTTCCTCAAAGAAGCTCGCCGCCTCCGCTGTGCCCATATGCGCCAGTGGGGTCAGAACGACAGGGGCCTCCGCCGCCACCTCCCCGGCCTCCGGCTCTTCCGTCACCTCCTCAAGGGTGACCCAGCCGTTTGTCAACTGCTCGGGCACCACGTCCACCTGGCTACTGGCCTGCTCCAGCACCTGCCCGGATCCATTGACCTGAGCGGCTGCATCATATCTCTCGGACAGCTGCTGCTCGGCTGCTGCAGGGACGAAGGGCTGCACCTCCACAGCAACAGCAGCGACAGCCGGGCTCGCCACCGGGCCAGCGGCCACATCACCAGCGTGGGGCAGCCGCTGCTCGGGTGCTGCGGGCCCAGAGGGCTGCACCGCCGCGGCCGTGAGCGCAGACGCCTCGTCCTGGGCCGCTGGGGCCACCTCCGCTGCAGCCGTTGCGGCGAGCTGCTGTTGCTGCTGCGGCGTCGGCGGCAAGCTCCCCGCATCAGGGCTGTGGTGTGGTCGCGAGCCCGTCTGGGTGGCAAGGCCAGGAACGGGCTGGCCGAACTGGGCAAGCCGGCAGGCGCGTTCGTACGAGGACAGCTCCTCAGCCTCAACCGGCTGCTGCACGGGGGGGGCAGCGACCGCCCCTCCACCGGACCCGGAACCACCCTCCGCAGCGAGAGCCACATCACTGCCGTTCGCATCTGCACGCTCTCCCTGCTGCGCCGCCTGTGCTACCGCCGGCGACTCGACGTGCTCCTGGTGCTGCTGCAGCAGGAGGTGCGGTTCGTACGGCAGGCTGGGGTTGGCCAGCTGCCAGTTTGCGCACAGCGCCAGGTATTTGCGGCCGGTGCGCAGGTGCTCTGGCAGCTCCCAGGGCAGCGGACCGTCCAGCTTGGCGGGGTCGCCGGGGTGCATGATGCGCTCAAAGTCGTCCTCGCTCATACCGCCCTCGAAGCCCATACCGGCGGCGGCCGCGGCGGCGGCAGCCGTGGACGCTGCCGCCGTGGCAGCGGACAGTGCAGCCGCGACAGGCGCAGTGGCCGCTACGGTGGCGCCCAAGGAGGCGACGGCCGCGGTAGCTGCAGAGGACAGCTGCGTGAAGCGCTTGGCTCCAGCTGCACCCAGCCCCATCAGTCCCAGCGGGCCAGTAGGGTGAGCCGCCCCCGCAGCAGCTGCAGCAGCGGTGATGAATCCGGGGCCAGGCTCCCTGGGGGCTGCAGCTCGGGGCTCGACCGTCGGTTGAGGCTGTCCGACAGCGGCTGCGGCAGCAGCCACTGCGGCCGTCACCGCAGACTGGTGGTGATGCGTGGCGGCCGTCGCGGCTGCGGCGAGGTCGGCAGGCAGAGGGGCGGCGCTGAAAACCACGGGCACCGCCTCCGGCTCCAAAACGCCTTGCGGCGCTGTAGGCCCTCCAGAGGTCGGCATAGCGCTGGTGGCCATGGCTGCAGGTACAGCGGTGAAGTAGACTGGGTCCTCTTCCTCGCGGGGGCCAGCCGTTGCCTTGCTGTCTGCAAGCACCACCGCCGCTGCCTCCTCCACCGCTGCCTCCTCCACCGCCGCTTCTTCCACCACCGCCGCGTCCGCCTCTGCTGCCTCGACCGTCGCTGCCTCCACCACGGGTCCATCCGCAGCGACCGCAACGGCGTTGGTGCCCTCACCCCCACCCTCTGCCGCGACGACACCAATCTGGCCCTCCGGAGCCTGCGTCTCGTACTGCTGCGCATACGCAGCTGCGTAGTACTGCGCGTACGTCACCGCGTCCGCCTCGCTGTAGCCCTGCTCCAGGGCGTACTGGTAGAGGTACGCGTACTGCTGGTAGTAGTACTGCGAGTAGACTGGGGCGCCGGCAGTTTCAGCGGGGACGGCGGCGGCGTCAGACGGGGCAGCAGCACCGCCGGTGTCGTCGGACACTGGCTCAACGCTGGTGTCCGGGGCCCCGCTGGTGGCAACCGGCTCCGGCACAACGGCATCCGCTTCGTTGCCGTCGTGTACCAGCTCGGCCTCCTCCTCCTCCTCTACGTCACCGGCAGCTGCAGCCTCCGCCAGCGTACCGTCCGCTGCAGCCACCACCTCGCCACCGTGGACGTGGGGCTGCACGGGCGCGACACCCATGCCCTCGTGCAAGGAAATCGCAGCGCCGCCGTCGGAGGCGTTGGGGCCAGCGCCGTCCAGGTGCCGCCCTTCCCGACGGAGTAGCATCAGCGCCTGCTGCCCCTCCGTTGAGGGGTGGCTTGCGGCGCTGAGTGTCGCCGCCTGCTGTTGCTCCTGTAGCGGGTCCGAGTACGACATCCAACGCCCGGCCGCCGAGTCGCCGTCATGCCCGGCCGCGGCGCCGTCGGCAGCTTCCTTACATGGAGGTCCGGCCGCCAGGGGTGGAGGCGCGGCGGGGCGCGGAGGCGCACTGGCATTGGTTGGTGGTTCAACCACCAAACCGTCACTCGCAGACACGTCAGCACCGCCCACGTGCGCCACGGAGGCACCGCCTTCATCCCCATTCGCCGCCTGCTGCTGCGACTCCGCACCCTCCTCCGCCTCCATTCCCGACCCTTCAGCGCCGCTGCCACCGCTGCGGCTCTGGTCGGCCTCCACTAAGATGCCGTTGCTGGGAGACGGCGGCGCGCTTGCCGTACCATCGCGCATCAGGCCCTCGGTACGAGCCGTTACATCACCGACACCATCCTGGGGTTGCTCCTGCGCTGCGTCTGCTCCCGCGGCCTCCTCCCCTGGACCGTCCTCTGCTCCCGCGGCCTCCTCCCCTGGACCGTCCTCTGGCGTGGGAGGCGGCGGCATGAAGAAGCCTACGAGCGGCTGTGAAGCGGCGCGCTGCGGCGGTGCCGGGACGAAGAAGGAGCTGCTGGACACACTGCCCAGGGCGTTTGCGGACAAGGGGCCCGGTGTGTAGCCTTGTGGTAGTAAGCAGTTGCTGGACTGAGGCGGGGATGGCGCGGTGCTACCCAGCGCGCTGGGAGGACCGGAGAAGCTGCCGTCACCGTAGCCAGGGCCTACAAGGCTTGCAAGGTCGGTCTGCGACAGGGATCCTGCTAGTGAGGCCATTGAAGAAGAGATGGAGAGGTTGGGCTGCAGCACATAGCGCTGTGACAGCGAGCGCCTGGGGCAGGAGGGGAGAGGGGGAGGGGTACGACGTGAGGGCCACGGGCAGGTAGGTAGGTGTGCCTAACGTGTAAGATTTCCCGCACGACCCCGCAGCGTATTTGGCCAGCAGTTTGAAATGCCGGTGTGTAGCTTGGGTCTTACTTGGAAAGGGGCGCGGCGGTACTGCTGGCTGCGGACAAGACCGGAGGTGGAGGGGGCCCAGCCGCCTCTCGCTCAGCCTCTTCCTCCTTGCCCTTTTCAACCCAGCGTTTCAGCTGCATGCCAAATAAGGTTCAGGGTGTCAATAGCGGCTGACGCTGGGAGCCAAACAGGAGGTTAGCCGGCCAGCGCACCTCTGGGTGGTAATACATATTGTTCTCCTCGCCCAAGCTGGCTTTCTTGGAGGCTTTGCCGCCCTTGGTCCACTGCGATCGCGACGAAGACGGCGGGTTAACAGCTGAGCGCGATTAAACGTGCACGGCTGCCGTTGCGAACCGCAACGGACTTTTGCGGCACGTTTCAACTTACTGATGCACGACTAAAGAGTTTGAAGGGTGACTGAGCCGGCTGCTGCTGGCTCTGGCTGGACGCCATGGTCCTGTCGCACTACAGCTGCCCGGCCGTTCAACACCCTCCTTCATCCAACTTCATTCCACTGAAACCAGTGTTACTATAGATCTAACATATGAAATGAATGCGGTGTGCGGCTAAGTTGGGGCACTGGGTTGCCAAGTGGCCGTACATTGCACGGTGGGCATTCCACATCAGCGCCAAGCGTGCATACGTTTATATATATAAGTAAGTAAGCGTATTTATATTGCGCTCCATTTTCTTATCCTAAAACTGTCGAACTTGGCGGGAGACAGAGTGCAACGGGTAGACGGGTAACTCGATCAAGCGAAAGCTTGCGAAATATGTATAGGACGGTCACCACTTCGTACATGTCCTCTTATCAACAGGTTTGGTTGCAAGCTCAAACAGGAAGGTTATGGCACATGGGTTAGACGCTTATCCGTTGTATTTCGATCAGGGTTCGCTCACGCAAGATACTACCCATCCTAATCTCGGATTCATCCCTCGTAGCCACTGATCGTGCCAGTTGGAATTGGACAAGCTGCAGCAGGATTGCGCGGACCCCTGGGTCTGTTGCATGGCACCAGGACACTCAAGCATAACATAACGCCTTCAGCCAGCCTGAGGCCTCTGAAATTAATGGACCTTAGTTTGCGCCCAGAGATCCAGCTCTCTGGGCTCGACGCACAAGACTAAGAGGCAGGATAAAGTTCGGCAGCTTCGGATGCGATGGCACCTGATGGCAGCACCGAAGAAAGGATGGCAATGTGACTTTGCTGCGGGCTTCAGCCAGCACAACGGCAGAGCCAGCTCAGTCGTTCCTGGGGAGACATGTGAGCAAGCAGTATCGGCGTGGAATCTTGGATGGTATCCTCTTTAGGGGATCGACTTTTATCTGGCATGGGAAGCGGCAACCCCTGCGCATCACCCGATGTCCGGCGCATCTCCCGATGTTTCTGCCTTTTGGTCTGGAGCCCACTACGACAATTACAGCTACCTTCGCTCCCCATGGATAAGAGGAGCCCCGTGGCCGGCATAGGGGGCCCAAATCCAGTGGGAGGTAGCGAGAAAACTCGAGGGCATGGCATCCGTGTTTATTACAAAGTGTGATTCGACAGAGCGTGAGGGACGGGAGTGGCTCGTAAGGACCTGACTCAGCCCCAAACAGTCTTATTACTTTGGACTGTATCCGTCACCTCCAGGGTTGCCATTATCGAGGGGTCTTGCGAAGCTCGGGTAGTAGGTAACTGGGGGTTCCACTAACAGTGTAGCCTGAGATCAAGGGTACGACCTGGCGAAGGATGACTCATGCCTTACGGTGTCTCTATTACAGCCAAATGTGCCGTGCTGGAGGATATGCATTTTGCTGCTCATGTACCATGATGGGGATCTGTGAGGTGGTTAGGGTTGCCGCAGTGAGCTGTATGTGTTTAGCGAGACAGAATGATGTGCGTATAAATGGCTTAAGCTTCTCATTGCGATAGGTTCGGTGAACCTGTGTTACAAGGTCAGCCCTAAGCAAGTACCCTGCCATATTCTATGCAGGCACTTATACAGCTGCTAGCATATGGGTTTTCCAGCTGGCAGTGACGCTGTCCATGGCCCGAAAATCGGTCGCCCAACAAACGACCGAAAATGTACGGCATGGGTAGCAATGCGCACCCAGTTTGGACCCTGGGTCCAATAGATAACAGCGCCGATCTTGACGCACGGCAATCTGAGCCGCGCACAGACTGCATATCCTCACACGAACAGTCCAACCAAACAATGATCGTAATAGGGCGCATAGTTCTTGTAGGAAAATACGTTCGCGCAATGACCCTCCTGAAACTTCTCTCACTCACGCCACATCGATTTCGGCTGCCGCCGCAAAAACCACTCAAAAGTATTTCTAAACCGAATTACGGTCAGGCTTAGCCATATGCATAGTAATATCCGTCACCTTGAGCATTCCAATCCTCCTCAGCCCTTGCATGCCCTCCCTCCACGACATGTCGAGTGTACATACACCGCCTGCGGCCAGCATGTTCTTGAGTACGTACGACGCCACACGGCAGAGCCCTTAAAAGCCAGACATCGGGCCAAGGATCCCGCTCCACTTTAGGTAGGCGATGATCTGAAGGATGATGCCCTTTCCGGTGGCAGCCTCCACCATAATGGCCGCCAAGAAGCCCATCATCGCAGCACGACCTGCAAGGCGTATTCCAGGTGTGTTGAATGCACTCGAGTTTGTATGACGCTAGAACCCCAAATTCAGTTGGTCCCTTGCTAGACTTCGGTCTCACGAGCTATCATGCATAATACCATCCCGATTACAGATACCCATACAAGCAACCGCTTACCGTTAGCGATCTCCACGTCGCGTGCATACTGCGCCTCGTCAAGGCCGTACAGCTGCGAAGCAGTCTGTGGAGAGAGCCAGGAATGGTACACGATAACTTATTAGCTCGAGCTGGTCGATTCGTCTTGTTCGCAGGCAAAAGAACACAAAATCCGTGCTCCAACTGTACTAGCGATACAAGGCAGCTTGAACGTGTGCCCACTACGCGTGCCTCAGGCAAGTTAAGCAACGAGCAAGAACCCACATCACACAGTGGTGAGAATGCTCAGGCATCTGACTGATATTGACTCCCGTGCTTACAATCTGAGGCTTGGGTGCGGGTGCCGCGGGGGCCTCTTGCGCATCCGCGACCGCGACAGACGTGCTCGCGGACTTCACCTCCCTGTAAGCGAAACGAGGGCGCAGCCGGGGGATGATCAGCTACCCGCCCCGTTGCTTCGCAACTAGTGAGCAATGCTTGCAGTTATCCGGTTCCTATAATACTTCTTTCCTCGTCGCAGTCAACGTACTGCACGCACACTGCATAGTACTGCTGATCAGGTTCATACCAACAGGAAGCAAAGAAACGCAGCAGCCACGCCAGGTCTATCCGGCTGCATCTACCCAGATATTCCCTTCTAATATTCGCGCGCTCCCATCCACAAACTCACTGCGCTGCTCCTGATCCGTCCTCGACGGCCAGGAAGCGGTCGGCCGGCATGCCCTCCCGTCGGACCTCGTCAATGGCAGCCATGTCCACACCCGGGCTGGTGAAGTCGGGCTTGCGCTTCATGTTTCGGGCGGCGTTGTCAGCCATCCAGTCGTCATTCTTGGTAAGGCCTAGGAAAGACCGGTAGCGCTCCAGCTGACTATAACGCGGTAGAGTGGGGATGTGGGATTGGGTTTTAGAGGATCTGAGGAAGAGGTACTGTTAGGGCGAAGTACAGAGGGTCGCATTTTTCCTTGGCAAGAAGAGACGTAGCAACGATTGGGTGACTAGATACCTAAGGGCTACATGAACGCGACGTGATAGGCCCTGCGCTGGTCAGAAGACGTTTCCGGCGATGCGCCCTAGACTCACGCGCGGCTCATCTTCCTGCTCAGCAGCTGCTGCACCGTGGCAACAGAGCCAACCACCGTGGCGCCGCCAAATACAGCAACCATGGCCACCAGAAGCGTGGTGGATGGCGCGGGCAGGCCAATCTGGGCCAGGGTGCCCTTGCCTAGGGTGGGGAAAGGGGAGAATGCATGTTAATCACATTGCGTCCATGCGCATGGAGGATACGTTACAGAGCCAGACTGCCGTTTTATGGAAGACTGAGTGCTGCAACTCATGGGTTAGTAGCTTTCAAGCGTTCACTGGTCATCACGCATGCCGTGCTGTGCGTGGGCTGGCGTCACGGCAGACGGCACGGCAGACGTCACCGAATCAACCCACCGGTTGCGAACTCCACGACAATGGAAGAAACGAAGCCGAGCATCGACCACCGTCCCACCCACATCTGCAGTAGTGAAAATTGCAGCGTTTAAAAGCATGAAGTGACCTTGCGCGGAACCCCATCGCGCTGGCAAGGAGGAAAGGGCAACACACGAGATAAGCGTATAGGGCTAGCATGTAAGTTTAGCGCGCTCGAACACTCCAGCGCGAACTCTGTGGACAACCACACACCTCGCTGAATGGGGTGAAGCCAAAGTAGCCCTCATCAGTAGGCATGCCAATTGAATCAGAAATCTGCAGGGACAATGCGCAGGTTATTGGATGCAGAGCCGGCTCACATTGCATCAGCAATTCATAGGGATGGACACACACCCTTCCCATGATCGCCAGCAGCGCATACCTTGGCAAATGTCGACTTTTCAGCGCGAACCCTTGTGGATAGTCCACGAGGGACGGGACGGGGCAGGGCGCTCTTGCGCGCCATGCGGACGGTCGCCGACCGAGAGGTGTTGACGTTCAGCATCATGATGACCTTGTAATTGATAACGTAATACAGAAAGTATGCGTGTTAACTATTGCAAATAAGTGTAGTCGTCCATTTAATATATGTGCGATGCCGGCGATGTGTGGCCACGGACGGTGGGGTCCTGGTTGCCGTATATTACTGGGGAGCCTCAAACTTTGTACGTCCTTCGCTACAAATCGCAACTGTGGCGCCCACACGTATACCGGTCGTTGTGCACTGCAAAATTGGCTTTGGCATTTGGTGGAGAATTAAACCTCGGTCACCCTGTATTGGACAAGTTGCCAAGGTGCAGGCTGTTAGTTTTGGGCTCGATCGACGCACTGCCCATTAGGAAGCTTCATTATCGACTTTGATGCCTGGTGTGTGCGTACAAATAACTGTGACGTTTGGATTAGTAAAGCGTCTGAACCACGGGGCGAATACCCGTTGTAACGTGCAAGGGCCCCTACATGTCTATGCTTGCTCCAGGGGGTTTAAGGTTTGGGGCTTGTCCGCAAGCCGTTGTCTTTGGACACCGCCTTGTTTGGACGTACACGTCTAGATAGGTACGCCGGTGATGCAGATCCGCTGAGCAGTATGTGCTGAGGGAATGAACTATATTGACAGGCAATCGTGGACAACCTTTTTAGTTAGTGGAAGCACAATTTACAGTCACCGCAGAGGGCTTCCTCCACTTAAGAGTAGATGTCCGAGCACGGCACGCCTAGCATTGACAGGCAGGGTAGATACGTGAGGTCCCCTTGTGGTGGGGAAGTGTCCAAACCCGTTGGAAACAGTCTGTGTCCGTCAAGTCAACATTTGTAGTGATCGTCACTCGAGTGCACTCATGGTATGCACTGGGAACGCGAGCTTGCGGCGCGCACATCAGCAAAGTCAGGTCATTGCTGAGCGATATGAGGTAGATGCCATCTCCTATGAGACTCAACTCTACGATCCCCTAACCCTGCACCCTTAAGCCTGCACCTGCCTAAAACCGCACATTGAACGCAATGTTGCACATTGAGCCGCCTGAGTCCTCTGCAACAACTAGAATTGCTGTATAACACAGGATTCACCACAGCACCGGAACTTATCCCCCCTAGGTTCCCTTCCCATTACTCCCATCAGCAGCGCTGCCAAACAAGATATCAACTTGGAAAACACTCCTCCCTAGAGCGCCTTCTTGACGGGCACTTTGCCAGCAGTCGCAGCCTTCTTTTTGCGGAAGTTGTCGTACGGGGTGCCCTTGACCCATTCGTCATCGTTATCGGCACGGCTAACCTCCACCTTGCGGGACTTCTTTCCCACAACGCTCTTGTAAAGCTGCGAGTCCTTCACCATGCTCCAGACGTAAAACACTGGAAGGGTGGGGTGGGAGAGGATACTCAACGATCAAGTGCGACATACTCGGGTCCTTCAGTCCCTTGCAAACACGTTCCCTTACCAACGCCCGTGACCCATGTCCTGTCGTTTTTTAGCCCGCTTTTGTCTAGCCTGTGTTCGCAGTCTACGATATATAAAGGCGTCAACGCACACGCTAATAAGCAATACCGGTGGCACCTCATCTAGGCTAGCGCCGCCAGTTTGAAATTGAGGGTACATGGTATTCACAAGGATTCATGCTCAAGTAATGTATGTGAATGATTGGCAGCGACTGATGTGCTTGGTTAGGCCTCAACGTGCCAGTTCGTTCTTGAAGCAACCACAGCGGTCTCTTTGGGTACGTGTGTATGTAGAACCCATCTACGTGTCCCAGAACCTTGCATCTTGCGATGCCAAGCCCTGGACCGGGTGATCTTCCACCCCAGGGAAGAATCCGCACAAAACCCGATTGTTGCTGACAGTGAAGTGGTCCGTATGGCGCTTGACAGCACTCAACCGGCCACACAGAAGGTACATAACTTGCACCGTAACTCACCACCAGCAAATACCAGGGCAATGAAGATGGCATAGAGAAAGATAAGCTTCCAGTCAATCAACTGCCCCTTCTCATGGACAGTCACAGTCTGGTTGAAGAAAGTGGTACTCTTGAAGCCATCGGCAGCCTCGTAGAACACCGTCAGGGCTACTTGGTAGTCATTTTGGGGCAGGTCCTTCGGGGGCAGGAAGCTGTACTCAACGGAAAGCTCTTTGCTGGGCTCCACAACCTGGAAGTAAAGCTGTAGGGGGGAAGTACAACATCTCTTAGGAGCGTAGGGGGGGGGGACGTGTGCGGTGGCGCTACGATGTTGGCACCTAGCTGCCGTAGACCCCACAGAGTTAGCTAGACGTGATACAAATACCTCACCTCACATACTGGCAAGTACGCACAGACGAGAATCCTTACCTGCTGCGTAAAGTTCCAGTAGTATGAGCGGAAGTCTGCGACGCTGTTCAGGCTGCCCATGATCGCGCTAATGTTGTAGCTCTCCGATGCCTCATTGCGGACACCCAGAACAACCTTGACCTGTTACCAAAGGGTATTTCTTGGGTCAGATGCGGGAACTCAGCGCAAACTTTCCCACCAGCGGGACGACCCCTCGCGGAGGACGCACCGGCTCCCCGGCGATGAACTGCCGCGTAGAATGCTCCGGGAAGAAGAAGCCAGTCTCGATCTCGCCCGAAGGCGGCAAGTTCGTCAATGGGTGCGCCCGCGCAGCGTCTTGGGCGGCTGCAAGCACATAGATCGCTAGTCAGGATCGTGTCGACAAGGGCGCGGTCTTTGCGCAGCTGAAATAAGCTCACCAGCAAAAGTCGCAAGGCATGCTAAGAATGCTACTAGGATTGGTGCCCGGTGGAGAGCGTTAGAAGCCATTTTGTTCTGTTGCAGCGACCCAAGCGGTAGTCGTGGGTTGACCAAAGACAAGATATGATCTATCAGTCAATTAAAGATAATAATAATTAAGCTTTTGACATCAGAGCCGTGTCACTTGACCTATTTTGTCGCGCAACGGGTCATTGACATGGGACAGCCTGTGCCAAGTTGGGAGGCCCAGTTAGCAGCACATTAGACGAGGGGGGAAACTTAATGCAGTCCATTAGGCCAGTGTCTATTTTGTTCTTCCTGTTAAATCTGCTACACATCGGGCACGAGGTCTTGCAGGAAAGGTTTCGGGAAATGTTTTGTAATATCGGGTAACAGCATCGAGCTTAGATACATGCATATTCTGACAATATGTCACATTTCTCGCGAGAACGGATTATGCGCGGCGCCATATGGTGGAGGGGACCTTGCGCGAGTCACACGGACGTGTAAATGTGATGTCTAGACCTATCTCTGTCCTTGACTTGACAATGCACGCGCGTGACTGAGTCTAGGGACTCATGTTTGGCCACCCTGACACTTATTAAGGCTTTCTCAAGGGTACAGTAATCTTGCGCTATAATCTTGGGGTACGCATGACCTGGTGTGCGTATCGTTGTTGATGGCAAGCCATATATATGGGGGGTTTGAGAGGGCTTAGGGGCAGATAGGGGGAGCCTGCCAAAAAACCCTCATCGCCCATTTCATATATCTCACCTTGCTCTGTACGTCACGCCGTATAACGGCTGGAAGTGAACACAGAAGGGCCACCAATTGAGCCGCGGCGAAGCAAGTAGGTAAACCGACGGTCACGCGCTTGCCCGGACCTTGGATTGTTGACAGTGGGCCCCAGACCGTAAGGTAGAGCCATTGGGCGCGTTGCCTGGCTCTGAAAGAGACGTAGGAAGAGTACAAAGCAGTCGAGTGCCTTATTGTTGTCGCACTCCACTGTGGACAAGGCAGGGACATCACGAAAGCACACCAGCAGCACAGGCGGAACGGGCGAGGGGCGCACTGCCCATGGTCCTTGTTTGGACTGGTTCCGTTTGCGCGCAACACGCGCCGCATCTTGCGACTGAACGGCCTGGACTGGCTCCTCTGAACGGTTTCCTCTCATAGTGCCCAAGCAAGCACGAGCACGCAAACTCCCTGGTGTGAGGGAACGGGGTCGGTGCTATCCTTTGCTATTGGCTGTATTGGAAACCGACGCCGTACGTGCTTGGGCCAGGTTGGGCTTAAGAGCTCCGTTGCTCATTCTGTCGCCATGGCCCTTCATGTCGCACGTCGTCTCCCTAGTACGTTGTAATGGATCTTGCTACAGTGGGCTCCATACCGAAAAGCAGAAAAAGGTTTGCTGTGCTGTGGCATTACAGGCCCCTCCGTGCAGCTCCCGTGAGCGACCCCAGCGGCCCGTCCTGCTGATATTTTTACTATACATTCCTGGAAGAGTCCACACTAAAAGTTTGGTGGCGTTTGGCGAAGTCCGTATGCATGTTCTGCCGTGTTCTGCAATCCCTAGCATTCCAGTACTGGTAAAAGAACTCGCCATGTATCATCCGCCCTGTCGTGACACAATGCCGGCCTGGCGCTCCGCCGTACCCAATGTGTGCCGCACAGCGCGTGGCTTGTCCGACGCGCGTGGCGACGGCGGTGGTGGGCTAGGCGGTGGTTGTGACGGTGGCATCGGAAGCAAGGACAGGCACCTAGTGCGTTCGAAAGGCGGGCGGGGTGGAGTCGGGGTTTGTGGTTGGCTTATGTGGCATCGGAAGAGGCTGACACAAAGGGACTGAAATGGTCATGTGCCTACGACGGCACGACCGCCCCGATGGCGCCAGGATACGAAGGCACCGACTGCTCGGTGGTCGCAGCGTACGGCGGGAGCGGATTTACGACGCACTCTATCGGCAGACCGATCCAGAACAACGAACTGCCGGATCTCGAGTTACACATGACAGAAGCAAAAGACGTGAGCGGCGCGAAGAGTCGTTGTGCCAGCAAAGGAAGGCCCGTTCGTTACAGCAGCTAGAATGCTAGGATAACAATGCGCAGAGGATGAAGTGTAGCGATGAACCGAATGCGCATGAGGATGCGCATATGTCCACCTCCAAAGGTTCAGGGCAAGCCGATGGCACGCGTTGGCGACAAAATTCCCCAGCAAACACTATACAATGTAATAAGGTGGCGATGAAAACGGCGATTTCACAAGTCGGTTAGCGCCGGCGACCTTCAGCCTGCTCGTCAGGAAGGTCCGTGCATGGGCTCCCCGACACAGCACGTGTAAATGGGATCCAAAGTCACACAAAAGATGGAAGCTGACGGTTCAAAGCGCAGCAATGTCAGCCCGCAATGCGCGCTTTTTCCATTGGGACGCATCAAGACGCATCGCAGCGCCCGTCAGCGCCACCTGGACGGCCCTCCAAAGGCAATAGGAGCGCCTCGTGTGAATGCAAGCAAACAAGCACCTTTTCCCCGCAGGCCCCAGCGAGAAACCCTGCAAGCCCGCTTACTTCTTCGACGGAGAGGCTACGTACGACAATAATACCCATAAAACCCTAGGGCCCATGATTCACGGCACCGCCACGCGTCATCAACGCAATCTGCCATGTTGGCCCCCCTCCCGCGAAGGATTCAACGCCGCTAATAATGCACCGCAGCGCCGTAAGAAGGCCTGGTGGAACAAGGACACTTGTAACATCTTATATTAAGCGTATGCTCCGGCCTTGTAGAGCGTACGGCCGAAGGAAGTCCAACGGGTGGTTCTACGCACAGGCCCCCAAGCGTCCTGGGAGCTAAATTATGACCTTCATTCAACATAAATTCGAGCCAATTATCGTAACTTAAACGGGTACGATGGCATGCTGCAACCGCCCTGCAAACTTGGCAGAACAAACGCGTCCCGCCGGCAGCGCAAGCACGTGCCCGCCGGTTACCGGTATAAAGCTATATCCATCCCTACCTCGCACCTCATCCGCAATAAAACAACGATGTTTTGCACGTTGCAAGGAGATGTCCACAACAAGTCTTCGCAAATGCTTTCGTTTCGCTTCAGAAACCAAGATACTACAAGCCATCGCTGGTGGCCCCAGTGAGGATCCGTCACAATGCGCCCCAGCTGCATGCCGCAGGGCACGCTGGATTCCCACCAAAACGCGTTATGGGGGCTACTTAGTCGCCACGAGAAAACTGAGCCTACTTGGAGGCCGTATACGGCAATAACTTTACCACAGTCACGAGCAGCTAGAGCATGGCGTACCAAAATGGGTTCGCTTGACTTCACACCTTTGGTGTTCGGTAGGTATCGCGGTGTCCGCATTATGCGAAGGCGGCAGCAGTAGCTGCGGCTGCAGCTGCGTCATTCCTTTCCCTTAAGTGTCTAGAATCGGTCCACTCAGCAACGCCTGCGGGCGCTCTTAGGGTCATCAGCGCCCCAGGGGGCTGAGCGTGTTGCGCCTTGGCGCCAACCGACCCGCACCGACACCGGGCGATGTGGGTCGCCCAGCTCCGCCTCCGCCCGCAGACCGCGAGTCTCTCCTCTCTGCAGGCGGCGGTTGCGCCGCCCCAATCTCGGCCCATGCCGTTGACCTCAGCGGCTGAGGCGCCGCCGCCGGCGGCGGCGGCGGCGCCGCCATCGCGGCCATCCCAGTCTCGCTGGCGCCGCTGCTTAGGAGCAGCGCCGGCTTGCCGGCGGTCAGTCCATTGAACGTCGCCCGACGAAGCGGGCCGCTCCTCCCGCCCCTGACGCTTGCATCCGCGCCCGCCGCGTCCGCCGATGGCACGTCATCGAAAGCCCGGAGGCTGAGCCACTTCACAGTGCGCCGCCCCTCGACGGGAAGCGGTGGCGGCGGCGGTGATCCGGCGGCCGCCGCCGCCTCCTTCCTGGCGGCAATCGCGGCCACGGCTTCCCGCAGCGCTGCTGCGTCGCTGTCGGTGAGATCCGAATCATCGGCGGCTCCCCCGCGCTCCCTCTCCCTTTCCCGCTCCCTCACCGCCGCCGACATCGACCTGTTGAGCCATGGGGGACTGGCCGCGGCGGCGGCGGCCGCCGCCGCCGCTGCAGGCGTGTCGGCGGGTGGCGCGAAGGTGACTCTCACTCCGCGCGGTGTCGCTGCCCCCGAAGAGCCGTCGTCGCCTGTGCCAGCTCCAGAACCACCAGCGCCGCCAGCACTAGCACCAGCCGACGTGGGTGGCGGCAAAGGCAGCCGCATGATGGGTGACTGCGGGGCCCTGGAGCTTTGCAGTGACTGCACCCCCCCAAGCGAGTCCCGACCAGGCAACGCCAATCCCAGCGCGTGGCTTGCGTCAGCCTGCGAGGGCACCGAAGGAGACGGCTGCGCGTTCTCCCCACTCAACAGGCTGGGTGCCTCCACATCCGGCTCCCCTGCCCGGCTGTCGCGTCCTCCTCCTCCTCCTCCTGCTCCACCAGCGCCCGTCATTGAGGCCGCCAAAGTGCGAAGCGACAGCCTGCGCGCCAGACTAGGCTTCCGGGCCGGACTGCCGGCGGGGGCGCCTCCGGCTGGCTCCGAATCTCGATACGCGGAGTTGTGGTAGACCACCGTACCCGACGCGAATTGCGGCTTACTGGCCCTAGGGGACGACGGCCTGGGCGTAATCCCGGGCATGCTCCCAAGATCAGTTACGGAGCGACCGGGCCTGGATCCAGGACGGGAGCCGCCGCCGCCGGCGGCGGTGGCGGCGGCGGCTGCCTCCGCGGCGGCTACCCCAGCGGCGACGCCGTCGATCCAGGTCATCGAGTGATGCAGCGCTCGCTGGCCGCTGGGGGACTGGCCGGGCGAGTTGAGGTCCGCGGCGGCCTGGCTGGTGGTCGAGCGGCTGAGGCGGGAGGACGACATCGGCCCGCTGGGCCGCTTGTCGTACATCCCGCTGCCGCGGCCGCTGGCCAGCGCTGACCTTGTCGGCAGCTCGTCGCCGGCTGCGGCGGCTGCGGCGGCGGCGGCGGCTGCGGCGGCGGCAGTCATGTCACTAGAGCGGGAGGCGCTAAGCGACGGCGCGAGGGTGCTGCCGCCGCCGCCGCCGGCGGCAGCGGCGGCGGCGACGCTGCCAGACGTAAACGGCGACGGCGGGAACCTGCTGAGGTCCTCCTCGGTTGCACCCGATGTGGAAAGGCCGGCGGCGGGGACTGCTCCGTCCGCCACCAGTTGGTTGCCTGGAAGGGGAGGGGGTGGTTGCGAAGCGGGAGGCGTGGCGCGTATTCCGTAAGCAGGAGTGGTGCCCCGGGGGGAGCTCACCGGCCCGGAGTATGGTAGTCTTTTTGGGGGGGTAGCAACATGCGCTGCCGTCAGACTTCACGTTCGTGCTGTAACACGTGGTGGAGATGGAAGGCATGGCGGGTGACACCACCACCTCCTGGCTATCACAGCTCACGCTCGGCGAGAGGGCACGTCACGAAACCGAGTAACCGAGCCCAAAGGCAAGGTGGCGGTGCTTCATCGTGCAACGGGGGAGGTGTACGCATCAAAGGGCGCGCGCCCTTGACGTCCCTCTTCCATTCAAGGTGAAGTGGGAAGCTCGCCGCATCTCGCACACGGCAGCAGTCGATTGACTAAGGACGGGCATAGCATGCCTCGACAGCAGCGCTCTGGTGCGGAGTAGACCGGCAGATCAGTAGTGGAGCATTTATGGTAATAGCGCGATATGGTGGTAGAGCAGTACGACAGTAGAACAGTACGGCAGTAGAGCAGTACGGTAGTGGAGTACGGCGGCCCCACCTGTTGGCCAAGGAGCGTCGCTGCCAGCGAGCTCGGCATCCTTGCGCTTGCGCTGTTGAGATACCGTAGAGTACGGCAGAGGAGGAGCGGGGGGGAAGGCGGTACGTTAACGGTCAAAGAGGCAGTACGACGCAGGCGTCTTTCGCGCAGCTGAGGTACCGTATCCGCGGCAATGTCGTCGGGTGTTCCCAAGCGCCGCGGCATGGGAATCGCAAGTGGACGTACGGCAAGTACGGCACCAGGCAGAGCGGCTCCGAAACCCAGGACACCCCCCTTGACTGCCGGCCCACCCGGCCCCCGATCGCGCAGCGCCCATACGCTGCTACATTACTCGCTGACAGCGAGCAATTACTCACACCCGAAACGCCGTCCCTGCAAGTCCACCGGCAAACACTGGCGAGCACCCCATCTTGGCCGCTCCACCCAATCTGTTCCCCGCCCCAAATCCCGACGACGTCCCATGTCGCGGCAACAGGTACGACAACAGGTACGGCAACAGGCCGGCAACGTGCAACATGCAACAGGCACGGCAACAGGTACGGCAACATGCGCGACAACAGGCACGGCAACAGGTACGGCAACAGGTACGGCAACATGCACGGCAACATGCACGGCAACAGGTACGGCAACAGGTACGGCAACATGCACGACAACAGGCACGTCACACACGCCACGCGGGGACAACTCGCGACGCAGGACTGTGAACTAGGCCGCACCTCCTCTTCCTCCTCCTTCTTCTTCTCGTCTTCCCGGCGGCGGCGGCGGCCCACCAGCACCGCCAGGATGATGCAGCAAAGGCAACACGACACACCCACCACTGCAGCGCTGGAGGCGATGACCGGCAACCAGCTGACAGCGGAAGAAGGGGCGGGCGCAGTCGCCGCAGGCTGCGGCGACGGCTCCGCGCCGACGCCATCCGACTGGGGACGCGCCTGGCGGGCCGTTGCAGCAGTTAGAAGTTGGAGGTTGGGAGGTAAGGTGTACTTGTACGACATTTCGCAGGCCGCGGTGGGATGTCTGCGCGGCGACCACCACACCACGGTGCGGCCATAACCCGCCGGGACTCATCCAGTGAAGAGACCGACGGTTGACGGTTGCCGCTTTCCAACTGCCTCGCGCTCGGCCCCAACTCACCAGGACGAGGCACTCGACGGTGCTGCCGGAGCCGCCAAAGGCCGTTGTCTGGGTGGGCTCTGTCGAGCCGCAAACGTCCGAGATTGCTCGAACGCCCGCCGAGGTCAACTGGACCTCAGTCACGATGTTCAGCTGCGATACGGGGTATGAGAAGGGGAGCGGACGGATGGGCACGGTTCGTATGGGTGATGACTTGATCAGCAATAGCTGCACCGAAAGGTAGGCATGGTTAAGGGTGCAGCACGGACTGGAGGGAGGGGCCGGAGGCAGCTGCTGACCAGGGGGAAGCAATGGCGAGCGCAGGGGAGAGGGGAGAGGGGAGGGGGAGTCCGTCCGCGGGGGATGATGGGCGCGCGTGTAAGTACGGCAATACAGCTCTTCAAACTGTACGGCAACACAACTCTTGATACTGCACGGCACTCGATGTGACGCTGTATCGACGGGCGATGCGTGTGCAACCTTGCACCCGCCCCCCTGCCTTGGTTAGCGGGCCGTGGATTGCGGATTATCTTTTACGCCCCCCCCCCGCCGTAGCTGTCGCGCAACCGGTTTTTACACCCCCCCCGCGTGGCTGTGAGAAATGCAACATTGCAACATTGCGGAGGCGGAGCGGAAAAACGCAGCCCCGGGCTGGTCGGTTGCATGCGAGCGCACGTCTTCGGCTGAATTTCCGCGGTGGGGCTTATGTACACGGTGGGGCTTATGTACACGGTGGGGCTTATGTACACGGTGGGGCTTATGTACACGGTGGGGCTTATGTACACGGTGGGGCTTATGTACACGGTGGGGCTTATGAACCACAGTACCAGGGGTGCAACTGCCCTCCCATCCAGGGACCGCTTCCATCCCCCCTGGCACCCACCTGAACACTCCGGACGATGCTTTCGGTGGACGGGGCGCACAGCTGCAGCACCGGCGAGCTGCCCCCTGCCGCCTGCGACTTCTCGCCCCACTGCTCCAGAGCGGACACGAGCCGCTTCTCGTAAAACTCCACAGCCAGCAAGTCGTCCCCCGGCAGGGTTAGCACCGTCACGAGCACCATGCTGGCGCTGTCTGACCCGCACAGCGACGTCTCGGAGTTTTTCTCCTCCTGCACCCGGCGGCGGCGGCTGCTGGCTCGGTGCCGGGTGGTCGAGGTAGCGGTGGAGGTGGAAGTGGAGGAGGAGCTTTCCTTGACGCACGTGACTGCTGTCAGGATGTCGGCGGAGATGCCGGACTGGATCACCAGGTTCGCTCGGAACGCCGCCAAGAAGGTGGGCGTGCAGTCCACCACCACCTCCTCCTCCTTGCCCAGCCCCACGTTGAGCACAGCCGTGGTCTGCAGGGCGGTGCTCACCTGGATTGACATCGTCATCGTCTCGGACACGCGAGTGACGGTGGCGTTGGGGAAGAGCGCCGCCAGCGCCGCGGGGTCGTTGGCAACGGATTCCGGTACCGTTAGTCTCTGGGCGACGGTTAGAATTCCCAGCGTGTCGTTGACGCTCTTGGACACGTATTCGGACGGGATGTCAATGCTGGGGATGACGATGGGTGGCAGAGGAGGCGAGGGGGGGCGCGGCGGCCGCGGCGGAGAGCGGGGGCGTGGCGGGGGAGGGCGGGGGCTCGGGTTTGGCGGCGAGGTTGGTGGGGCTGGTGGCAGCATGGGGGAAGGGGGAGGGGAAGGGAGGGGAGGGGAGAGCGGAGGGCGGAGGGGCGAAAGAGGAGCTGACGGCGGGTTGGAGAGCGCGATGGCATTCGGCTGCAGGGGTGCTGCGGGTGGGCTGGGTTGTGAAGGGGCGGTGGGAGGGTTAGGCCTGGGCGGGTCCGGCGATGGAGCGGGCGATGGTGGTGACGGCGGCGGGGGCGCGGTTGACAAGGTCTTCGGCGGCGGTGATGGAGGAGGCGGCCTGGGCGGTGGCGGTGCCGGCGGCTGTGGGCTGGGCGGCGGCGGTGACGGAGGCTGCGGGCTGGGTGGCGGTGGTGATGGTGGCGGCGGGCTGGGCGGCGGCGGTGACGGTGGCGGTGGGCTGGGTGGCGGCGGTGACGGCGGTGATGGGCTGGGTGGCGGCGGGGACAGCGGCCCGGGCGAGGTTGGCGGCATTTTTGGCAGCTGCGGGCTGGGTGGTGGCGGTGACGGCGGCGGCGGGCTGGGTGGCGGCGGTGGCGGCGGTGATGGTGGGTGTGGGCTTGGCGGCGGCGGTGATGGCGGCGGCGGGCTGGGCGGCGGGGGTGATGGCGGCTGTGGGTTGGGTGGCGGCGGTGATGGTGGCAGGGGTGAGGTTGATGGAATGTTTGGAGGTGGTGATGGCGGCTGCGGGCTGGGCGGCGGTGGCGATAACGGCTGGGGGCTGGGGGGCGGCGGTGACGGCGGCGGCGGTGATGGCGGCGGCGGTAATGGCGGCGGCGGTGATGGCGGCGGCGGTAACGGCGGCGGCGGTGACGGAACCTTTGGAGGCGTTAACGGCGGTTGCGGGCTGGGCGGTGGCGGCGACGGCGGCTGTGGGCTAGGCGGTGGCGGTGATGGCGGCGGCGGGCTGGGGGGCGGCGGTAATGGCGGCTGTGGGCTGGGCGGTGGCGCTGACGGTGGCAGGGGTGAGGTTGAGGGAATATTTGGAGGAGGTGATGGCGGCTGCGGGCTGGGCGGCGGCGGCGACAGCGGCTGGGGGCTGGGGGGCGGCGGTGATGGTGGTGGTGGTGATGGCGGTGGCGGTGACGGTGGCGGCGGTGACGGCGGTGGCGGCGACGGCGGCGGAAGTGACGGCGGTGGCGGCGGTGACGGTGACAGGAGCTGTGGTGATAGGATCTTTGGAGGCGTTAACGGCGGCTGCGGGCTGGGCGGTGGCGGTGCCGGCGGCTGCGGGCTGGGCGGCGGCGGCGAGGGCGGCGGCGGACTTGGCGGCGGCGGTGATGGCGGTGGCAGGCTGGGCGGCGGTGGAGACGGCGGCAAGGGCGAGGTAGAGGGAATATTTGGAGGCGGCGCCGGCGGCTGCGGGCTTGACGGTGGTGGTGATAACGGCTGCGGGCTTGGCGGTGGTGGCGACGGCGGCGGTGGGCTTGGCGGTGGTGGTGATGGCGGGGGCGGCGACGGCGGCGGCATTGGCGGCGATAGCGGCGGCGGTGTCGGGATCTTTGGCGGTGCTAACGGCGGCTGCGGGCTTGGCGGTGGCGGTGACGGCGGTTCCGGGCTGGGCGGCGGCGGCGACGGCGGCGGCGGGCTTGGCGGCAGCGGTGATGGCGGCGGCAGGCTGGGCGGCGGCGTTGACGGCGGCACGGGTGAGGTTGAGGGAATGTTTGGCGGTGGTGATGGCGGCCGCGGGCTGGGCGGTGGGGGTGATAACGGCTGGGGGCTGGGGGGCGGCGGTGACGGCGGCGGTGGTGACGGCGGCGGCGGTGACGGCGGCGGCGGTGACGGCGGCGGTGGTGACGGCGGCGGCGGTGACGGCGGCGGCGGTGATGGCGGCGGTGGTGACGGCGGCGGCGGTGACGGCGGCGGCGGTGATAGCGGTTGCGGAGGCTGTGACAGGGGCGGCGGCGACGGATTCTTTGGTGGTGTTAACGGTGGCGGCGGACTGGGCGGTGGCGGCGATGGCGGTTGCGGGCTTGGCGGCGGGGGCGACGGCGGCGGCGGGCTTGGCGGCGGCGGTGACGGCGGCAGCAGGCTGGGCGGCGGCGGAGACGGCGGCAGGGGCGAGGTTGAGGGAATGTTTGGCGGTGGTGGCGGCGGCTCCGGCCTGGGCGGCGGTGGTGATGGCGGCTGCGGGCTGGGCGGTGGAGGCGACGGGGGTGGTGGGCTTGGCGGTGGTGGCGATAACGGCTGGGGGCTGGGGGGTGGCGGGCTAGGTGGCGGCGGTGACGGTGGCGGTGGGCTGGGCGGCGGCGGTGACGGTGGCGGTGGCGGCGGCAGCGGGCTGGGCGGCGGCGGCAATGGCGGCTGTGGGCTAGGCAGCGGCGGTGACGGTGGCGGCGGCGGCGGCGGGCTGGGCGGCGGCGGCAATGGCGGCTGTGGGCTAGGTGGCGGCGGTGAGGGCGGCTGTGGGCTGGGTGGCGGCGGTGACGGCGGTGGCGGTGATGGCGGCGGCGGTGATGGCGGAGGCGGATTGGGGGGCGGCGCTGACGGCGGCGACGGGCCAGTTTGATCGCCCAAGGCTGGAGGTAGGTCTGGTTCAAGCGGTGGCGGTGATGTAGTGGGCTGTGAAGGTGTCTGCGGTGGTGGCGGCGGCGGCGGACCGAGCGGAGGCGGGGTTGGTGGTGGTGGCGGCGGAGGGCTGGGCGGCGGAGGGTCGAGTGGAAAGAGTGACGGTGACGGCGGGGGCGGCGGTGGGGTTGGTGGCGGCGGCGGGGGCGGGGGCGACGGTGGGGTTGGTGGCGGCGGCGGGGGCGGGGGCGGCGGGGGGATTGGTGGCGGCGGCGGGGGCGGGGGCGGCGGTGGGGTTGGTGGCGGCGGCGGGGGCGGGGGCGGCGGTGGGGTTGGTTGCGGCGGCGGGGGCGGGGGCTGTATAAAAACCGGTTGGGCTGGGGGCGGGGGCGGGGGCGGGGGCGGAGGAGGGCTGGGCGGCGGAGGGTCGAGTGGAGAGGGTGACGGTGGTGGCGGAGGTTGGGGGGCAGGCGGCGGGGTGTCGGGTGGCGGTGGGGGAGCCGGGGATGGTGGCGGCGGGGGAATGGGGGGTTGTGGGGAAGGTGGAGGCGGAGGTGGTGGAGGAGGCGGTGGCGGCGGTGGCAGTGACGGCGGAGGGAATGGTGATGGAGGTGGCGGCGGCGGAGGTGGTGGTGGGGACTGTGGTGGCGGTGGAGGGCTGGGAGGTGGAGGAGGTGGCGGCGGCGGAGGTGGCGGAGGACTAGGTGGCGGCGGGTATTGTGGTGGCGGAGGCGGCGGGGGACTGGGTGGTGGCGGAGGCGGCGGTGGGGTAGGCGGAGGAGGGTCGGGTGGTGGGGGAGGTGGCGGCGGGGGAGGTGGGGGAGGACTGGGTGGTGGAGGGGAGGGAGATAGGGGCGGCGGCGGCGGGTTCGGTGGTGGCGGCGGTGGGGGTGGCAGTGGCGGTGGCGGCGGTGGTGGTGGTGGCGGCGGGTAAGGTGGTGGCGGTGGCGGGGGTGGCGGCGGCGGCGGTGGCGGCGATGGGTTGGGAGGTGGTGGTGGAGGCGATGGAGGGGGTGGAGGAGGGGGTGGGCTGGGAGGTGGCGGAGGCGGAGGCGGTGGTGGCGGCGGTGGTGTGGGTGGTGGCGGCGGTGGTGGCGACGGTGGCGGTGGCGGGTTGGGTGGTGGTGGCGGAGGTTTGGGAGGTGGCGGCGGCGGCGGCGGTGGCGGCGGCGGGGGGTTGGGTGGTGGCGGCGGTGGTGGTGACGGTGGCGGTGGCGGTGGTGGTGGCGGTGGACTGGGCGGAGGCGGCGGAGGCAGTGGCGGTGGCGGAGGAGGGCTAGGTGGCGGAGGGGGTGGAGGAGGTGGAGATGGAGGGGGAGGCGGCGGCGGCGGGCTGGGCGGGCCAGGGGAGGGGGGCGGCGGAGGCAGCGGAGGCGACGGTGGCCCGGGCGACGGCGGCGGCGGCGGCGGTGGTGGGCGGGGAGGGCCAGGAGAAGGTGGTAGCGGCGGTGACGGGCTAGGCGGTGTGGGCGACGGCGGTGCTGGCGATGGAGGCGACGGCGGTGGACCCGGGGGAGGTGACGGCGGGGGGGGCGAGGGGGGCGGGGAGCAGGTGGCTCCCACCTGCACAGTAGTTGAGGTGGTGCTGGATGCCAGCGGGGTGGATGCGTTGTCCCGGGCCGTCACCTGGGACCCGGGGGGGGGGGGAGCGGGGGGGGTTGGGAGGGACCCCGGAGGGGGTGGGTGCCGACCCACAATAAATATAACCGACACATATAACACAATAAATATAACCGACTAGGAAACGCCATGTGGCTCCAGGGGGGGGAGGCAAAGAAGGGGGCGGCGTAAGAACACGTACCTAACCTCAACACGGCGAGGTGCTACCGAACCCAATGAGGCGGGGGTAGGAGGCGGGGGTGGGGTCAGGTGGGATAGCGGAGAAACCCAAGATACCCATTCAGGTAGGCGAGGCGGGGCGGGGCGGGGTAGGAGGGTTGGGGCGGGGGCTTGATAAGAAAATCCGCGAATCCACGGCCGACAAACCGAGGGCGGTGAAGGTGATGGTCCAGGGGCGCGCCGAAGAGCGGGGCGGGGGCATGTGAGCACGGGTCAGGCTACCAGCACCGCAGCGGGGGCGGCGGGGGCGGCGTCCGCAGCCAACCGCTGTACGCCAAACACAACGTACGACGGCGCCGGCAACCCGAAGGTCACAGGGCAGCGAACGCCTGACAACAGGTGGGCCCTATCGCGCAACCGCACTGACCGCCGCCCAGCGGCGCCCGTCGCAGCCCAGCCAGACATACCATGTAGCAACTTGCCTGCAGGCGGCGAAAAACCCTGAACCCCCGTGCCCCCCCACCTCCCCCCCAACCTCCAATCTCCCCCCGCGACCTTACTAACGCCGGCAACAGCCACCTCCACCTACCCCACCACGAACCCTGGAACTACTTACCCGGAGCCAGTAGGTCCCGGAAGGCACACTTCCCCCTGCCGCGGTGGAGGTGTAGATCGCGCTTGAGGCGGCGCTGTAGCCGCTGCTGCTTGCGACCGTACCGTCAGCGTTGACCAGAGTGAAGCTGTACTGCAGGGTGTCCGAGTTGGCGTCGGTTGAGTTGGCGGTTACCGTTACGCTGTTGCCGCAGGTCGCCGACACGCTGACCGTTGGGGCAGCTGGCGCGTAGTTGACGTTGCATGTCGGCACCACGATCTGTGCCGCGATGTGGGTTGAGGGGGCGGGTGGGGGGTGGCGATCAAGGGTGATCGACTCACTACGAGGAGAACGTGTGTGGCGTCGAAACGCTCATCGGCCAGCAAAGAAACGGGTGGGGCCCCCGCCCGCTGACGAGGGCCTGAAAACCCGCAGGGCAAAGCGTAACGATACCGACAACGGTAAGTGTCGTACATTAAAGAACTGGAGCTCCTTAGTCATCTTCATGGACGCGTTGGCGGGCGAGTCGGTGACCGTCAGGTTGACGTTCCACGTGCCTGCGTGACGAATATTGCGATGCGTACGACGGGGGCGGGGGGGTTGCGGTTTGAAACACGCACAGTGCCGTACAGTGCATCGCGGGAGCTCCGAAACCGGAACCACCACAAAGCCCGATGGCAAAACGATGCGGTTACCATAAACAAAAGTACCACGCTCCCACCCCACGCCCGCAGCTGCCATATACTTGTCGACGCACAAGCCCACACAAACCCTGAAACCATAACCCCCAAAGCCCTTCCCTCCCTGGACTCCTCAACTCGTCCACGCCGCGGAAAACCGTCGCCTCTTCACATGCGCGATTACTGCGCGATTTCACGGTACGACGATAGGTACTGCGAAGACGCCGTTTGCGCTCCGAAATCCACGTTTTCACACGATGCACGTGCAGGGCTGACAGGCAGGCACGTCGCACGCACCAGGGGGCAGGTCGAGCCCGGGCAGGCCGGTTGAGAAGGACACATTGGCGCCGTACTTGGTGGTGTAGACGGTGGAGCCGCCCGCCAGGAAAGCCCTCCAAGTGTAGATTAGGGTCGTACCTGTACGACAGAGGCGTGAGTAAGGTTCGGAGGATACCCGTGGGCCGATACACAGGCAGGTACACGTGGGCCGATACACAGGCAGGTACACGTGGGCCGACGCATAAGGGAGGAAGGGAGTGGGGCGCCGAGGCAGGGCGTGCCGCAATTCCGGCGTGCCGCAAAACCCGTCAACCCCCGTTCATCCACCCGCCACCCGCCCGCCCTCAAATATGCTTCTAACTGCGAGCTAGCTAGTGCTGCCGCTGTCACTCTGCCGAGTCACCGGTTCTTCTCCCGAAGGGGTAGTTTAACAACGTTAAGCTACTGTTCCCTTTAAGGGTGTTCGATATCCCCAGAGAGGACGAAAATACACTTCCCCCGTCCACCCGCGAGCCCGTCCATCAGGGCTCATAGGACCCACCTTCCAGATCCGCGCAGGCGCCGTTAGGTGCGTTGAAGCCCAGGTAGGCGCACGTGCTGCCCGTTGTTGGTTGGGTGAGGACCGCCGTACCGCCCGGGATGGAGGTGCCGCTGGGGGTGTACGTGAAGCTGTTGGAGGGGTGGCGGGGTTGGGGCGTGGGGTTGGTGTATGATGGGTTGCGGGTTGGGAGTTGGTGGTTGGGAGTTGCGGTTTGGATTGAGGTGAATGAGGAGGGAACGGGCTACCGGCGGTTCCCAACCCACCGCTCCGCAGACCGACACCGCCGCGGCTCTGCGACCCACGCTGTATAACAGCACAACCGCCCCAGCAACAACCCCAACAAACCCCAGCAACCAGATCATGGCGCAGTCGCGCCCCCTTAGCCCGCGCAACAGTCGTCGCAACCAAAACACCCCCGACCCCAACCCCAACCCCAACCCCAACGACCCAGATTGCAGTGCGGCGGGCTGACTGGGCGTACGGCACTCACAGAGATACGTCGCAGTTAGGTGGGACGTTGACGAGGTCGCTGCAGCTGGCGGCGGCGGGGCTGCCGACCCGCAGCCCGGTACACGCTGGGGAGCCCACGAAGGTCATCGTCCCAGGGGTCACAAGGCTGACTCGGACCACGTAGCAGCCAGTGGCGATGCCGCCGGTCGCCAGCGCCACGTCCGTCTCGTTGGTGGTTGTGAACGATATGAGCTGCGTGTTACCACCTGCGGCGGAACCAACCAACCAACCAACCAACCAACCAATCAACCAAGATGAACCAAATCAACAACAGCCAACGAGCAATCCCGTATTGGCCGAACCAACAAAGCAACCCGTCACATACCACGACGATATCACGATGATTTCATGCCGTGCGAGGCGCACAGGCGCAATTGTATCGTTCCTGATCCAAAGGAACGCCGCGAGCGACGCCCTCGCGGCAGCCCGCAATGCGTTGTGCATGGGGGAGTTGGTACGGCGATCCCCGGGTTTGGTACGGCGGGGTTGATGCCGTGCTGCCGTACATGCCGCCGCCCTCGCCTCACACGCTACCGCACATTAGTTTGTTTGTTTTCCCTTGACAGGCCACCGATGGGCCACATTCACAGGTTCCTCAGTAGTCAACCCAGGGTTTCCGGCATGTGCACCGCGTGTCCGCAAACTACTTGCCAGTTAGTTTCTGCCCTCCGTTAGTTTCCGTTGTCGCGTGATCGAGTCTCCGCGGCGCCCACCGAACACACCCACACGCACCTGTGACGAGGGGGGTACTGGTGTCGCCAGTCGGGCAGATGGCGTAGCCACTGCCGCTCTTTTTCCTGCGTCGGGGCGTTTAGCATTTCAAGGGAGTCAGTTGGAATTACTGCCTGACCTTCGAGAGCCAACCGCCACAAACGCCATAATTGCCATAACCGCCACCATACTTGATGGCGGCAGCAGCAATGCCGGTTATTACCGTTAGCCAAAAAGACGCCCATGAGGCATCCCGGAGACCGAAGACCCTTCCTACCCACCCTTCGGCCAGAGCCATTCCTCTGTCGGTCAGCAGGTGCTGTACCCCAATCCATGGGCCAGCACACACCCCGAAACCACGATCCCAATAGTACTACGCCCGGCACAACAAAAAAACGTATTGGCGCTATTAAAGACAAACATGCCCCTGCGAAGGAAAGCCTCCCTGCCCCCGCCCGGCTTACAGCGGCCCGTTGCCGTTGGTGGTCGGGTAACGATACCTGCGCGTCGGGAGGCAAGGTGGTTGGGCGGTTGGGTAGTTGGGTAGTTAAGCTCATAGGTTAGCGCGGGTGCCGCACTGCGCGCATGCGTGCACAGCAGCCCCCGGGAGGCTGCGCAGCAGTTTATTGGGTCGGCTGGCTGGGTCGGTGCGTGGGTTGCTGCAGTGCGGCCCACAATGGGGGTGTCAGCGCGATGCCAGTAAGCATCAAGCCGCCGCAGGCATTTCTCCCCGTCAAGCAGGACATCAACAATTCGCGAACAGGCGCGAACAGGCGCCATGTTGCGTGCATGGTCACCAGCACCATCGCCCTCAACCATCAAGGCCGGCGCCCGAGACGCACCACAGTACGACGTTGAACTGCGAGCTGCCTCCGGAGCTGGAGACCGCGAACATGGCCTGCGGCGACGCGCCGGAAGCGATGACATAATAGCCGTCGGCCGTGCGCGGGGCGGCGCTGGTGCTCTTTGCGTCGGGGCTCATCTGGACGCACAACAAGCAGGAATGGAGGCAGGCGGGGAGGGAGGCAGGGGGGAGGGGGGAAGTTTAAGAGGAAACCCGTAGGTCGGCATTGGAAAGCATAACCGATCGGGAAATGTTTGGTGCACCCATCCATGCTGGAGGACTTGGTCTAGGCCGATACAAAGTCAGCATGTGCCCGATGGTTCTGCCTTTTGGCCTGGGAACCCACGGGGTTCTCTTTTCGTTAGCCTAGGCGTAGTTGCCGGAGTAACCGTAGCTTCCGAAGGTCGACTTTCGACCTCCGGTTTTCGCGGGTTCTCCAGCATGCAACCCCACACCGAACCGACGGCAAACGGATTTTTACGCGTACACGGGTTTCCCTCGCACCCCGCCGCTGCACGCCCTCGGTTTGCCGGCCGTGGATTCGCGGATTCTCTTATACCCCCCCCCGCTGCCAGCCCCTCCCAACCCCACGCGACACGGCGGATACCCGTCGGAGGTTGGAGGTTTGTGATGCCGAGATCAGACCCCATAACCACAGCACCGCCCAGGGGACGCAGTAGGCGCCGCGCCGGGCCCCCGCCGCGGCTTCGAAGCCGCCCCGGAACCATGGTGTTTTACAGTTGGCGCAGGCATTGGGCGGTTGGGTTGGTTGGCGGGTGCGCTCGGGCTACCCACCACAACGTTTGCCACGTTGACGGTTGTTTCGGAGGCAGCCAGCAAGGGAAGTAGGATGAGCAGCAGGGCGGAGATGCGCCTTCGCGGCGCTCCAGAGCATGGCCCGCCAGATCGCGTATGGCAGCATGATCCGCGATCTCCGCACGGATTTGCCGTACTGCGGGTCCGGGCAGCTGTTCTGGAGCCGCAGCTGCGGCCTGTGCCGTTAACACTGCGGGCCTTATGGTGAGAGCCCAATGTCCGCATACATCCACAGACCCATAGAGCGCTGCTGTATGGTTGGGAGGTTGCATTAACCGGGGGTGGGGCCAGAGGTAGGGGTGGGTCAGGTAAGCATAACTTGGCCGTGAAGCCTCGACTTGCAGAATTACGGCAGCAACGAGAGTGTTACAGGGGGTTCAAGGCACGCGCAGATAGCGTCAGGCAGTTTCGTGGTTTGGTGTCTTTCTGGTGGCCGGGTGATGCGTCGGGCGGGTTCGGTCGTGAGGCGAGCGTCGCGTCCACAAAAATTCCGCCCAGAGCACAATAATCAGCAGGTTGAACTCGCAGCGATATGCTGGAACGGCGGCCCGAGCCATAGTCAGCTGCCATCGCTCACCGCAGCGTTAAGAGGGCGACCCACAACCACGACAATGGCGTAAGACGAGTGGAAGGAAGAGGCCTCCAGCCAATTTCCAGGAGGTCTTCGCCAAATTTGCAGCGTAGATGCGCTATCCAGTTGATAGCCGGCGATGCCCTTTTACTTCCTGAATCCAATACGGTGCCGATTGCAGACCGACCATTCGTGCCGAGGTAAGCTAGTGCTGCTAGCAACAGGGAAACGTTGAGGTACGTGGCCGAGCACCTCGCGCCGCGTCGGGACGAGCGGTTGCGGCAGATGACGGGCGCCAGTGAAATCCAGTGATGAAAGACGAAAGGAATTACCAATGCTGAGGAGATTGTGCCATTAATTTGGAAGCTGCACATGTGCTGTCGGCCTGCGGGTTCTGCAGGCGATGCCAATTATTCCATTGAAACTATTTGGCACGTTCCTGGTGTCGAGCCCCGTAATTTAGGCGCTCATAGGTCTTGTTCGTTGAACGTTGCTGCAAATCCTGCTGTTCGCTATCCCGGAGCAACTCTTCAACTCCGCCCTCGCAAGTGCCTTGTCGAGTTCAGCTAGCCAGCTGGTCACGCTACTATATTCTCCGTGAGACAAGCACCATTACAACACTGGTCCAAGCGCACCGAAGCAAGTGCGCGCCAACACAAAAATACTAGTACTGCAAACTCTTGCTCAGCCTGACACAGCGATGCCGGTACGAGTGGAGTTGCCCCTAAACACTGCTTTGAGCGATATACCGTGTAGGCGTAAAGCCGTCAGCGAGACCGTTCTGCTTCTCCGTGCATCGTTGCTGCTTTGCCGTCGTACGAAAAACAGAACGTACTACGTACATAACCTGATTGGCCTTGACTGCGATCAGTGAATTGATTTTGCTGCTGCTGTGCAAACAATGTAGGTAACCCACCGCAAGTGGGGCTTCCTTACAAATATTATAATGAGGAAGTCACATATTTATTTTTAAGGACACTATAGTATAGTGTGTATCATCCTAAAAACTTTCAAGAGATGGAGCCAGGAAAGCCACCTAATTTGAACGACCTCTCGTTCCTCCACGACGGTACTAACGTACTATCACCACGACGAACCACTCACCCGCTGGCCAACACACCCCCAAAACTACCCTCATGCCTGCAAACCAAGACGACAAAGCTCCATGTGAAAGTGATGAATGCGGCGGGAAGAAACGCAGCGTCCTTCAGCCGGCTCTTGCACTTCAGGTACGAGGCACCGTTTTCGTTTTGGCCGAACTCGGCCGAACCGATGCGGGACGTCGCACGGCACTCGCCAGCTTACAAGAAGGCACCATAAGTGCCAATCCTGGGCATTGCTGATGTTCATAAGACATTACAGTGTCCTGCTGCTGCTCTTGTGGTAACCCACGGCCAGCGCCGACAGTCGCCGACATAAGATGTCTGGACAGGGATCAATGCGCCTTGGCCACCGTGCTTATTAAGGCACCCCTCGGTGCATCCCACTTCCGACGCCCATTGGAGCGGTGCTCATGGCGAGTAACCCCTCACTTGTCAACATCAGGCACGCGTTTGTTCCACGTCTTCCGCCTTCGTTCCATGTCTTCACAGGGCCCCTGGGCCTGCAACAGGCCCCAACAGCGCCAGCACTGCTTGGGCTTTCCGTTAGGCTAACAATCTTACAAATCCTTGCCAGGCGCTGTTATCCCCCCTATGAGTGGGTTGGTAGGGAAAGATGAATGCACGGGTGGCATAGCCTCACCAAAACGCAAAACAAATCAGCATATGTATGGGCTATGCGCAGACCCCATGGCGTGGGTTGGATGCATCGCGAAGCCAAGCCGGTCGTCAATGCGCGAACAGCCTGGTGCCCAATACAATCCAAACCTATCAGACGCGCCGCTCGTACCGTACACTGTAACGCCGCACGCCCCGAAACCCTCCTTACGGCAACACAAGCCACTTCGCATCAGGCACCAGCCCCGGCCCTCCTACGAGTCGCTATCCGTACCGCTGCTGCCGTACTGCCCCAGTATCCCTGTCAAGCCCGCCTCCCCTGCTGAAGCCCCAACGACGTGCTGCTTCTTCGCCGCATTCCCGGCCGCACCCTCATCCGCCCCAGGCGCCGGCCGCTTGCCGGCACCAGCCCCAGCACCCACCACGTGCGAGGCGCCTGCGCCAGTCCCAGCTGACCCCGGCCCCACCCCCGCCCCTCCTGGCGCTTGCGGCGCTGGCGCCTTAGGTTTCACCATCACCTTGATCGCGGCCTTCGGAGGCCGCTGCGGCTGCGCCCGGGGGGCCGCCGCCTTGGCGTCCTGCTGCTGCAGCTGCGCAAGATCCTGCAGCTCCAAAGCCGCCGGGGCCGCCGCTGCTGCTGCTGCTGCTGCTGCAGCCGAGGATGGCCCCGGCCCCGCGCCGCCGGGCCCCTCTGATCCCCGACTGCCCGCCTCTCTGCCCCCCGGCCCCGGCTCCGCGCGCCCCTTCTGCCTTCCACCACCGCCTCTCCCGCCCTGTCGCTCCTCCTCCTCCTCCTCCTCCGCATCGTCCTCCGCATCGTCGTCGTCGTCCAATGTTTTCGTGTGGGCCTGCGCGCGCAGCTGGTAGAACTCCGCCACGTCTACCGCGTCCTCATCGTCGAGCTGCTGGTGCGCGGCGGCTTTCTGCAGCGCCGCCAGCGCTTGTTCCGTGGTGACCCTGGCGTGCTGCGCGTTGAGCGCCTTCATCTCATCCAGCGCGGCCATGATGTCCATCTCCCGCTTGCTGTCCAGCGTGCGGTTCTCCAGCGCCTTCATGGCGTTGCCCATCTCCTCCTCCTCCCGCTTCGCCACCGCATCCGCTTTGGTGGCATCTTCGTCGCGCCAGGGTTCGTAGTTCCGAGTGGCTCCACCCTCCAGGACGTAGTCTGCGGCCGTGGGTAGCGAAAGGAACGCGTGTTGGTCACATGAGGCGAGTTATCGGATAGGATCCAGGATACGATGGATGTGGTCGTGGGTGCTTTGGGCTGTTCTGCGATGCAGTGTTGCGTCGCAGGTGCGCCCCACACAGCGTCTGACAGCTGCGGTTTCAAAAGCTTCGAATGCGATTTGGCGCGAGCGTGTCTTTGAGGCGTACATGAGGGGAGAGCGGGAATACTGCTGTTCAGGACCTGTCCGGCTTTCGTCCCTGCCCCCCCTGTCGGAATTGAAGGCCGGCTGTGGCGGGGAATGGAGGATGGCAGGCTAAGGGGAATACTGCCGCCGTCAGTCATCCTGAAGGCCACGCCGAAGGCCCAGGAAGCTAGACGCTCCTGCCCACTCCACGACATAAGTATGCAGGTTGGCGAGGCCTTCAAGCCATAAAGTACACGGGTTTTCCCTCGCAATGCCCCAGAGCATCATACAGTTCCAAGCTAACAAGGGCGTTTGGGATACCGTACTCCTGGACTGACTACTCGACGCAGCCACTCTCGGAGCCCACTTGCGTGGTACCTTAGCATAAGCGGCTACGCCGCATCGCAACATCCGTGGGATCCCGCGCCCCATCAAGGGCCCGCCGCTGCGTCCCCGTCGCAAGTGACTTCCCAGCCCCATGGTTCGCTGCCGTACCTGCGTTCTTGGGATCCGTCTTCATACAAAACTCCGCTGAACACTTTTTACAGCGGTAATAGAACCGGAAGACCTGGATACCCAAGTAGTCCTCGCCCATGACGTCCTCCTTGCGAGTATTGAACTTTGTCCCCTTGTACATGAAATTGCCGCATGTTTTGCACCGCACCGACATGGGCAACATCATGCGCACTTTCATCTCATTTGTCTCCCTCCGTTTCCCCCTAGGGAGCTTCGCCGGATCGAAATCCGGCGGGTAGTACTTGTTGAGCACTGCATTGTGTCGAAAGGTACGTGCGTTAGCAAGGGGTTTTCGTACGTTGCGAAGCATTCACATGCACGTAACAACACCGCATTCAAGCACTTTCCCAACGCCATGAACGCAGTGCATAGAGAGTAGATTGGCTGCGTGGTGCAGAGGGGACAAGCTTCCTGCGATATGCATACCTTTGCGTTCACCCATCTTGCTGTTCTTCTAAGGAGACGATGCTCGTTACCGTAAGGGGCTACGCCAAGACAGCGTTCTCGACTAGCACGTATTCCTTTAAGATCGCGAGGTAACCTTCTTTGCAAGCAATTCCTATACTATTATCTTATACCGATTAATGAAGAAGTTAATACATGTTTGAGGAAACCCCAAGGTTGAGGTCTCGGAGCCAATTGTGTTCAGACAATTTTAGGCATGACACATTGCCACTTACAGTGATTGCTAATTGCAGGAATTAGGTTATAGTAGTGCACATATACCTCATGCTTGACGGTCCTGCCGCAGTCATTTGCCGTTCATTTGATCGTGCGCCAAAGCACTGCAGTTAGAGTCAGGGTTTCGATACTCTTTACTTTTGTGAAAGCGCCGTTGACACTTGGGTTTTGGTCTGACGGGAGCTCGACACTGTTTTGCTTTTCAACAACGTACTTCAGCTGGAGAGGAAGAATAGACCACCGGACCCCATGCCGGTGACACCTACAGATGTGGAGGTACAGCCTAGCACGCGGTTGCTCGTGGCGGAGGAGGACAAAAAGGGCGTGGAGATCGAGAGGAGAGCAAGCGGTTCGGTACGCCCCCGGAGCGGACAGCAGGTAGGATGAGAGGCGTGCCTGTAGAAAGCACAACGTCTTTCGCTGGCTGCGAGATGCTAGCGAGTTACAAGCCGGCATGTCGTGCCTCTCGTGTAGGCCGTTACCTCCCTCGTCCACAGCTGGGCGTCCCGCAAATTTGCTGTTGGATGGTAAGCAGTTTTGCTGTTCTCTGTTGCTGCCACGCGAATATCGGAATCGCGGTTGCGCGCCGCCACAACACCCACTGTGACACGAGGATGGGTTTCTTCCGTTTGCAGCGCGATTTTGTTTCCTGTCGCGGTGACCGTGTACGTGACGTGGTGGTTCCTCACGTTTTTCGACAACTTCTTCTCGGTGAGTGGCGGGGGAAGGGTCGGGCAGCCACAAACACGGTGCGCTCCGGAAACCTTCGTGGGCGTTTATGCTCATCGCGATCGAGGGTTTGGGCCAGCCCAATGACGTCCCAAATCTTGCCTTTGCTTCAATTCCCCCGCAGCCAATCTATTACAAACTATTCGACTTCCACGTATTCGGACTGGGTTTCATTACATCCATGGCGTTCATCTTCTTGATTGGTGAGTACATTTCGCCGCCGGGGTGAAGCAGCAAAGGTACGGGTATGTGGGCAAGCACGCGGAGCATGTGGGCTTTCGTTGCTGGCGCTGTTGTGGCGGTTTAAATAAGGCATCGAGGCACGTATGCACTACGTTACACGGGTTGGGTGTATAAAACCGTTTTACGCAACGGGACAGGATAGTTGGCGCATGGTCGTCGGACACCAATTTTGTGGGCGCATGCTGGAGCACTGGAATTGACTACCGGCAAACCTGTGGAGGCGGCCTGTCGGAGCTGTGGAAAAGAAAAGAAATAGAAAAAGATTAAGCAAAAGCGCGGTGACGTGCATTCGCGACGAGTGGCGGTGCTGCCCGGCGCCCTGCCCGGATACCACACGGGTTGGGTGGGGAGGGGAGGCGCGGTTTCTGCGTTGGCATCTGCGTTGGGCGTCTATGCCGTACAATGGGGTGTGGGGTTACAGCGGCGTGTGGGGTTGAGGGGCATCTTTGGCTTTTGGAGGTAGGGCCAGAACGAGGGACATTTCAAATGGGGCCTCTGGGGCCTCTCAGCAAGACGTGAAGACCGGAGGCGAGCGCAGGTAATTGGTTATCTCGGCGCGTTGGAAGACAACGGCGCCCAAGAAGGCGCTAGAAATTAGTTTGCCGAAGACAACGGCGCCCAAGTTACATAATGTGTCTAAAAAGTCATTAACGGAAACCTTAGAAACTGTGGCGGGGGGTTAAACCTGAGACCATCCTGTTGCTCAACATGGACCGGGGAATGAAATAGCACACCCACCAGGGTTCGCAACATGGCCAATGGCCACTAGTTGCGGACCCTTATGATAACCTGCTTGCAAAAGGAGGGAATTGTTTGAAGGGGTGGACGAAGATGAGCTGGCACGGCTTTCGTCACAGGTTACGGAATTACAGTTTGCGCGCGCAGCATGTCGTAACAAACTGATGCCGTGGTCTGTGATGGCTCTTCTGTGATTTTGCGTCGTGGTGTCGACCTAATCAGAAAGAAACTCCCCACACGCTCTTTGTGGGGGGTTGGCCTAAGGACCCGGTACACGAACCCGGTGTAGCTGGCGCATAGCTACCGAACTTGGCGCCTGCTGTACGGCTGTGCGGCATCTGAAAATTCATCTAAAGTTCGTTCAAACCCTTCCTCAATTCCTATTGTTTGTAATGCAGGCGTTTTCTTCTCGTCATGGCTCGGCTCGGCGCTTCTAGGAATCGGCGAGTGGATTATCAAGCGGCTTCCGCTAGTGAAGCATATCTATTCGGCATCAAAGCAGGTCAGTGTCATCCAGTACGGGCGTGAAGGCAGCCTGCTGTGGATGCTTCCCGCTCTTTGCCATGCATCCGTGGCCGATAGCGGTGACAGTTTCACCGTGCATCTTGAAACGTCCTTGGTGAATGCCACAGGTCAGCGCTGCTATTAATCCGGAAAACGAGGCGTCCAAAGCATTCCAGGAGTGCGTAATCATCCGGCACCCGCGGAAAGGAGAGTACGCCATTGCTTTCATAACTGGCCGAACAGTACTCCAGGTAGGTCGTTAGGTTGACAAATGGCATGGGAATGCGACACGAACTGGTATGCTTGTACGCGGGATATTGGCGTTGCTCATCCCAGTCCTGATTTCGGAGGGAGTGGAGGAGCCCACTTCGCTGGGAATGCCGATCCGGGATATGTATTTTGAGTGCCTGTCTCAACATACGTTATACCCTCTGCATTGGAACTGTGTACCAAATCCTCTACCTAATCTTTTTTGAACTGCTGCAGACTGGTTCTCTGGACACAAAGCTTAATACCGTGTACGTGCCCACCAACCACGTGTACGTTGGGGACATTTTTCTGCTCGAAGATAAGGAGATTACGCACACCAATCTTTCGGTCCGGGAGGGATTAGGTAAGGCTGTGCTTGTACTCGAGTTGCTTTCCAGTTCGTAGCTGAAGATAGCCTAACGCTGAAAACCCCGTGCCCTACTCGCAGAGATAATTGTTTCGTGCGGCATGGCTATCCCACCGCACTTGATTGCAGTCCCGAAGCCATGAAGATGTTAGTCAGATGCCTCTAAATCGATGGATCAATGCATACACCAACGCTGTCCGCTGTACCTAAGCATGAACAAATGAGATAGTGTGATGGTGGGAGGACTACATAGTTAGCAATGTATAGCTGTCAGTTGTTTACATTAGTTTAAACGGATCGTTGCTTTAGCGGTTTGACGCCATTTCCACATCATGTCATTACAAGGTCTGCTTGTTAGGTATTTGGGTCAGGAGTGCGTGTATCCCCCTTCCTCCTGGGCTGCAGGATGTTAATGTTGCACACCCTACACAACCAACGAAAACTTACGTTGGGTCCTTTGCAAAACAATCTCTGCTCACATGCTCAGCTTCATTTTAAATATATGCCCTGCTGTCCGTCAATGAAAGTAAATTTTAAATCATCGGGCTCATCCGACCCTGTTCAACCGTCCTGCGCCGACAGCTCCTCCTCAGTGTACTCCCGCCCTGCAAACTCGACCTGCGCTTCCCGCACAATGCGCCCGCCGTCCTCCGACGTAGCAGCATACAGGATCTCCTGAACGCGCTTCATGATTTGGACGTCCGTAATGACCGGCGTCTGGCATAGTAGCTCAACGTCCCGCAACTTGGAGTAGTAGAACTCCTTCTCCTTCTCGAAGCCGTCCGCCTTGATACGCAGGTCCTGTGGGAATTTGTGGGTGCCATAGCTAGTGTAAGAACACAATACGTACTTCGTAACCTTTCAATTCGCAATTCGCATTGTCATGCTGCTACAAACGCAGTAGTCTGGGGTGTACCTCGAGCTGATGATTCAGCTTATCCATCTGGTCACGATCGCCCGGGCTCATGGCCTTGTTGTTGCCGGCGGGACGGGGCGTCGGCGCAGGAGCTGCTGCGGCACGCGGCGCTGCCGTGGGAGCTGCCTTAATGCCTGCAGATCCGGCCTTGGATCCTGCCATTGCCTTCATGTCGCCCGTCTTGCAAAGCTGCCGGCGGCCGGGGCCGTCGTAGGGTGCAGGGGGCTGGCCCATAGTGACCTGCGTCCATTACAACATCGTACAAATGACGGTATTTAGATACTTGTTGCATAACCAACACTATGATGGTCACTGCTTCAGCACGCACCTGGTCCCAGTAAGCCTTGAACCACTGCATGAACTCCATGTTATCCAACGGCCGCCCCTTCACAAGCCGGGCCACCTCCACGTACTGCAGACACCATGAGGGGAAACAGGATGGGCATGCCGCAATCAGGCATCGAGTGATGAAACAAGCCAGCTGCAACCTTACGCTTCTGCAAGCATGTTCTGCTGCCAAGAAACTCGTATCACAAAAACCGTAGGGATCGGCTGTGCTAGGCTCGAACAGGCGCAGGACGTGTGTAGGACTACGTTGTGGCTGAATGTATGTGACGTGTCCGTAATGAAGGCTAACACATGCTGATCCAGTCAAAGCCGCTACAATTCATGTCATTCGCCGAACCTTGTCAATCTTCAGCTTGTTGAAGCAGTCCTGGAGCACCTTGTAGTTGTTGATCATTTGGTACTGCGCATTCCATAAACCAGATGGGATGCAGGTTACCCGCGGTCATCAGGAAACAGAGATGGTGGTTGGCATTGCCGGCACCTCACTGCCGTTTGGGTGCCTCCCGTTTGGATGCCTCCCATCTGATGGGTGATGCTGAAAAGATGGAGAACGAAATGAAACGCACGAAACCCTTCCTCCAGGGCTGCACAAGCAGACATTGGCATCAGGAGCTGAATTATGCCCATCAAAGCGCTACTTAACCTAACATCTCCATACCTCGCTGTTAGCATTGAAGTCCACCTTGGACATGGGCACTGTCCCCGAGTGAAGCACATCCAGCAGTTGACACGCAACGGCGCCGTTGCTGGTATCCTCAACCTACAGAGGAGGACGGTTACAGGCAATCCACTAATACAACAAGGCCGAGGATAGGTTATACTGCTTAACTCAAGTCAAAGATCCCTCATTGACCCTTATGCCCGTCAGTACATGCCATATGCTACTCAGCTTCAAGCCATTGCGGAACCCTACTCAGGTATTGGACGTCTTTCTGGTCAGCAACATAGGTCCAGCACAAAGCCTACCTTTCCAGCTTGAGCAATTGAACCATGTACCTACCTTGCTGAGGCGCAGGCCAAGCGTTTCGTTGATCCAAGACAAGATTTCTCCACGGCCCAAGAAGTAATGCGGGTCTTGGAGACCGAACGACTGCGAACAAGAGGGGGTGCAAAAACCGCGCGCGTCCAGCGTGAGCCCGGAAGCACATCATAAAGCAGGAGAGACAGCATTCTGCACGAGCTGACCGTCTGAGGTGGCATGCTTGCAAGGCTCGTGGAGTGTCAAGCTCAGCGCTCTGCAAACAAGTAGTTTGAATCACGGTGTGGTACAGGTGTCTAGCGATTTCCACAATAAATAGAAAGATAACTTAAGATGATCAATTTGTTCTAGTTTTACAGTATTCTACTTTTGGAAGGCGAGGGGATGTCAGCAATTCCGCGTCGTACGGCAAATGCACGGAAGCGGTCGGTATCGCCGGGAGGACATTTAATTGACTCTGGATGCTACTTGTGCATTGCAAGTGGCCAGCCTACTGGCGCGTTACCGCAATCGCCGTTGGTTGGGATAGCGCCTTCATTTTTGCTTGCTGCTATGATTGGCGACCCTCCGCCAGCATACGTCTTCACTTTCAGCTTACAATCTTGACTACAGCATTGCGCCACAAGGACTTGAACAATCCTCGGCAAAACACTTTCGTACGCTGAGCCCCTCCAGCTCATCGACTGTCGGACCCCTAGCTAAACCCGCAGCCCGCTGTAACTGTTCAGCAATGCAAGTGGCGGGATTGTCTCCAGGCCACTGCATAGGCACAGCCACGCAGCATAGTTCGTTGTCACCGGCGTTGTCATGTGGGTATGCGCGTCCCACGTTGGACTCGGCACCCCGATCATCGCCTCCCATGACTTCGGAGCACCGACCAACAACCCGTCAATTCGTAAGAAGGATCATTACACATGCTACGCATTACCCTGAGGCCCAGCCCCAGCAGCCGCTGGCGCTCAGACCGCACATCCCGCTAGCACCTGGACAGGCGGTTTCCTGTAGCTACAATCCCAGGCCGTCTGTTCTCGCGTCCCGACGATGCGCGGTCCCTTCAGATCCCGCGGCCAAGCCGCGGCAACCGTTTAGATCAAACGCACTGCGAGCAGCAGCGACAGCGTACGACGCCGCTGCGGCCGCCACCACGCCAACCCTGTTTCCCGACATGTCGGAGGCCCTAGGGCTCCATGGCTGGTTGCTGGACGCCCCCCTGGAGCAGCTGATGGCGCGGGCCGCAGGGCTGCGTGACCGCGGGCCCTATGCCGGCATCATCTCCTTCTCACCCAAGGTAGGTATGCGACCTAGGAGTGGCCGTTGCGGAAAGGGTGACTCGTGGGGGGCACCCACAACAGCTGCGACTGCCGCAACCGTCCCGACCTTCCCGATACGCGCTCCCCACCCGGCTTTCCGAGGCCGAGGCGAATCCCGAAGCGGCTGCCGCCGCCACTGCCGCTGCGGTTGTTCGTGTTGCAGCTTGTGCTGCTGCTGACATCGAAAGTGCTCCATTGCTCCAGCACCCGGTGGCCATCCCCCTGCACCGCTCGGCTCTCCTCCTCGACGCCGGGGGGGCCGCCCTCCATAGCTGGCACTACTCTCGGCAGTCCCCGGTGTCGACGCAGGCACCCACAACGCGGTGTTCCCCCCTTCCCTGCCACAACGGTTCATGTCTAGTCAACGGTTCTTTAATGTAACCCCCCGCCACAGGTTTCCTCTCATATCCCCCGCCACAGGCTTCCTCTCATATCCCCCGCCACAGGCTTCCTCTCATATCCCCCGCCACAGGCTTCCGCCCAACCCCCCCGCCACAGGTTTCCTCTCATATCCCCCCGCCACAGGTTTCCTCTCATATCCCCCGCCCCCGCTCCCCCCACGCCTAGTTCCTTCCCTCCGTCTCCTATGTCGTCTTATCGGGTCTTCTTCTCGCCACCCTCCGCCCGAGATTCCCTCCTTCGCTTTGCCTTTGATGATACTACCAGCACTTGATGATATCTGCCCCCCGCCCACGTCGTGTTTTCCTCGCTGACCTGCTAGGTCTTCCTGCCGCTCACTCGCTTGTGCCGCGATACTTGCGGCTACTGCACCTTCGCGCAGCCCCCTCGGCCCGGGCGGCGGGCGTACATGGTGATGGAGGAGGTGCTGCAGGTGAGCGGGGAGCGCGCGGAAGGCGAGGTGGGGTGGCGAGCGAAGGGGGGGTGAGAGGAAACCGGCGAATACACACAAAATTGCCGGGGGGCCACGCGGGGAGTGCCGGAGGAGGCGGGGGCCGTGTGGTGTTTGGGATGAGCCACAGCGCGTGCTGCGCCGTGCCGTGCGTGCTGCGTGGTGCTCCGCAGGTGGCGGCTCTGGGTGCTTCGGCGGGCTGCTCGGAGGCGCTTCTGACGCTGGGCGACAAGCCGGAGGAGAGGTGGCCGGCGGCGGCGGCGGAGCTGGCGGAGATGGGGTACGGCAGCACGCTGGAGTACGTGGAGGCGGCGGCGCGGGTGGGTTGTGTTGCTGGGGGGCTGGGGGCCGTGGCCGGGGGTGGCTAGAAAATCCGTTGGCGGGGTGGGGGGTTTTGATAAGAGAGTCCGCGAATCCACGGGGAGCTTGGTGCAGTTACGGTGCAGGATGACAGCGAGGGCCGGCGGAGAGGTGACGTGTGTGGAACACCAAGTGGACATCCAGTAGTGGTACGCTTAGCTCACATCCAGTGGTGGTATACCCGCCTTACATGCAGTGCCGGCGCCCGCCGCTGGCCCTATCCTCCTTCCTCCATCCAGACCCTCCCCTCCCCTAACCTGTTAGCTTCCCTCCCTTCCTCCATCCCTCCCCTAACCTTACCTGTCGGCTTCCCTCCCTTCCTCCATCCCTCCCCTCCCTTAACCTGTCGGCTTCCCTCCCTTCCTCCATCCCTCCCCTCCCAGGCCGTCCTGCGTGAGACCGGGCTACTGCCGCACATCAACGCCGGCGTCATGGACGAACAGCAGCTGCGCCGGCTGAAGCACGTGCGTTAGTTGTCGGTTGTGCCGTTTGCGTTCGTTAGTAGGTCTACCTACATGACTCACGTAGCTGAGCTTGTGAATGGGTCCCGCGTTAGTCGCTAGCTCGCCTTAGTACGGCACTCCCTCCTGCCTCCCCCCTTCTCTCCGTCCTGCCCACCTCCCTCCCTAGCATCTTTACTTGCACACCGCCTAGCCCCTTGAACCCATCTAGGTTTTCAACCATCCTAAGTTTTTCAACCATTTAGTTTATCAACCATTTAGTTTTTCAACCATTTAAATTTTCCCACCACCTAGGTTTCGATATCCGCCTATTTGTTTTCCGACGTCCCCTTGCCTACAGGTGTCCGCCAGCCAGGGCCTTATGCTGGAGAGCACCTCCCTAGCGCTGCTCCAGCCCGGCGCCGCACACCATGACTGCCCGGACAAGGACCCCGCTGCGCGACTGGCCACCATCGAGGCCGCCGGCCGGGCGGCGGTGCCTTACACGTCAGGTGGGCTGATCAGCGGTGGTGGGACGCCGTTCACAGGGCGCGCCGTACAACGCCCCGGGGAAGGGGGCCGTGGGTGACCATTGTGGCCCTGGTCCGCTACGCCGGATGGCAGGCCACGTGCAGTGACTGTGGGGTTTCATAGGAGGGGTAGCACGGGTCCGACCCGGGTGGCTGTGTTGTGTTGCGGCCTGAGGGGTGGATCCCCCTCTGCGTGTCAGCCTGACAGTGCGCGTGGCCTTCACCCCCCCACACACACACACCTCGGGTGTTTCTGCCCTCCGTCTCCTGTGTCGTGTCACCGAGTCTCCTTGCCGCCCCTCCCCCCGAAGACTGTGCACCAGCTACACTTCCCATGTCGAGTAACAGGTTCTTTTTTGTAAAATAAAAACCCTCCCGGGATGCAAGTCCTCCCAAGTTCTCCAGTATGCATCTCGAAACGTCTTTCCTAAACGGTTTTCCTCGCATCCACGGGTCTTCCTCGAAACCCCTTCCCCGGACGCAGGCATCCTGGTGGGTATTGGCGACACCCGTGCCGACCGGCTGCATGCCCTGACCTGCCTGCACAGCCTGCACAGCCGCTACGGCCACATCCAGGTAGGCGCCAGGCGGCGGGAGAGGAGGAATTCGTGGCGGCCGGGGAGGAGGATCTCATCTCTATCTCGATCTTGACCTTCAGTACGACCAACGACCACTTGTCCAGATCTGCGTATTTTGTTTGTTGCGCTTACTCGCGCGTACCCCCCGCAGGAGCTTATCATCCAGAACTTCCGCGCCAAGCAAAACACAGCCATGGCCTCCTGGCCTGAGCCGCCGCTGGAGGAGCTTCTGTGGGCGGTGGCTGCTGCAAGAATCATCTTCGGACCCCACATGAGCATCCAGGTGAGCGTGTCTGCGTGTGTGTGTTTTTGCACGCCGGACCCACCGCTCCAGGGGGGTGAATTCCGGGCGCCCAGGACCTCGTACGACAGTCGCCAGGCGACTCTGCAGCTTGGGCGTACACCCTAAGAAACCCCCGTGTCTGCCCTTTGTGGGTGGGATGCCCTTTGTGGGTGCTTGGGCCGGTGGTGCTGCAGGTGCCGCCGAATTTGACTCCGCTGGAGGCAGCGGGCGGGGCCGCCGCGGCTGGCGGCGGCGGCGGCGGCGGCTCCTCCCTGGAGTCTTTGCAGGCCGGCTGGCGGGCGTTGCTGGACGCGGGAATCAACGACTGGGGTGCGGGGGGGGCGCGGGGACCGGCGGGCGGATGGGGCCGGATTCGGATTTGGACCCAGTACGAATATTGTACAACGTATGAAGCTGAGTGTAACATTACGGCGCAAAGGGACGGTGGCACAATGGCCTCCTCAGCGACCCGCGGGTCACCAGCACGTACAGTTGTCCCCGCCCACCACCGGGTGTCAATCAAACACCTGCCAGCGCGGCCACGCCCCCGCCACCTCCCCTGTGCTCCGTTAGCATTTCGTTTTCTCCTTATTCGGTCCACGGTTTCCCTCCCTACCAAGGCAGGGCCCCAGGCCCCCAGCTACACCCCCCAACTACCTCCCATCCCATCCACATCAGCGCCTTCTGCCCAACGACGGAAGCGCCCCCCCTTCGATGCCAACCATCATGTCGTTTTCGCGTCAACGGTTTTCACGCCACCCCCCCCTTCGATACCAACCCCTCGCCCCCCCGCCCTCTCAACCCCTCGCCCCCCCGCCCTCTCAACCCCTCGCCCCCCCGCCCTCTCAACCCCTCCCCCCTTCCCGTGCCAGGCGGCATCTCGCCCATCACCCGCGACTTCGTCAACCCCGAGCGCCCCTGGCCGCACCTCGCCCCCCTGGCCGCCACCACCGCCGCTGCCGGGAAGCTGCTGCTGCCTCGCCTGCCGGTCTACCCGCCCTACCTGGGTCTGAGGGGGCGGCAGTCTCAAGGAGGCGACCAGGGGGCAGACGCGTGGACCGCCACCCAGACCGCGGCCGCCAGCACCGGCAGAAGCACCGGCAGTAGCGCCAGCACCGGCAGAAGCACCGGCAGTAGCGCCAGCACCAGCACCAGCACCGGCAGTAGTGTTAGCATTAGCATGGGTAGTAGCGCGGGCAGTGACGCGGGCGGTGGAGTGAGCGGCGCGGGCAGTGGGGCGGACGGCGGTGTTGCGGCGTGGCTTGACTTCACTGGTGGCCGGGACAGCGTTGGGGCGGCGGTGCTGCGGAGCGCCGACAGCGAGGGCTTCCTGCGGGCTAGCAGCTGGGTGGCGGGGCTGCCGGACGGCGAGCAGCCGCAGGGGGAGGAGGGGGAGGAGGACGCGATACATCGGCAGCAGCACCAGCAGCACCAGCAGCACCAGCAGCACCAGCAGCACCAGCAGCACCAGCAGCACCAGCAGCACCAGCAGCAGCAACGCCAGCAATTGGAGGCAGCGGGTAGAGGGGACGGAGCTGGGGAGGGGGCGGATGAGGAACGGCGCCGCGGGGCGGGGGCCCCGAGCCCCTCGGCGGGGGCGGGGGCGGCAGCCGGCAGGGAGGGCAGGGAGGGCGCGGCGGGGACGTCCTCCCGTCTGCTGCTCAGCAACGTGCCGCTGCCTCGGTGGCGGGAGGGCAGGGCGTGGCGGGTGGCGGTGGGTGTGGACGGCGCGCTGGAGGGCGGGTTCGCACAGCCCGCGGAACCGTCGCCGCGGGTGGCCAGGTGCGGGGCCGGGGGGGGGGCCGAACTGCCCAAGTTCCCCCGTCAGTATGTGAAGAGCCTTTCCTTTCCTGTCGGGTCACTGGTTTACTCTCAACCCTGGATGGTTTCGGCGCCCATAAAACACCATAAGTAGTAGAAAACACAAATGCACACGCAGGTAGACACACACGCACGCACTCCTTCGGCCCCCTCTTCCTCCCCGGTGGTATCCGGGCCCGGGTCCCCAGGTTGCTGGCAGGGGTGCTCCAGGGAGGCAGGCCGCTGCAGCGCGAGGAGGTGGAGCTGCTGCTGCGCTGCCGCGGGGCCGACCACGCCGCCGTATGCGCAGCTGCCGACCTGCTGCGGAGCCGTACGTGCGGAGACACGGTGTCGTACGTCGTCAACCGCAACATCAACTACACCAACGTCTGCACGTACAAGTGAGGCCGGCGGAGGGTGGGTGTAGGGGGTGGTCTGCGAGTCAGCTGGTTTGCAGCAGATGGGGGTTCAGGTCCGATCTTCGTCCTCGGATTTGACCGGGTTCGTGAGGTTATTGCCGCGCGGCTGACTGGCTTAACCTATGGAGTGTTGGAGTTGCCGAGATGAGCACTGGAGGTTTGGACGGTCGGCGAATGGTGGTGGCGAGAGCCGAATCCTCCACATCCGTGGTTGGTCAAGTTTGGGTGAATGGATGCAGGCTATTACCCCCCCTGGCGGGCTTACTAGCCCACGGGCTTTCCTCATAAACCCCCTCGTGGGGACATTGTCCTCGTACTTCTACAAGAGCGCTGCTTAGAGGGTCGAGGCAGTGGCAAGTGGATCTCCCCGTCGTGCGAAGTCGGTCGCATCACCCACGCTCGTTTCACCGAGCTGAAAGCGTACCCGATGCCTAGCATTTGCGTCCGGCCTATCACGACGCCTGCCCTGCCCTCCCGGGCCCCCCGCTGCGGGTTTTACTAAGACGGGTCTTTGCTCGGACACGGGTTTTCCCCACCCCCTCGCCCCCCCGCCCCGCCCCCCCGCCGCATGTGTATTGTGACGTGTGTTTCGTGTCAGGTGCTCCTTCTGCGCCTTCAGCAAGGGCAAGGCGGCCGAGGAGCTGCGCGGACCCGCCTACGTGGTGCCGTACGAGGAGATATCCAGGCGTACGGCAGAGGCGTGGGACAGGGGCGCAACCGAGGTACGGCGGTCGGAAAAGGGGGGTGGGGAAGGGAGCGGGCGGCGGGGTTCAGCCGACCCAGCTGCAGACCGGTTCCAGGTGTCGCTACTGGACCAAGGAATAGCAACGAGGAACCTCAGCCTGAAGTAGATGTTCAGGTCGATGCCGCGGCGTGCGCGCCCCCTTTCGTCTGGTCTGCCTGCGTTTTGAGTCGGTTCCGGAGCCAAAACGCCCCCAAGCGCTCGCCTCCTCCTTGGCGCCGCCTGCACCGCCTCTCCTCGCCCCGCCCCGCCCCGCCCTCCCTATCTGCTCACCCCTTCCACCTACCTACAACGTTTCTCCAAGCCCCACCAGAATTCCCTCTCCCCCTCCTCCCCCTCGGCCAGGTCTGCATGCAGGGCGGCATCCACCCGGACTTCAGCGGGAACACCTACCTGAGAATCCTGGCGGCGGCCAAGGAGGGGGCCCCGGGGGTGCACGTGCACGCCTTCAGCCCGCTGGAGGTGCACCACGGGGCGACCACGCTGGGCCTTACGTTCGAACGGTGAGGGCCGGGCAGCCGACCGGAGGGGGCCTCCTGGGGGCAGGGGGTCTCCTGGAGGCTGCGTTACTGGTGTGGGTTGCAAGGAAAACCCGTGCGTTACTGGTGCGGGTGGGGTTGGGGGATGTTTTCTAGGGTGCTTGGCCGGGGGAAAGGGGGTTGCAAGGAAGGACCGCGTAGCGGGGAAAGGGGGCGGGCGTGGGGGTGTTTTTTAGGGTGCTTGGCCAGGGGAGAGGGGGGCCCGGCGGCGCCCCTGTATAGGTAGGCTGGGAAGCGAACGGCCGCACAGTGAGTAGACCGGGGGGGTAACGTGGATGGGGTATGTTGTGAGGTGCCGGTTAGTATCCCCTGTTGGGGCAGGCCCGCGTACATTCCATCCCCTCCTCCCCCTCCTCCCCCTCCTCCACCCCCTCCTCCCCCTCCTCCACCCCCTCCTCCACCCTCCTCCCCCCTCCTCCCCCTCCTCCCACCTGCTCCTCCACGGGTCTCCCTGGAAACCTCCTCCTCCTGGCCGGCATCTGGCAGCTACCTGGAGAAGCTGGCGGCTGCGGGTCTGGGCAGCCTGCCCGGTACGGCGGCCGAGGTGCTGGACGACGACGTGCGGCGCGTGCTGTGCCCCGACAAGATCGACGCCGCCACGTGGCTCCAGGTGGGGCTCGCTGTGCGGCCGCGTTGGGGGGTGTGCAATTCGGTTGTGGGGTTGCAAAAACGAACTGGTTGCGGGGCGGGTGGGCCAGGGGGGGGTGGGAGGGCCACGGAGGGGCGGGGGGGCCGGGGGGTTGGGCCAGGGAGGGGTGGGAGGGCCAGGGGGGGGAGCGTGAGGGTCGGGTGGGCCACGGAGGGGCGAGAGGGCCAGGGAAGGGCCGGGTGTGCCCGGACATCAAGGTGGGAGGCACTCCGCACCTTGCTTCGGTGCCATCGTGAGGCGACGTACGGTGCACGCTGCGCGGCGCTGCTCTGGGGCGGTTAGGCAACGACGATGGTGGTTGCCGTGGCGGTTGTGTCCTGCAGGTGGTTGGTGCGGCGCACCGTGTGGGTCTCCGCACCACCTCCACCCTCATGTTCGGAAGCGTGGAGGAGGGGCCGGCAGCCTGGGCCTCGCACCTGGTGGCGCTGAGGGAGCTGCAGCAGCAGGCGGAGGGGGGCGCGGAGGGGCCCGGACGGGGAGGGGTGGGCATCTCCGAGTTCGTACCGCTGCCGTTCGTACACATGGAAGCGCCCGTGTACCTAAAGGTGGGTCGTCTTCGGGTCAAGGGAGGGTGGGAGGGAGGGGAAGGTGCGCCGTGTACGGCACCACCGGCGGGCCCACGGGACACGTTGCAGTGATAGCAGCTTCCGCCGGATAGATTAGCATGTCTTTCCCCCGCCCTCGCGGATTATCTTTTACCCGTCCGTCCCCTCCGTCTCTGTGCCGACCCACGGGTTTCCTCTCAGACACACATACACACACCCCGCCTGTCTCCCCGCCCAACCCGCGCAACCTATGCCGACCCATGGGAATCCTCTCAGAACCCCCCCGCCTGTCTCCCCGCCCAACCCGCGCAACCCACGAGACCCGCCCCTTGCCGTCACCCCCCTCCCGCCCCCCTCAGGGTCACGCCCGTCGGGGCCCCAGCCTGCACGAGGGGGTGCTGCTGCACGCAGTGGCCCGCCTGTCGCTGCACCCACACGTCACCAACATCCAGGCATCGTGGGTCAAGATGGGCCCCTCGCGGGCGGGGCAGCTGCTGGCCGCGGGATGCAACGACATGGGCGGCTCCATCATGAACGAAACCATCACTCGGGCGGCAGGTGTGCTGCACGGGTTGGGGTTCTAAGGTTAGGGTTTTAGGGTTAGGGTCGAGACCACTTCATCTTGTAGCACCACCACGGACCACCGCCCAACGCTGGTTGTCGTACTCCTGGTCTCCTGTACGGCGGCGGTCCAACCCCCTCCGGCGTCCCCGCCCCTCGGATATAACATAAGCCCCCCTGGGTCGCCCCACGACCCTACTCTCATCCCTTCCCCCTTCCCACTCCCGCCCCCCACGAAACACAAACCACAAGCAAATTTTCCAAGCCAAGCTTCTCCAGCATGCACCTACAGCCGAGTTCCCTGAACGCGTTTCCTAATCGGTTTCACTTATCTCTTCAGTGCCGACCAACCGGGCTTCCCCTCAACCCCCCAACCTCCCGAAACACACAGGCGCGTCTCACGGCCAGGAGCTGCCCCCCCGCCGCATGGAGGAGATAATCATGGCAGCGGGCCGCCAGCCGCGCCAGCGGACCACGCTGTACGGCACGCCTCCGGCCGAGCAGACCGCCCGGTCGTACGGCGCGTCGCCGCTGCAGCCACTGGTGGTGGCGGCGCCGAGCAGCGGCGCGCTGTGGTGATGCAATGTGAGAGTTCTGTGCGGTGAGGGGCATCAAGAGGGGAGTGGAGTGGGGTTTCGAGGAAGACCCGTGGGTGCCAGAAAAAACCGTCTAGAACAGACGTTTTGAGATGCATGCTGGAGAACTGGGTTGAGTGGAGTGGGGGGGGGATCAGGTCGGGGGGCACCAGATAGGGTGGTGGAGCCGCCGTGTTGGTGCGAGGGTGTTGGGGTTGGCATGTGAGGGGTGGGGGGGGGATGTACGAGAGGAAACACGTGGGTCGGCACTGAAAAGGAGAACCGATCCGGAATACACACGCTTGGAATTGCACGAAGACATGGTTTAGGTAACTAAATTCGGAGGTTGAGGTGGGGGGGTGGGACGGGAGGGGAGCGGGTGGTGCGAGCACGGTGACGAGTGTGAGGGTGTGCCGTATCGTGACATGGCTTTCAGGCAGCGGGGAGGTAATGCGTCGGCGGCACCCAAGTGTACGGCGGCACCCAAGTGTACGGCGGTATCCAAGTGTACGGCGGCACAGATCCCTCGTTGCGCCGTCAGCACGTCGTCGCCCCAGTTGGCGTCTAGTGCTCTGGTCACGGGTTCATTAGTGCCGAGTCGCGGCGCGTCAGTGCCGCAGCAGGCAGGCAGCGCAGCTGCAGCTGTCTCTTCGTGCCGCCGGTGTGCGTGTGCTTCGTGCCTCCAGCGCTTGCGCCATACAGGAAGTAAAAGGCAGACGAAATCCCAGCGCTTGTAGTTGCTTGCACCTGGCGTGCTCCTGGGCGGTGCGATTGCGTAGCTGAGCTGCGGTGCGGGTGCGGGTGCGGGTGCGGTGTGGATCGGAGCACGATCGCCAGGTCGTGGCTGCCGCCGTAATGTTGTGGCGCCGGAGCCACCACCGGTAGACGCCCAGAGTCGGGAGCTTTTCGTTGTTGTGCGGCTGTTGTTGCAGCCTCGGCTTACGCGGCATGCGGGGGCAAGCAAACGCAAGGCCCACGACGCAGGATGCCGAGACAGGTCGTGTTGTTCGCGCCCGGGGCGGGGCTGGGCCGCGCACTTGTGGGGAGGGGGGGAGGGGCCGATTGGTTGTCAGTGCGGGTTGGGGCAAGGAGGGCCTGTAGCTTGCACCGTTCCCGTCGTACAGCTTCCGCCAGGATAGGATGTGTCAGCCCTCCGTCCGTATATCCTCGCGTTGCGTCGAAAGCCAACGACAGGGGTCCGGAAATCCTCGCGTTGCGTCGAAAGCCAACGACAAGGAACGCGATTATGCTTCCAGGCTGCCAGAGTGGTCCTCGGGCCGATGGAGAGCCATAAAGCATCCGTGCATGGGAGCGAGTTCAAGAGCCCTTATGCCCCCCCCCCGGGGTGTCCGAAGGCTATGCACCCACTACATTTCCCCAGTCGAGTTACCGATTCTTTTATGTAACCCCCCGATGCCACGACGACGGGAAGCGGTTTTCGTGCTTGTCTTCCGTGCCGGGGCCTCGCGCCCGGGGTTTAAAACAGTTGACATGGTGGGCTCCGAGCACCCACGGAACAAGGGTTGGTATCCTTTAACACACACACACACAGCTCAGCATTTTTAAAACACATATTTAAAACACACACACATTCGCACAGCATACTTAAAACACACTCGCGCAGAAACGCGGCCGTACACGTTGCATGACGCTCAGGAATACATTTTCTGTAGGCGTTGCCAGGGCTGCATCTTACGCAGTACCTGCTCCACAGCTTAAGACCCGATCATCCCCAGTGGCCGATTAGAGGGCAGAATGCGAGTATTAGAGGGCAGGCCGTGCGGCTGGGGCGGCTGTCGTGAATGCAACATACAACGTTCGGTGCTCGACAGTGCCGGTCTACTACCTGTTCCATTCGATTAACGAGTCTAGAGGCTTATCTGCGGGTGCCATTATAGCGTATGAAACTGCGGCGATGAGTAAAGCGCGGTAAAGCATGAAGGTGGTTCGAACCACACGAGGAGGCCACTGCTCGTACGAAGCAAGACGCGAAAAAGAACAGGGTAGAACAGAGGCTACAACGATTTCAACGACGAGTTCGGCACGCTTGTTGGGCCGACAGCACGCGTTGACGAGCTAAGACCAAACGTCGCATTATTCGCGGCGCAATAAAGGAGTATCCTGGCGGTCCATTAATATCTTCTGTGAGCGAGGCATGCGAAACGAACGGTCCAGCTGTCTACGTTCTAGCCCTTCCCGTTAAAGAGTACATCACCATCCAACTGTCAATTCCGGCCGGCTTCCCGCATCATAACCCATGACATAGCCACGTGGCGTTGTATACGACTCACTTCTACGCCTCATTATTTAAGTACTTGTAATTAACACGATAGGGCTACAAAAAATGACTACCTGTATCGCCGTTACGTAAAAAGCCTCGCGACCTAAGCAGCAACCATTCATTTAGTGTGTCTACTTTGGCTATATGGCAGCTTTAGCCTGGTATTCCTCCAAGGCCGGAACTCCGTCGGTTTCCGTCGGCCGGGTCGCCAAGTTGTTCGTCTTGTGGGCTCTGGGCCTCTTCCAGACAACCAGCGCCGGCCTGACAGGTACAACAATGGTCCTTACCTTACACTGCCTATCATGGGTCCAACACCGCCAGCGGCCTTCCCGCAGGGCTCGCCCTTCCGCCTCTGGATGTGGCCGCAACGCAGTATGGGGGCGCCTGGGCTAGCGCAAATAGCATGGTATTCACGGACTTGATGAAGGTAGGTGGTGCACGGAGCCCCTCCTCGCGCCCCCCACCTCGGTCACGCTCGTCGAGTACGTCCAAGGGGTGTCGCGACCGACACCCGCAAAACCTCCCGCATCCCCACATCCCCGTTCACCCTGTCCCACCACATATTCCCCCTCTCCTCGTACAACGTCAAGTTAACATGTGCCGTGTCGCAGAACATGCACCGCAAAGCTGCAATCCTGCATTCCCAACGTAAGCCTTCTTCTCAGCCTGGTCGTACTTTGAGGCGGCTAGTCGGCACGAGGCGTATCTGATTCACACAAGGTTATAGACTATGGCTCTGCCCTCTGGCCCGGAGCCTACTGTAAACTCTTGTTGCTAACTGGAAGGATGCTAGCTGGAAATGGGGCTCGAGGAAGGACGCGACCCCATGCCGTGCAAGCCTATCGCCAGATCTTCAGCCGCACATGAAACGTGCCGCACCCTCCACCTTGCGTGGTCCCCCACGATGTCCGGACGGCCCACGCATCGAGCATTCCCCCGAACAGAAAAGAAAAAACACCGCGAATAACGCGAATCACCAGACCCACAACACCCCCCCGGGCAACCAACCCCAAGATACAAAACACAAGGGGCGTGGGGGGCGGCGGAGAACGGAAATTGGAGCATATGGACAACCATACGAGCCTATAACGCGATACGACAGCACAATGGCCGCAAAGATCACCGTAATAAGCAAGAGACACTGCCTGCATTGCAACCCAGAAGTCCAGGGAGGGCTTCTGCTCTTGCCCGTGGGCACAAGTCCGCCCCTCCGAAACCCAAGCCTCGCTACTCCCCTGCTCCTTCGAAACACAACTTGGACTAAGGCTTCGCCACGTCCAAAACAACGCGTCGACCTGTCCCTCTCCAACGCTTCATGACATACGACCGTACGGCCCACGCAGCACTCCACACTCTTCACGGCCGGTTCGCGGAACGCCGGCAGCACGGGGGCCTTCGGCTGGCTGAACCCCAGCAGCATCACCTGGCGGCCGGACGGATATCCAGCAGGCGAGCAAGGGCTTCGAACCACGGGGAGCCTGAGGGGCCAGTTTTAGGGTTTTAGGGTCGTAAGGTTTTCGCCTCTCCACAGCACTTCAGAATAACGGTGGAGCAGTGTTTCCCATGAAGCACCGGTAGTAGCACTCATTGTAATGCCGAGGAACGAGGCCGAGGAGGGGGGTGGTCGCTGTGGTTGGTGGAGACGGGTCGTAGATAACCCGCCGCGCACAGGCAGCCGGCTGCACCGCTCCCTATCTATACCTTGCTAAGCTGGCCCGCCGATCGAGTCGTCGCTGTGATGGGTAGCGTCCTAGCTAGCTGGCGCTGTAGCCCTGCTGTGTCCCTGTTTCTGCAACGCCGACATCGCACGGCCACCTGTACACGCCGCTACCCCTGACACGACCTCGACGGTTTGGTGGTTGGTCCTCATCGAACCTCCGCCGGCCGACGCCCCCACACGCACGCAGGTCTACGACCTCCCAGCGGGCAGCAGTGGTGCGCAGCCACCACCATCGGCCAGGGAGGGGCCTTCTACTCGGCAGGTGGGTGGCCGGGGGGTGTTTGGGCTATAGCACGGCGGCTCGGTGTCGGCGTCCATCCCGGTGCCATGGTTTCGGAGCCTTGTGCTTGTGACCCCACGACCTCCACAGAGACACTAAGCGACGAGGAAAACAAGCACTAGGATTGTCTGTTGGTAGATACGGGAAAGCCACCTCCGGCAGCGGGCCTTATGGGGAGCGCAGCCCGCGCTATCGTCCAACCGAATGTGGTTATATATCTCGTTACTCCGTTTCAGTTGGCCGCAAGGCGAACCAAGGGTAGAATTGATTCATTCCTTACCGGTTGGACATCGGGTAACCCAATGTCCGACGACTGGGCAACCCAAAATCTGGGTTGCCCAGTGCCCAGCTACCTGCGCGCCCCGCTGGTGCTTTGTGAGCACGTGAGTCCCACTACTCCCCGGCACCGACGTCAGCAGCCAGCAATTTCGGTGCTCCTTGGCCGTGCCACGCTGTCCCCGCAGGCCGCTATGTCGTACTGTACGACGGCAGCGGCACCGTCGAGCTCGACGGCGACGCCCGGGTGCCCGCCGTGTCCTCCTCCGCCGGGCGGCTGGAGGTGGACGTCACCCCCAGCACCACGGGTACGTGCGGGAGGGGAGGGGAGGAGGGTGTTGAGGAATGGGAGGGAGGGCAGGGGAGGGGAGAGGAGGGGAAGTGGGAGGGGAGGCGGGCAGGTGGGGAGTGCTAGGGAGTGGAGGGCAGGTGGGCAATGGGAAGGGAGGGGAGAGGACGGGAAGTGGGAGGGGAGGAGGGCAGGAGGGGAGGGGTTTCGAGGAAGGCCCGTGGATGCCAGAAAAAACCGTTTAGGACAGACGTTTTGAGATGCATGCTGGAGAACTGGGTTGGGGAGGGGAGGGGGGGTCCAGGGGAGGGACACCGTGGCCCACCTAAGGCCCCCACCAAACCTTATCGCCCAGTCGCCGCCATTCGTTAGACAGCGACCGCTGCCGCCCCCTGTAGCGGCATTCCCCGGGAGCCCGGTCCTACCCCTAGGCCGTCACCTCCTGGGTCTCCTCACCCCCAATGACTGACCCAACCGATTCAACCACCCACCCAAACGCCCTCGCCGCCCACCAAAGAAGCACCTCGCCGCCCCCCTGGCCCCGCCCCCTGGCCGTGCTGCCCCTCTGGCCCCAGGCTTGCGGCTGCGCATCACCTCCTCCTCGCCCTCCGACCCGGTGGTCAATGTGCGCATCGTGCCAGCCGCATTCGAGGCCACCTACGCCACCAGCCAGGTCTTCAACCCCGCCTTCCTGGGCCTCGTACGGGTAGGTGTCAAAAAGGTACCGGCTGTAAACCCTAAAGCCCTGAGACCCCACCTGCTCCGGACACTCCGAGGCCTCCGGCGTCCTCCAATTGTTTGTTCGCCTCCATCCACTCCCCCGCGAGCAGGGCGTTCCGCTGCTCCGCTTCGCGTCCTGGATGCGAGCCAACCCCAACTCGGGGAGCAGCCGAGTGGCCCCCCGCGACTGGGCCGCCCGGACCACCCCCCGCCACAGCTCGCAGGTGGGAGCGGATGGGGGGGGGAGGGAGGGGGAGGGGGGGGAAGAGGGAGGGAGCGGGGGGGAGAATTGGAAGAGGGAATTGGAAGAGGGAGGGGAGGGGAAGGCAACAAGGCGGGAGGAGGGTTGTGTTGCGGGAAGGCTGGGCTTACCTGGAGCTGCAGCTGCTCACCTACCGTTGGTCCTACTGTTGTACTGTCGTACCGTACGACGCAGGTCCGCGAGGCTGATGGCGTGGCAGTTGAGCACCTGGTGCAGCTGGCCAACCAAGTCAACGCCAGCATGTGGATCAGCCTGCCCCGGGCGGCCAACGACTCGGACACCTACACGTACGGCATGATGTCGTACATTGCGGCCAACCTGGCGCCGGGGCTGTCTGTGACGTTGGAGTACGGCACCGACGGTCCCGGCTGGATCTCGTCTCATCAGGGGTGGGGGGAGGGGTGGGGGGAGGGGTGGGGGGAGGGGTGGGGGGAGGGGTGGGGGGAGGGGTGGGGGGAGGGGTGGGGGGAGGGGTGGGGGGAGGGGTGGGGGGAGGGTGGCGGGAGGGGTGGGGGGAGGGGTGGCGGGAGGGGTGGCGGGAGGAGTGGCGGGAGGGGTGGCGGGAGGGGTGGGGGGAGGGGTGGGGGAGGGGTGGCGGGAGGGGTGGCGGGAGGGGTGGGGGGGAGGGGTGGGGGGAGGGGGGGGGGGGGTGGGGGAGGGGTGGGGGGAGGGGTGGGGGGGGGTGGGGGGAGGGGTGGGGGGAGGGGTGGGGGAGGGGTGGGGGGAGGGGTGGGGGAGGGGTGGGGGGAGGGGTGGGGGGAGGGGTGGGGGGAGGGGTGGGGGGGGGGGGAGGGGTGGGGGAGGGGTGGGGGAGGGGTGGGGGAGGGGTGGGGGGAGGGGTGGGGGGAGGGGTGGGGGAGGGGTGGGGGGAGGGGTGGGGGAGGGGTGGGGGGAGGGGTGGGGGAGGGGTGGGGGAGGGGTGGGGGAGGGTGGGGGAGGGGTGGGGGGAGGGGTGGGGGGAGGGGTGGGGGAGGGTGGGGGGAGGGGTGGGGGGAGGGGTGGGGGAGGGGTGGGGGGAGGGGTGGGGGGAGGGGTGGGGGGAGGGGTGGGGGAGGGGTGGGGGGAGGGGTGGGGGAGGGGTGGGGGAGGGGTGGGGGGAGGGGTGGGGGGAGGGGTGGGGGAGGGGTGGGGGGAGGGGTGGGGGGGGGGGGAGGGGTGGGGGAGGGGTGGGGGAGGGTGGGGGAGGGGTGGGGGGAGGGGTGGGGGAGGGGTGGGGGGAGGGGTGGGGGGAGGGGTGGGGGAGGGGTGGGGGAGGGGTGGGGGAGGGGTGGGGGGAGGGGTGGGGGAGGGGTGGGGGAGGGGTGGGGGGAGGGGTGGGGGGAGGGGTGGGGGGAGGGGTGGGGGAGGGTGGGGGAGGGGTGGGGGAGGGTGGGGGGAGGGGTGGGGGGAGGGGTGGGGGGAGGGGTGGGGGAGGGGTGGGGGAGGGGTGGGGGGGGGGGGGGAGGGGTGGGGGAGGGGTGGGGGAGGGGTGGGGGGAGGGGTGGGGGGAGGGGTGGGGGGAGGGGTGGGGGAGGGTGGGGGAGGGGTGGGGGAGGGTGGGGGGAGGGGTGGGGGAGGGTGGGGGAGGGGTGGGGGAGGGTGGGGGAGGGGTGGGGGGAGGGGTGGGGGAGGGGTGGGGGAGGGGTGGGGGGGGGGGGGGGGGGGGAGGGGTGGGGGAGGGGTGGGGGGAGGGGTGGGGGGAGGGGTGGGGGAGGGGTGGGGGGAGGGTGGGGGAGGGGTGGGGGGAGGGGTGGGGGAGGGGTGGGGGGAGGGGTGGGGGAGGGGTGGCGGGAGGGGTGGCGGGAGGGTGGGGGGAGGGGTGGGGGGAGGGGTGGGGGGAGGGGTGGGGGGAGGGGTGGGGGGAGGGGTGGGGGAGGGGTGGGGGGAGGGGTGGGGGAGGAGTGGGGGGAGGGGTGGGGGAGGGGTGGCGGGAGGGGTGGGGGAGGGGTGGCGGGAGGGGTGGGGGGAGGAGTGGGGGGAGGAGTGGGGGGAGGGGTGGCGGAGACTGCACTCGCCTAGCTCGACGTGTCATGTAGATCCCAGCAAGTCAGCAGGGGCCCACCATCGTAATGGATCAGGATCCAGGAACCATCCAGCATCCATCCGCCCTCCCTCTCCAGCATACCCCTTTCCATTCATTCCGTTTCGAAAGCGTCGTACCGGGCGCCCAACCAACTTGATCTTCAACCCCGGGGCCGTTCATTTACGTTTCCAGTGCCGTACAGAACATCCTGGCCAACCTGGCCGCCAACTACACCTCCTGGCTGGACGCGGTGGCGCTGCCCGCCTCCTTCGGCGGGGGGTCGTCATTCACTTGGGCAGGCCGCGACAACCCCACCTACTGGGCTGACGGCGGCTACTTCGGCGTCCCACGACCTGAGACCACTGTAGACAGGGTCCTGAAGCTGGTCAGGTGGGTTTGAGGGTGTTCGGGTTTAGGGTATTAGGATGTTAGGGTTTAGGGTATGAGGATGTTAGGGTTTAGGGTATTAGGATGTTAGGGTTTAGGGTATGAGGATGTTAGGGTTTAGGGTATGAGGATGTTAGGGTTTAGGGTTTAGGGTATTAGGATGCTAGGGACGGGATTCCCCGGGCACAGGCGGTATATTGACCCAACGCGGACACCTACTGCCATAAACGCCACCTGCTCCCCTCCCCCTCCATCTCCCCTCCCCTTCCCCATCTCTACCCTCCTCCCCCCGATTTCCCCTCCGCCAGGTCCTCCGTTATCGGCGCCGACGTGGGTTACAACCGGCAGTACCGGCTGCTGCGAGCCAAGGGGCTGCAAGTGCTGGGGTACGCGGCGGGACCAGAGATGCTCGGACCATTGTACGGCGCCCGGTCAAACTACGACCGCGTCATGATCAGCTGCATGCCGCCGCCCGCCGCCACGGTGTGGCCCTGCAGCTTCACCACTCTCTACCCTCCGTGGGGCTACAGCGGTGAGGCGCCACGTCCCCGTGTCTCCGAGTGCCCTTGGGGCTCGGAACCGTACTGCTGTGTTGGTGGGCTTTGGGTTCCATTCGACGGGTTGGCGAGTCGGCAGCTGCACAGATAACTTAAAAAAAGAAAAAGCCCGGTTCGAGCCCCCTCTGCAGCAAGTCGAGCAGGGCCACGCAGCAAGCACTACCAGACTGCAGCCCACAGCTAGACTGCAACCAACAGCCCGATCCTTGCTGCTGTCCCCAGCTCCGCTCCTTTCGCTGCTGCGCCGACTGCACCCTGGCCACCGCCCCCTGAGAGGCTGTGAAAACTCGTTGCGCCATGGCGCCTCCACCCCTAGTAGCACAACACCACACGCCAAGCGCACGAAGACCCCCGCCTTCCCATTCACTTACCAAGCCGGCAGCCTCATTGCTTCTCCCCCGCCGCCGTCATTGCTTGCACTCCCCCCCCCGGGGGTTCTTTACCTGTAACCCCCCGGGGAAAAACACACGTGCCAGGCGGCCCTGGCTCCGTCACCTGGCCCGACCTGGCCGCCCGCAACGCCACTCTGTACGGCGCGCTCGCCGCCAACGCCTCCAGGGAGGCCGCCCTGGAGTCCGTCCTGACTAAGGTACGACTGCACGACAAGATGTACGACATGGTCCTCGACTCGCTGTGGCGCTGGCACGACCAGATGGGCGGCGGCGACGTTGTGGTGGACCTGACCCGGGCGGCGGTGGCCTGCTCCTCAGCCCCGGGCTCGCGGTCCGTGGTGTACTCCCCGGACGAGTGCCGCAACCTGGCGCCGGTGGTGGCCAGACCGGATGCCACACCCGCCTACCGGGCGCTGCGGGCGTGGCTGGCGGCGGGCGCCGCCGGGGCGCTGCCGCGGTCGGCGGCGGAGGCGCCGCCGGCGGTGCCGCCGCCGGCGGCCTGCCAGCCGGCGTGCGTGTACGGCACCTGCTCGTACAAGGGCACGTGCGAGTGCTGGGCGGGAGCGAGCGGTGAGCAGAGGTATCCTTGATTCCGGTACCGTTGGTGGTTGCTGATAGGAAGGTAGGGTCCAACTCCGCCTTCAGCCCGCCCGGCCTGCGCGCCCTGCGTGCCCGCAAAGTTGCCTGACGGTTGTACCGACCTCCCGTCGTACTTGCCGTACGCTCCAGGTGTGGACTGCGCGACCTTGTCCCCCGCCTCCACCCCCTCGGCCTGCAACCCGCGCGTGGGGATCAACCTGGAGGGCATCTCGGACTGGTCTCGGAGCTGGACGTTCGTGGATGCCTTCAAGGCGTCGAGGGAGTGGATCACGCAGGCGTTCAGCGGTGGGCGACTGGGCGGGGAAAGAGTGCCAGCCGAGGCAGAGGGAAGAAATCTCGTCGGCGGGGATACCACGTGCTCGCGGGAGGGAGGCCGTCATCGCACACCTCCCTGCGTGGAAATGAAGGGTATTGGCTCGGTACGGCACTGTCGTACGACTTGTTGAGAGTGGGGGTCGGGTGTGGTCCAGGGGTGGCAGCGCATTTGGGTGATGCGGCGCCATGTTAGCTGCCCCTTCCCGCCTCCCTCGCTCCCTAGCCATCTAACGAGCTCCGCCGGGCTTCTTCCAAACGACCCGTGGGTCACCGATGAGCTCGCAGCCCCAGATCAGCCCCAGTGCCCATCCAAATGTGCCTTTTCTGACCCCGCTTGGCCCTCAGCTCAGCTCACCTCGTCTCGTCTCGTCTCATCTCGTCTCATCTCATCTCATCTCGCCCCCCTCCGTGCAGTTGCCACTTGGAGCACGGGCACGTCCGTCGACCTCATCACCTCCCCAGCTGCGTTTGGCCCCACCGCCCTGGGCTACCCCGCCAGCCTGGCACCCGACCAGAAGGTGGCAACCATCGTGCTGCGGGACATGCAGGGACACGCGCCGGGAGGTGGGTCGGTGGGTTGTTGGTGTCCCACATGGGCAGGGTGAAAATAGTTTCCCTTTGGGAAAATATCACGGAAGGGGAGGTGGTACGGATGATAGATGGCACACGCACACATATTTACTCTTCAAGCTTTGTGACGGGACCAGCGAACCTCCTGCCGTACGCGCACGTGGCGTGACGGCAGTGGCCACGTCATCAGCCCCTTACAACCTCTGACGCCTCCTCCTTCCACCTCCCCCCGGGATCTGGATCCTCCTCCCGTTCGCGCGAGCCCACCCGACCACCCCGGGCTCCTTGTCGCTTTCCTGGTCAGTGGCGACCCACCGACCCACCGACCCACCGGCCCACCGATCCATGAGCGTTCCCTCACCCGCCCGCCACCCGTTGATCGGCCCGTCCACATCCGCACCCGCACCCAACCACCAACTGCCGGCAGGCGTGTATACCCTGCTGTACGACGGCAAGGGCTCCCTGGACCTGAGCTTGTCGGACGTCAAGGACGTGGTGTACGTGGAGGCGGGGCACGTGCTGGTCACCTTCAAACCCTCCACCGACTTCAACAATGGTGGGTGCCGCGGGACGCACGTTTGTCACGAAGCAAGAAACAGCCGGTGGAGCCAAACGCAGCTGCGGAGGTGATGAGGTCGACGAAACAGTCCAACAAGGGAGGATGGGATAGGGAGCGGCATGGTCCATAGCTGTGGGTCTCGGATCATGACGTGTGGGGGTGGTACTTGTTACAGTGGACTCCAAGTGTGGTGTGGGGCCCACTGTAACAGTTACGCCTTGTATGCCTTGTATTATGGTAATTTATACCGGGGGTTCTGCCCCCATCTACTACCAAATCTTCCTGCTGCGCACTGCTCGGCCCAGGCATTTCCCACACCCTTAGAAAGGCCCAGACCAGACGAGCCCAGGCCGCAACGAGTTTTGTGCCTTCGTTTTACCGTTTGACCATGGAGCTCGTGTCGTAGTCATTACCTGCACAGTTGCCGCCGTGCCGACGTCCAATGAACTCCAGCCCCGCCGCCAAGCCCCCCTCACCTCCGGCTCCCTCCCTCCCTCCCCCGGCTCCGAAACCACCAGGTATCCTGGTTGTCATTGAGCGCACCGACCCGTCCGATCCCCTCCGCAACATCCGCGTCCTCATGCCCGGATACGAGCGAGCCGCCGCCGCCGGCAGCCCCTTCCACCCGGCGCTGCTGTCCTTCCTCAGGCCCTTCGGAATGCTGAGGTTCATGGTACGACAACACAGGGGGAGGGAGGGGGGGAGGGAGGGAGGGAGATGGGACGATTTGCAAGTGAGGGATCAGCCCCTCTGAAACTACACTTCTGCATCGCACTGCTACATCGTGTGTATGAGGGGGTTGTCTCTTCTCCCGGTGGACGACCGCCGGCGCCAAATTGATGTGCTCCGCCACTGTGAGATTGGATCACGCTATCACCTTTAATCACCAGCAGTGCCACAGCAAGTAAACCCTGCCATACTGTATCTTCATCGGCCTTCACACATCCTACTTAAGAGATGGAAGTGTTGAGACGATGCCTGTAAGTGTGAATCCGGCGCTTCTAGGGGAGGTTCAGGACCACACACCACACCTAGGAAGGGCCCGGCATAACCCGCCATCAAACTCCAGGTCCGATTGCGCGAGCGCAAAGAGTGTACGACGTAAAACAGTCTGTCGTACGATGATATGACGTGGCGTGTGCCCCGTGCGCCCTCAGGACTGGATGCACACCAACACGGCGGGCCTGCCGGTGACGTGGCAGGAGCGGCCGCGACCGCAAGACAGGTAGGTGGGAGGGACGATCATATTGCGTCTGCTTCGTTCGTAAAATCGAACTCGCCCCCCCCCTTCGCTTGGTAGCATGCGCGCGAGCCGGTGTCCGAAGGCTATGCACCCACTACATGTCCCCAGTCGCGTTACCGGTTCTTTTATTGTAACCCCTCGCTTGGTTCCTCGGGCGCAGAATGGGAACACCGCCACTGGTACCCGTCGCCTCCATTTCTCCCGCCCAAACCTAAATTGGCTTCCCCGGCCCCGGGTCGAGCACCGCAGGTCGTACGCGGTGGCCCCCGGCGGCGTTCCCCTGGAGCTGATGGTGCAGCTGGCCAACACGCTGGGCGCCGACCCGTGGTTCAACATGCCCCACGCCGCCAGCGACGACTTCGTGGCGCAGTTCGCGGCGGCGGTGCGGGACACCCTGCGACCGGACCTCAAGGTGTGTTTACGGGGAGGGTTGAGAGGGGTGTGTTGGGGGTGTGTTTAAAAACCGTTTTACGCAACGGGGCAGGATAGTTGGCGCATGGCCGTCGGACACCAATTTTGTGGGCGCATTCTGGAGCACTGGAACCGACTGCCGGCAAACCTTTGGAGGCGGCCTGTCGGAGCTGTGTAAAAGAAAAGAAATAGAAAAAGGGGGGGTTGAGAGGGGTGTGTTTGGGGGAAGGCACGGGGCCCACACGAAGCCAATACCATCAGCCCATCAGTGGCGTAGGTGTGTTATGCGGCGGGGCGGGGGCGAGGCAGAAGGGGCTGCGAGCAGCGCTGGGAGGAGGAGGGCCGTAGTACGGTAAGCTGTCGTAGTACGGCAGTGGGGAGCCCCTGCGAAGCCTATCTTGTCCGAAGTCCGGCTCGCTCCCCCCCACCACTGGCGGTGTGTTGAGATGGACACGGGACCCGTTCATGTGTGGGTTTCATCATGCCACGACGAGCGCCACTTGCTCCATTGTGAGCTGTTACGGCAACTCCCAGAAGACGACTGTACGTCGCACATCAACCGGTGAGCCTATCACCCGCTCCCTCTCTTTATTTGGATCTGCTGACGTCACCGTTTCCCCCTCCGCGTCCCCCTCCCCCCTGCCAGGTGTACGTCGAGTACTCCAACGAGGTCAGTAGCGCGTGTTTGATACATTCGGTGGTGCGGAGGGAGATGTGGCTGCAGCAGCCAGCTGCTCTGTTGCAACGACAGAGCTACGTTAATGTTCGTGCTCTCCCCCATTTCCCCCCCCCCCGGGTTTCCTCTCCACCTCCCTCCTCCACAGGTGTGGCACACGGGCTTCCCCGGCGGCCAGTACGCTCAGGCCATGGGGCTGGCCATGAACCTCACCGAGCAGGGCAACAAGTGGTACGGTGAGTGGATGGGGGCCCTGGTTGGGGGCTGGCTGGATGGGGGGGGAGGCGCAGGTGCTGCAGGGACGTGGTGTTTTGTGTGTTTTAAGTATGCAGTGTTTTGTGTGTGTGTGTATGGGTGGGGGGATCACAAGGAAGACCCGTGTACGAAAGAAAAACCGTTGAGAACAGGCGTTTCGAGATGCATGCTGGAGGACTTGGTTGAGGAAACTAAAGACGGAGGGAGGGAGGGCTAGGGGTTGGAGCTGGCTGCGGTTGTGAAGCTGCGGGGGTTCGAGGAAGACCCGTGGATGCCAGAAAAAACCGTTTAGAACAGACGTTTTGAGATGCATGCTGGAGAACTGGGTTGGGGATACGAAAGCCGAAGGTCGTAAGTTGGGATTGGAGCGCGCAGGCGGGCAAGGGGATAGACAGGAAGATCAGAGTGAAGGCACGCACTGAGAGGTCCGATACTGGTGTGGTTGGCTGCCTGAGGCGCATGTGTATTAGACGACCGCGTTCCGGTCGTCCCCCCCACCCCCATCTCTCCGCTGGCCCACCACCTGCGCTCTCCTCGCCACTCCCCACCACCGCTGGTTACGCTAATTCCGCTGGTTCCGCTGGTTCCGCTAATTCCGCTAATTCCGCTGATTCCGCTGGTTCCGCTGGTTCCGCTCCCTCGCCCCTGGCCATCAGGTGGCGCCACCAACGAGGCGCGGCTGTGTTTCGTGGCGCAGCGCACCGCCAACATCAGCAAGATCTGGAAGGCGGCGTGGGGCGGCCAGGCGGGCAGGGTGGTGGTGGTGGTTTCGGGGCAGGCGGTTTGGTCCATCACCAGCTCCAAGCTGCTGTCGTGTGGCGGCGCGCACGCCAACATAGACGCCCTCGCCATCGCGCCGTACTTTGGGTCGTACAACAAGTCCCGGGACACGTCACTGGGCGTCTTCATGAACTCCACACTCCCCGGCCAGATAGGCGGCGTGATGGGCCTTGTGGCGCCGCACGCCGCCATCGCCGCGTCGTACAACAAGCCGCTCCTGTGCTACGAGGCGGGACAGGGCCTGGTGGGGGACGGTACCGCCAACGACCTGGCCATTCAGGTGGGTGGGTGGGTGTGTTTGCCCCGAGGGAGGGTGGCGGCGGCGGTCGTGTGTCTGTGGGGGTGGCGGGAGTCGAGGGCGGTCATGATATTGTCGTACATAAAGACGTTGATTTCTCGTGGAGTGTAGGAGAGCGCCTGGCAGGTGGGGCGGATAACCAATGCAAAGCCAACAGGGTGGGTTTTGCATTGGGACCAAGAACCAAAAACGGATTCCGTTGGTCGTTGATGCCACCGTTGCTGCCCCGGCCACTGCCCCGCAGGCCAACCGCGATCCCGCCATGGCCGACCTGTACCGCACCTACATGACCGGCCTGGGCGCCGCCAACGTCAGTCGCGTCGTACACTTCTCCAGCATCGGAACGTACAGCCGGTACGGCAGCTGGGGCCTTGTTGAAGCGCAGGACGAGGACAGGCGGTATGCGCCCAAGTACCTGGTGGGTCGGAGGGTCGGTGGGTCAATGGAAACACAAACCCCTTGAAGCCCCCCGTCTGCCCCCCCAGCCATGTCTTCACCGCGACCGCCGCTGCCTATTTCCCTGCTGTCGTACAGGGCGTGATGTCGTACATCAACTCTAGCCTGCAGTGCCCGCTGCCGCCGCCGCCCGACCCCGCCAGCTGCCCCGGCGGCTGCGCGGGCAACGGCGACTGCCTGCTCGACGGCACGTGCCTCTGCTACAGCGGCTACAGCGGCGCGGACTGCAGCAGCGCCGCCTACACCGAGGTCTACAACTGCGGATACAAGTGAGCGGCGAGACGAGGGGAAAGCACGCAGCAGCAAGTGCAAGCGGTGCTGTGTCCCTAATCATTTCCTCGATAGCCGTCCTGCACAAGGGACATCTGCTTATATGTTTTCCTCGATAGCCTTCCTGCATCAGGGACACCTGCTTATATGTTTTCCTCGATAGCCTTCCTGCATCAGGGACACCTGCTTGTATGCTTTCCTCGATAGCCTTCCTGCATCAGGGACATCTGCTTGTATGTTTTCCTCGACAGCCTTCCTGCATCAGGGACACCTGCTTGTATGCTTTCCTCGACAGCCTTCCTGCATCAGGGACACCTGCTTGTGCGCCTTCGGTTCAGTCGGGTTGTGGTGTCGTGAGGGCCACACAGTAAGGTAAACGAAGGCACTCCCGCCCTTACCTTGCGCCCCGCCCCTGCTACTGCTTCGCCGGCTAGTTCCTGCCCTCCGCTTCCAATGTCGTGTGACCGGGTCTACTCGCCCCTCCGCCTCCCGCCGCACGCAGGTGCACCTTCGACCAGGGCTGGTGCAACGTCAGCAGCACCAGCCGCTTCACCCGCACCTGGTCCTGCACCTGCAAGCCAGGCATCACCGGACTCACATGCAGCGTGGTGTCCTGTCCCAATAACTGCAGCTGGAACGGTGGGTGCGGCAGCCCAGTGACCCCTTCACAGAGCCGCAGCTGCCTGTTGTGCCGCCTCCCTCCCCCCTCCGGCTCGTCCCCCTCTTCACCGGTCTGCTATCCTCCCCTCCTCCTCCCTCCTGGGCCCCCCCCAGGTGACTGTCTGGACCAGGGCGTGTGCGCCTGCTACCCGGGCTACTCTGGCGCCGACTGCAGCCAGGATTGCGGCTGCGGAGGACACGGCCGCTGCGGCGACGACGGCGGCTGCGTGTGCGATGTGGGGTGGCGGCGGGGGCCCCAGGGCAAGTGCGAGTGGGACTGCAGGTGGGTGGGGTGCGGAGGGCGGGGTGGAGGCGGTGGTGGTGGTGAAAATGGCGGTTGCTGTTTTGTCCTTATCGCAGAAAATGTCGGATTCGGGGCACGGCACGGGGCACTGGTCTCTAACGGTAACCTCTTCCCAATCCCAACGACTCTTTCCCCTCCCTGGACCGCTACCCGCCCCCTGCCCCCCAGCGGCTGCGACGCCGGCAGCAGCTGCATCGGCCCTGGCGAGTGCGGCTGCGCGGCGAGCTGCGTGTACGGCGACTGCTTCGCCGGCCGCTGCCGCTGCTGGGCCGGGTACGGCGGGCCCGCCTGCAACGTCAGTGACTCGGTCGGCGCGGCGGCGCCAGCCGGTACGACATTCGTCCCCCGAGCGAACCGCGGGTCGTTGGCGGGCGTCAACCTGGGTGGCCTGTCGTACTGGGGAACGGATTGGACGTGGACTGACGTCATGAAGGGCAGCAGCAGGTGGTTCACCGCCAACGCAGCTGACACGTGAGTGGAGGGCGGGGCGGGAGGGGGGGGCTAGGGAGGGGAGGGGAGGGGAGGGTTGGACCTACCAGGCATGGCAGGAGCGCCTTGCTCGCGATTGCTTGACTGATGAAGGCTACAGTGAGCTCACGTTGATGCTCATGGATACTCGTAACCAGATCAGCCCTCACCTATACGACCCACAGGACTGGCCAAGTGGTCATTGCAACACCCCGCCTCAGCACTTCGTTTGCCGTACACGCTGTGCAGGGCCCTCGAGAACCCGTACGACACTGGCGTGGCTCTGGCTCTGCGCCCCGACGGCTACCCCTCCCGCCTGCCCCCCAACACGGTGGCGCACAAGCTGCTGCTGAGGGACGTGCAGCTGCATGCGTGGCCCGGCCGGTACGTCGTACTGTACGACGGTGACGGCCGGCTGGACTTCGGCTTCGACGCCAAGGTGACGAGCAGGTGAGCAACACATGCACATGGGGGTCTGACGGGCGGGAAGTGGGGTGAGGGGGAGTGCTGCTGGGTGGGGGGGAGTGGTCGCGCGTGTTTGGAGCCGTGGGCTGGAGCTGTAGTGGTGGGCTGGGGATGGCAGGCGGAGTAGCGGCGTTGCTCCCCGCTTCTCGCAGCGCCTTGTGTGTGTTTCGTGTTTCCCTCGTCCACTCCCCAGCGCCGCTGGCCTGCACCCGAAGTGCCACGCCCTCAGCGCTCACCGAGCTCTGCCCCTGACCCCGTCCCGTCGGAACACGTACCCTCCTCCACCACCACCCTTGGCAGACCCGCACGTCAAGCGCAGCCGTGTCCCTCTTTCCGGCCCCCCCCACTGGCTCTATATACTTTTGATACACCACGTCCGAACGGGACACCGCCCTGCTCCTCCGCAGGGCCAAGGGCCGCTTGGAGATCCTCTTCACCCCCACCGCCGACCTGGCCTGCGCCGCCACTGGCGCCGCCTACTGCACCGACAACGGTATCCGCCTGGTCCTAACCGCCACCAACCCCGCCAACCCGCTGCGCAACATCCGCATCCTGCCCTTCGCCGACGGCGTCGCCGCCTCCGCCGGCGGCCCGGGTGCCGGTGGTGCCTGGGAGGGCCGCCACACCCGGGCCCCCTTCCACCCCTGGTTCCTTCGGAGCGTGTCACGGTACGGCACCATTCGCTTCATGACGTGGCAGACGACCAACGGCAACAGCAGCTGGGCGGCCGTGCCGGGCGGCGGCGACGCTTGGTCCCGCCGTACGACACCCGCGCACGACACTCAGGCACGTGACGGCGGCGCCTCCCTGGAGCACATTGTGCAGCTGTGCAACCTGGTGGGCGCCGACCCGTGGGTCACCGTGCACCACCTGGCGGACGACGCCTACGTTGCCGCCATGGCGGCGCTGCTGCGCGACTCCCTGCGGCCCGACGTCAAGGTGTACGTGGAGCACTCCAACGAGGTGTGGAACTCGCTCTTCCCCCAGCACGCGTATGCCCGAACCCGCGGCCTGGCCCTGGGCCTATCCCCCGACCCCCTCGTCGCCGCATACCGCTACCACGCCCTTCGCACCACCGCCATCGGGGACATCTTCCGGGCCGCATTCGCCACAGCGCCCGGAGGCGGAGCGGCGCGAGTGAAGGTGGTTCTGGGCGGCTGGGGCCACCTGTGCAACGGCGGCGTGGGCTGTGGCGCAGTGGTGCTGCGTGAGACGCTGGGCTGGCAGGGCACGGCCGCCCGCGTGGACCTGTACGGCGTCACCGGCTACTGGGACTGCGGCCTGGGCTCAAACGGCCCCGCTGATGCGCTGCTGTCGGTGGAGCAGATGGTGGCAAAGTGTGACGCCGCGCTGAACGCCACTCGGGTGGCGGCGGCGGCGCTGGCGGCGGCGGCGGCGCCGTACGGCGTGCCGCTGATCACGTACGAGGCCGGTCCGTCTCTGGTGGAGTCCTCCGCCATCTCCAGCGGCTCAGTGACGCCCAGCCTCACGCCCAAGCTCGTCGCGCTGAGCCGCCACTCGGAGATGTACCGCCTGTACGGGTCGTACCTGCAGGCTTTCCAGCAGGCGGGGCTGGTGGGCGAAGGCCGGCCGTGGATGCAGTTCGTGAGCACGGCCATGCCGGGGAAGTACGGCAGCTGGGGGCTGCAGGTGAGTGGTGCGTTGGCTTGAGTTTGACGGGCTGGCAGCATGTTTGGCACCCGACAGGAACTGTGGTGGCCAAAAGCAGTACCTTAAAGCACCTTGAGCACGTGGTGATAAGGCCCTCGGGTGCGCCCTTCCCTTCCCCCCCTGACCCTCCCTGGTGCTCAGGAGTACACGGGTCAGGATCAGGCCTCAGCGCCCAAGTACCGGGCCCTCATGGACTGGCTGGACCAGCAGCGACCCGAGGGTCGGCGGCCTCGCTGCCTGTCGCTGTCAGCGTCCGGCGGCTCCGCGGCAGGCGTGGCGGGCAGCGCCGGCGGCGGCATGGCGCTGGGCGAGGGGCTGCTGCTGGGCCCCCCGGCCGTGCAGCTGCCGGCAGGGGGGCAGGTGCTGCTGCAGGTATGGCGAGGGGACCCGGTGAAGGGTGAGGGCGGCTGTAGCAACCTGGCACAAGTGGGGACAGGGGGTAGAAGCAACCTAGGGGGCACGAGGGATTTCGAGGAAGACCTGTGGCAGGAGGGAGGGTGAAACCCTCGTCCTGGAGAAAGGGAGACGTTGCACTGCAACCAACAAAAGGCGGTCCATCACCTACCGGCCGCATCCCAGACGCGGCCCGACCACCATACCGTTGCCGCCGAACACCCTGCAGAACCTCCTCTTTCTCCCCCCAGGGGCATGTAGCCATATGTCTCCTCCTGCTCACTTCCTCACTGCCCCTCCTCCTCCGGCTGCCCCTCCTCCTCCTGCCCCCAACAGGGCCGCACCTACACCGCCCGCTGGGCCACCGTTGGCTGGCCCTCAGGCCCCTCCCGCCCGCTGGACGTGACACTGTGGGCGGACTCGGACTGCGGCGAGGATGCGAGCCGGCAGCAGTCGGGGGGGCAGGTGGGCAGGGGGGGATGGAGCGGAAGACATAGGCAATTCTAGGAGCAAAACACGGACCTGACAAGCAGAGATGACTCACAGGAGATGACGCACGTCCGGTGTCACACACACACACATGCACACCACCCCGGCCCCATCCCTGGAGCAGGCCCTGCTAGTCCTCGCTGCGGGTACGGCACTGTCTCCCGCCGGGGAGCTGACGTGGCGAGTGCCGCTTCCCTCGGAGCTGCCGGCGCTGGCGGCTGCGGTGGGCGGCGTCGTGGCGGGCGCCAGTCGGGCGCCGCGCTTCTTCCTCCGCATCAACGACGGCCTAACCACCAACTACTCCGAGCCCTTCGACATCCAGCCGCCGTACGTCTACGTCACAGGTGTGGTGAGGGTGGTGGCGCGCTGCTGGCGGGCCCTACGTGTACCGCCCACATCGCCTTCCAAACCCCGCTGCATTTTCTGCACTGGAGTTGTTGCTTGGATCGACTCATGCGCCACTCAGTTACACACCTCCACTCACCCCTCGTTCTCATGTGCACCGGCTGATGATCCCTCTACACACCGCCGCCCGCACTTCGCTGTCGTGGCATCGCTGTCGTTCGCATGGCTGTTATCGCACCAAAATGCACCTACCGTATAACATCTGGGGTTCGATTCCGCTCCTTCCTTTCTTAAACATCGAGCGGTCAGGGCAGGGCGAGCGGTCAGGGCAGGGCGGTGCGTCGTCCTATGCGGTCATATCCCGCCCACTCACAGCCGCCACCGCGCCACACGTACGCCAGACACGAAACCCTGGCTCGGTGCTGACGGAGCAGTACAGAAACGGCTGCCTTAGGGCGGTTATGACCCGCCAGATCAGGGTCTCAGTAGCAGACTGTCTGGTTCAAAGTCCACTGCCAACCCAGTCTCCCTCCAGGGGTTTTGTACCCTTGCTGCCAAGAGGGCCAAGACGGCTTTTACGAATTCCGTACAGTTATATCTGTCAGGCGCCCACCAATGTGTGTGTCTGTCGGTTACTATTACGAGTTACTTTCGCAACTCAGAAGTCTAACGTATGTAGCACCAGATTCTCCTGTGCTAATTTAGATGCTCGATCATGACGCGTTATTGTCAAAACGCTTATTCGGGTTGTAGCTGGTGTATGTAACCACCAACCACTTCATCACGCAGCTGCTCGTGTTCTGTTCCAAGCTGTTTCCGCCCAAGCCAATGCGTTACGCGTAATGTACGTCCTAAGACTTGTGCTGCGACACTCGCCCCCCCCCCGCCCTCCTCCGCGCAAACCCCTGCAACCGCATCAGGCCCCTGGGGCTCGTGCGACTGCGTGAAGCCCCTCCCGCAGCAGCGCCGCAACGTCAGCTGCGTGTCCAACGCCGCCGCCGCCACCTCCCCTCCGGACCTGGCTCCTCCCGCCACCTCGCCCTTCTGCCGGATCTACCCCGGCTGGAACACCACCGTGCCCGCGGCTGGCGACCCCGGCTGCTCCATCGACTCCACCACGGGCTGCCGCCTCTACCGCACAAGTAACATGGGATCGTGGTACTACTCCACCTTCAAGCCAGTGACGGACTGCTCGGCGCTGGCCAGTCCCTGGCCGCGGGGGGCCGGCAGCGGCTCGGCGGCCGTGCTGGCTCTGAGTACGTGCGCTGATGGCGGACTCACAGCGCCGGCAGCGACCCAAGCGTGCTCGGTGGAGCTGCAGGCTTCGTGCGCAGAGGTCACCATCTAGCCATCGTAGACCCTCTCCTAAGCCTCCCAGCCCCAAGCCACCCTCCCCATAGCCCCCGAACCCGCCGCCACGGCCACCGTCGCCCAAGCCTCCAAGCCCGCGGCCACCATCGCGAAGGGCACCGGCCGTGGCAAAGGGCTTACAAGCAACCGGGCTAGCTCTCTGGCCCACATGGGTTAGAATGCCTCCAGCAATGCCTACTTCCTGCTATTTGTCTTGCTGTGTGCTAGCCGTGTGCTCGCTGTACAGCTTTGTGCGGCTCGTGTTGTTGCCCAATCGAGTGCGCTTCCAATTACGGTAATTGCGATCATCGTTCAGCTTAGGAGGGAGCCATCTGTAGAAATGAAATAAAGCTAGCTGGTGCGGTAGGGCTGCTGCTGTGATGGTGTTTAAGACGACAGCCTCGGTGTGTATATGTGTGTCGTCGTCAAGCTCGCGCCAGGGCGGGCGTCGTCCTCCCGGCGGCTACATGCCGGCTACAGCGCGAGCTAGCCACCAGCGTTGGTCGTTGTGTAGGCGTACAAAGGTACGAATGGATACCTGCCGTGTATGATGAGGGCCTTACAACCCTGGAATCGACGCGACGATTTGCACCCCATAGGTGTGTGCTTCTGACCCTACCTGCCTAAAACGTGCGCGTGTGAGGGCGGATTCGACAGCACCCCACATATGTAACGCCAACAAGCTGTTCGTCGGTTAGGTCGGGTTTCTACCCTTTGGTTGCAGTATGCTGAATGTCTGGCGCTTCAAAAGCAGCATTGTTGCTGGACATGTGCTGTTCGATGTGGACTCATGACCTGTTAGGTCGTCAGCACTGGCCGTACGGATGGTCGTGGAATTGGTGGAATTGTGGAAGCCGGATATTGGCCATAGTCGCGCGGCACGTAGGGGTAGGTTGGCTGGAGGGCAGAGCATGGACGCGCGCGTGTCTCGCACATGTGTCACACGGCTGGCGAAGTGATTGATGGGTGTTGCCCAACGCACGGATGGAGCGAGCAGCTGGGTCGTACCGTGTACGACACAACTGGGTCGCAGGGTGTGCTTCCGTGCGCAAGCACGTCGGGACACGCTGGGCATCCCGGGGCCGCTCCCTGATGGGGCAACACCCGCAAGCAAGTGAGCTTCTGTGAGGTTGGTTGGTGGGTCGTTGTGGGGGCCTTACGTGCGCGGTGGATCGAACGGTCGGTGTGTTTTGCCGCGGCTACCAGGCCCGCTTGGTTCGGGGTTACTGCTGCTTCGGGGGTGCCCGGCGGCATCCGGGGCGTACGGCAGGGCCTTATGAGTCGTACATTCATTCCCTCACGTGACACGGCGGCGGCAAATCGCGCATCTGGCATCGGCGCTCCGCTTGCGGCTAGTGTTGGCCGGTGGGAGCTGTGTGCGTGCGGACATGCTGGAGCATGAGCTGCCGCGAAAGCAGCGCTGTGCCCCTATTCATTCCCGCGCTGCTTCTTTATTTATCCTTGCGCCCCTCATACTTATCTAGGGTTTTCATGGTGGGTTCCTCGATCACTTCCACTGGCATGCTCTCAGAGTATCGGGAATCGATTTTCCTTCGAAGGGAAGTCGCATTTATACGTACGGCATTACCTTATTCAGTCGTTGAAGGCCCTTGAAAGAGTTGTGAGGAAGCAATTAGGTTGTGACGGTTGAAATCGGTGTGTGCTGTCAAAGCTGTGCCTAGCCTTGCCCTGCCTAGCCTAGCCTTGCAGCTCAAGCTGGTGTTGTCGTCCACTGTCGTATGGTGCAACGATGCATGGGTCGGGTCAAATCCTATTAGGGCGATGCTTTGGACCAGGTAGGGTGGCCACGTGCGCACGGGGAGGCTTTTTTTGTTGGCTTACCGCTAAGCCGCGGAAGTAACTCTTTGAGGAAAGTCCGGGAGGTGCAGAGCAGCGCACCGCCCAGGTACGACGGGAGGCGGAGGAGGCAAGTTTTCCTGGGCACCGAAGCCGAGCGTCTTCAGCGAAGGGCCTACGACCCACGATCGGCGCAGTTGTTGTAACGGTTACAGTGGGTTCCAGACCAAGAGGTAGAACCATCGGGCACATCGCAATGTGTTGACTTTAAAGGATGCCTACTTTACCATGATGCCTTTTGCCCAGCTTTCGCCACACCCCTCGCCTCGCTGTTGGCAGCGGGTAGGTGGTTAAAGTGGGGTTCTAATCCCAATCCTTTGAAATGAGTTGGTTCCACAACCCCTTCCGAAATCTAATCCCCCGCGGGTTTGAGCCCTAATCCCCTGATCCCAAAACAAGTTCTTATTCCCAACGCGGCAATTACTCGCCTGGTTTTATTCTTTCGAGGTGGCGGTTTGAATCTCCAACCATCCGCAGTCCCGACGGGTTTACAGCGATTCCCAGCCCGTGCGGGATTGCAGTAATCCACAGCCTTTCCCTCACGTCTCAGCCGCTGAGGAGCTGTGATATGGCGGCTTTGCTGTCGTGCCCTAAGAGTCGGATTCCGATTCCCTAGGACCGCGCCTTGCTTGTAGACAAAACCTTCTCAGGCTGGAAGCCACCAAGCCCCTGCAAGCACAACCCTGCCGTGTGGATGAGACCTCGAGGATGGGATATGGAGTTATGGACAGTGCAAGCTGGGCCCTTGCGCAGTCCTGTAGTTTACAGTTGGCGGTCGTTGGCAGTTACTAAGCCGAAAACAAGGACTTCGCACTTCGTGGCGTTAGTGGCCATCTCCGTAGGTCTGCAGAAGTCATCAAGCAGATCAAGGAGGCAGCGTGCTCGGTCGCAGCCGGTGGCCACTAGGGACCAGCGGTGCACTGGGATCATATTGCAAGGCAACGAACGAAATGCTGCTGTAGAGGTCGCTATGCTATGCCATAGGGCATAATACTATTAGAATCATTTTAAGTGGGCAAAGAGAGGAGGGATGTCAGGCATTCAGGCTGCATAACGAACGAGGGATGATGTGTTCGGGTGGGTCTGTACAGGTGTGTACACCAGCACTGCGTGTTGCATAACCTTCATTGTAGGCTGCTGTGCAGCGGTATGAGATGGGATGGTGCAGAATGGTGACAAGTGAGGAGGCCGGTGTGTCCTGGTTTGCTTGTTAAGGCTAGGCGAGGCAGCCACTATGGGTACCGAGCAAGGGTTGGGGAGTTGGCCCTCGACGCCTTCTGATGCGGGTTGTTCAGGGCCGCCTAGTGTGTGTTGGCCCGGCGCTCAGTTGCGAGGAGTCAGATAAGGCCTCGGCTGGCCGATGCTCCAGCGGCGGGAGCTCCTGTTTGCTCCTTATTTCGGGCTGGGTGCTGGCTGGGAGGAATCGTATTGGGTCCCAGGTGGGAGGCTTCTGCTCGACTTGTTGAGACGCTCTGCTGGTTGTTCTGATCGAGGGGCTGCTTGGGCTGCAGTTGGTAGTAGTAACGATTACAGTGAGTTCCAGACCAGAAGGTAGAACCATCGGGCACATCGCCGGACACTGAGGGAGACGAAAGAGAAAGAAACCGACGTGCACCGGAACAAAGGCAAACCAGCACAACACCAGCCGACAGTCCGGAGGCAAAACAGCAGCAGCCAGCACCCCAGGGGGAATTTGCGCTAGAGGCTCCCCCATCAGGAACCGACCACCAACCAACCTAGCAGACCAGCAACCAACGAACCAGTGGAGCGCCGCAACGATGCAAGCAGCGGAACCGCCCGCCTCTCATCCCCAAAAGCACGAACCCCAAGCAGGGCACAACCCGCGGACCCGCAGTTGGTGTATTGCTAACAGGGGGGGCCATTTAGGCTACTTCCCCGCTGTTTATTCTCTGGCCGCCCCTTGGTTGGGGTTTCTGGTGGTTTTGGTTTACTCTTCTTCCTGCGTCTCTTTCGGTGTCAGGCGATGCGCCCGATGGCTCTACCTGACGGTCTGGGGCCCACAACAGTTACTACAAGCGGGGCACCGGGTGAAGCGACCCTAATGAGCCCCAACACCAGGCATATGCACGGCTGCCGCCGACCGCCGCATGTGTAGGGCCAAGCGGTGCTTCCGTTGGCAGCCGGTTGCTCCGCTTGGGGGCCGCCGCCAGGTGTCGTACTCGACCTGAAGGCCCATCCATGCCCACTTGTCCCCACCTTCAGACTTGCCGACAGCTGTGAGGCGAGGTGCAGCACCTGCGCGCTGCGGGGGTACACACACACCACGGTACATCAACAGATCGCGCAGGAGACCCCTGGCCCCCGGTAGTGGACGAGGCCGGTGTGCAGGGCAGGGCATGCGCGGCATATTTAAATAACACGCTTGACAATGCGCTAGCAAAATGCAAGTGTTGCGTGCACGAATTACTGAAAGGGTAAATACGCCGACCAAAATGGAATACGCCCAGCGACACGCCATACGCCGGTCCGATCGGCATGTCGGTGTCCTCATCCTTCTCCTTCTGAGGCACGGTCTCCATGGCAGAAAGGTCCGGGTGTACTTGCTGCCGATGGTGCTCAACGCAGGCTACATTATTGCAGGTCAACTTGCCGCAGACGGGTCCACAACAAACGCGGCGAATTTGTTTTGTCTTGCACTTTGTAATGTGAACGTAAAGTCCGCGCTTGCTTTCGGCGTTTTGGATTCCATCGGACGACAGAAACACGGTTTATGAAATGGTCCTAACCAACACCAAACAGCATGGATTGCTGAAAAGTAATAATGATATGATTATATTCTTTAGGGCTCGCCTGTTTTCGCGCAGGAGCATACGTCCCGAACATGTACGGTTGAATGGAATTTGACTTTCAACGGCGACAGCCGACTGTCTTCACACAGCGGATACGTAAGGCACCATTCACATATGATGAACCGTGCATTGCGCATCGTGTTTCACTATGTGTTGGATCATGCTTTTAAATGCTGGGCCACCGCTCATCCCGCAAATTGAGGCGTTTCGTTTTGAAGAAGTGAAGGTTAGGGGACGGGTCGTGGGGATCGCGGAGCTGCCGCCCCGCTCCCCCACGATCCTCCCCTCTTTTGTTGCGGCGTCAATAGGGGAATGATCGGGGAAAGGTATATTACAAAAAACCAAAAGTCTGAAATGTTCCTGACGCGATCTGTGCGCGAAATGAATAGTGCGACGGGAGTATGCCCTAAGAGCGCAAAGTTAGCGCTGAATAAAGTACTAAAAAAACAACAATGTTTATGCGAAAGGCATGCACATACCATGGGAGTGGCCAGTTCACATGGTAGCACGCAACTTTGGCAGAGAGAGGTGCATGGACACAAGAAGCAGCCCAGAAATGGCATGCTGAAGACTCCCAGAACCACCCCCACTGAGGTTTCGAGTGTCACCCCGTGAAGTAGATGCGCCAGCAGCAGTACCATGTGCCCCCACTGGGGCCATGATCGCTGCCGTCGCCACCACCATCATCAGCAGCATCCCGTTTAGCATACTTACGCTTTGGGTTGCAACCCCAGGGCCCCCCTTTTTTTCCCGGCGGCAGTTCAATACGAATCAACCACAGTGGTTGCCTGGTGGCGTGTAAGGCGCTGGATGACAGCATCTGAAAGGTCGGGTTTAAGGTTTTTTTAGCAAGGTCTTCTGGATGTCAGAAGCTGTATTTAGGGTTTCTAGCGGCATGGCCAACGTAACTGACTCAGGTACCAAGCTGGTTTGGTTTCGGCATGGGTCGGTCGACCGAAGCCAACCCCTTGGGTCGGCACTGGCAGGCGGGGCTTTCATAGGGGCTTTGTGTGTGAGAGATGGGTATCTTAACGCCTATGGACAAGGACACCAGACTCCTGCGCCGACCCTATGGCATACGTTGACCCCATAACCGAGGGGGCGGGACTCAGCGGGACCAGTACAACTCTTTTCACCGCCGGTGAATACCGGCCCCGCGTCTGCGGCAGGAGTGCCGCGGCCCTCCTCGTGCTTATGCCTGGTGGCTGCGGCTCATTAGGGTCGCTTCATCTAGTACCTGGGGCGAGGCCGGGGCACTGGGCGCACCAACGGATGCGAGGACCCCAACGAGCAGCAGCACCAGGAACACGCACAGTTGGGGCTGGGGCAGACAGACCGCGGAAGGTGTCGAGCCAAACGGCGCTCATGCTGCAGAACGCGATGACACCCACACCCTCCCCATCGGCAGCGTGTTGCTCTGCTCGCGCTGCCGGCAGACGTCGCGAGAGAGAGAGACCGCGTTACAGTGGTAAATTTGTTGGGTTGGGGTCCGGGGCTCTCACCCGGTTGGCAGGGCCATACACGCCCCTGTTACGGAAATCGCAGGTCCCCGTGCCAGTACTTCCGTTTACCCCCCCGGAAATGGGTGGCGGTTTGGGTGGGGGGGCCAGGACTTGAACTCTGGATCTCCTGCCGATTAAGGCTGGGCTTTAGCAGCTAAGCTACCCACCCCAAAATTGTTGGGTTGGGGTCCGGGGCTCTCACCCGGTTGGCAGGGCCATACACGCCCCTGTTACGGAAATCGCAGGTCCCCGTGCCAGTACTTCCGTTTACCCCCCCGGAAATGGGTGGCGGTTTGGGTGGGGGGGCCAGGACTTGAACTCTGGATCTCCTGCCGATTAAGGCCGGGCTTTAGCAGCTAAGCTACCCACCCCAAAAAAAGCTAAGCTCGCACCCGAGAGAGAGAGAGAGAGAGACCGCGTTACAGTGGAAATTGTTGGGTGGGGGTCCGGGGCTCTCACCCGGTTGGCAGGGCCATACACGCCCCTGTTACGGAAGTCGCAGGTCCCCGTGCCAGTACTTCCGTTTACCCCCCCGGAAATGGGTGGCGGTTTGGGTGGGGGGGCCAGGACTTGAACTCTGGATCTCCTGCCGATTAAGGCCGGGCTTTAGCAGCTAAGCTACCCACCCCGAGGTGAAGACCAAGCTAGGCCCAGTGAGTGGTGCAACTCCACCACTACGTTGAGCATGCAACAGCTGCAGTGGTATACCACGCGGTCTCTCTCTCTCACATGAAAGGTCCTATGGCTTAATGGATAAAGCACCGGTCTACGAAGCCGGGGATTCCAAGTTCGATCCTTGGTAGGATCGTGCATTGCAGCTCGTAATCAGTATGGGATGCAATGTGGTGCAGACTAATATGTGTCAATTCACCTTATGCTCTAAGGGCCTCGTGCCGGGAGGCCCGACCGTCCCGTGGTGTACAATACCATATTAACATATTGCTAAACCCACAAAATGTCGATCCCCATAGTGGCGTACTCCCACCCGCTACCCCGGCCTCGCCCGTGGTACCAAGCCTAATGAGCCCCAGCACCGGGCATAACCACGGCTGGAGCAAAACGCAGCAAAAGCAGGGCCAGGCACCGATCCTGCAGCAGACATAGGGCCGCTCTCACTGGCGGTAGCAGGTTGTACAGGGTTATACTGGTCGGGTGTCCGATATTGGCCTTCAAGCATGCCCCGTATGAAAGGGGTTGGTGTGTACATAGCCAAACATTGACCATATCACCACGGACACCGGTTCCGTGCGTAGACAGGTCGCGGTGGAATAATGTTCCACAAAACGGAAATGTATGGCCTCCTGGCACTGATCCAGGATTGGATTAGATATGCTAGCTCATAGTATCATTGTAAACTATATCCATGCTACTAAATTTGGCGCACAACCCTACCAAGGATCGAGCATGGAACCCACAGCTTCGTATAACGGTGCCTTATCCATTAGCCATAGGATATTCGAAAAGCGTAATTGTTACAGCACCTGACAGTCTTGGAATAGCAGGACCTACTGTCCGTACCTAAGCCTTCACCTTGGGGGTACGTCTGCCGGTATCACGAGCACAAAGGAACCCGCTGCCGACGGGAGCCGAGTCGTCCCCGCGTCTGCGGCAGGAGCGGCGCTTGGCCCTACTCTTGCTGCTGTCAGCTTTAGCCGTGCATATGCCTGGTGCTGGCGCTCATGACGTCATGAGGTTCGCTTCATCCGGTGGCCAGAAGAGGCTCCCCCCCCTGAAAAGAAAAACCCGATATGGCGTTCGGTGGCTGGTATAGCCTCACGGAGTAGCTCACTACTTAGGCGGGCTCTGGCGGCCGCACATTACGTACTTCAGTACGAGCTTCCAGGGTCGTTGTCGAGCTGTTGTGCTTATAGCCGCACGATCCGATCCCTCAAGCCGTCAGGTAGTAGTAGCTGCTGTTACATTTGTCAGTTGCCAGGTGTCAGGAAGGGTGGGGAGGATTGCAAAGTGGCTTGGGAATTTATTGTGGCGGTACAAACAGTTGGTGGCAGGGTCTGGTTAAGAACGTCAGGGTCTTCAGATGGCAATTTCGCGGAAGGACGCAGTAGTTATCGGCCACTAGCAAAGCGTTCCAGGGTCCATTCCAGCCTCTGGCAGAGCCAAGTTCGTGGGAAAATCCCTTGTCGGTCCAGCGGCGATGTCATACCCTAGCACCTGTGGTTTCTTTTCCGCTCCAGGACGCGAATTCGCAGCGCGGTGGTTGGATTCTTGGGCGGGTGCCCGCCGTGTCCTCCTCCGCCGGGCGGCTGGAGGTGGACGTCACCCCCAGCACCACGGGTACGTGCGGGAGGGGAGGGGAGGAGGGTGTTGAGGAATGGGAGGGAGGGCAGGGGAGGGGAGAGGAGGGGAAGTGGGAGGGGAGGCGGGCAGGTGGGGAGTGCTAGGGAGTGGAGGGCAGGTGGGCAATGGGAGGGGAGGGGAGAGGACGGGAAGTGGGAGGGGAGGAGGGCAGGAGGGGAGGGGTTTCGAGGAAGGCCCGTGGATGCCAGAAAAACCCGTTTAGGACAGACTTTTTGAGATGCATGCTGGAGAACTGGGTTAGGGAGGGGAGGGGGGGTCCAGGGGAGGGACACCGTGGCCCACCTAAGGCCCCCACCAAACCTTATCGCCCAGTCGCCACCATTCGTTAGACAGCGACCGCTGCCGCCCCCTGTAGCGGCATTCCCCGGGAGCCCGGTCCCTCTCATCCCCAAAAGCACGAACCCCAAGCAGGGCACAACCCGCAGACATGCAGTTGGTTGTTGTAACGGTTTCAATGGGTTCCAGACCAAGAGGTAGAACCATCGGGCGCATCGCCTGACACTGAACAAGACGGAGGAAACAAAAACCGACATGCACCGAAACAAAGGCAAACAACCAGAACACCAAATTGACAGGCCGTAGGCATACAGAGCAGCAGCCAGCACCCCAGGGGGAATTTGCACTAGAGGCTCCCCTATCAGGAACTGGCCACCAACCAACCTAACAGCCCAGCACCCGACGAACCAGTGAAGCGCCGCAACAATGCAAACATCGGAACCAGCCACCTCTCATCCCATAAGGCACGGACCCCTAGCAGGGCTCAACACGCCTATATAGCCAGAAAGTATGAAGCACGGGAAACCCCGCTCCCCAAGACAACCCGAGCCGATCAGGAATCCACCAGTACCTCAGCCGGTCCCCCGCACACAAGGCGATTGGCGACAACCCGCAAGAAAGGATGCCGAGGCCCCACTGCATCCCAGCCTTTCTGGGGAAGCCCCAGCGCAGCAAAGCCCCTCAGAAGGGCCCAAAACTCCACCACCCCACGGCGAACGGCACGATCCAGAAGACCACTACCCGGAGTAAGAGGGGGACCACCAGCCCCCGCCTTTTTCAAGGCCGCGGCCATAAACCGGCGCCCCACCTCCATGGCAGTAATAGCCGCCAGGACTACTACATCCCAGGCGCAGGACTGTACCCTGGTAGGTGCTTGCACCAACCAAACTTGCGCCCGTGTCACCCCTGCACCGAGCTGGGTCTCGAGTTGGGCAATCACTGCTTGAGCCACCGGGCAGAACCAAAAGTGGTGTAAGCGGGGGGTACCCGCCCATGGAGACTCTCCAGCCGGCACACCGCACCCACAGGGAGCTGCTGCTGCCGTCCGCATATGAGAGTTCCCGAGGAGGGGGATCCCATCCACAGCCAACCGCCACCATCCCTCCTTATAGGCCGGCTCCCACTTCATGCCAGACCAGAGCCGCCGGAACACTTGCTGCAAGGCATTCAGGGCCGCTGGCAGGACAGGCCCAGTACCCCCAAGCGCTTCGCGCACAAATTTCTCATGCGCGGCCCGCCGGGCGTCCGCGAACTCGACCAGTTGCACAGCCATCCCAACCCGAACAGTCATATCCCGCAGCGCCAGCGGCTCCCCCCCGCCCAACCGCCGCCCCAACCGTGCGGTGAGCATGGACCCCACTTCCTCTATCCCAGGTAGAACGTGGGGTATACCCTGGGAGGAAACCGGCATCACCAGTGCCGCTGCTTGCTTCCATGGGGTTGGCACCTCGGCTAGCAACGCTTCCAGCGCCCCCATACATTCCCGCCACCGATCAAGCCCCAGAAACGTCTTCGCTGCTCTTGACCGCGGATCTAAGACTCGGACGACGAGCCCCCGCCATCCCGCTGGCCATGCCGTCTGCACCGCCGCCTCGGACGCAACTAAGAAGTCCCGAAGTGCATCACAAGCCGTCAGAACATCGCCCAACGTCTTAATGGTCCAGCACCCCACCAGTACTGGGTGTAAGTATTCCAAGCCGGCTGCCGACCACAATCTGCCCAGACTGGCAGGCTGGGAGGAGCGGGTTGCCCCAAATCGGCACGTGTACACACCACGGGCCTGGCACCAGCGGCTCGCTAGCGATGTCTTGTACCGGGGGCAAGGCCGCGAGCGCCGTGATCACCCGTCGGATATCAGCCGGCATCTCGTCCGCTCCCATCCACGGGCCCCTGCCTTGTGCAGCTGGTGTATTGCTAACAGGGGGGGCCATTTAGGCTACTTCCCCGCTATTCATTCTCTGGCCGCCTCTGGTTGGGGTTTCTGGTGGTTTGGGTTTACTCTTCTTCCAGTGTCTCTTTCGGTGTCAGGCCATGCGCCCGATGGCTCTCTACCTTATGGTCTGGTGCCCACAACAGTTACTACTTCATATTGACACCCCACCTGACGGTCACCCGCGTATTAAGGCCCCACATGTCAGGAAGCCACGCACCAGTGCGCTGGGTGCCGTACAGAAAGACCTGTCACAAGTCCTGCAGCTTTGGGCTGCCGCTGCATAATGCTGAACCGACAAGGTGTCGACGGCCGATGGTCGTGTCCCTATCCCGGCCTCGCCCGGGGCACCGGGTGAAGCGACCCTAATGAGCCCCAACACCAGGCATATGCACGGCTGCCGCCGACCGCCGCACGTGTAGGGCCAAGCGGTGCTTCCGTTGGCAGCCAGTTGCTCCGCTTGGGGGCCGCCGCCAGGTGTCGTACTCGACCTGAAGGCCCATCCATGCCCACTTGTCCCCACCTTCAGACTTGCCGACAGCTGTGAGGCGAGGTGCAGCACCTGCGCGCTGCGGGGGTACACACACACCACGGTACATCAACACATCGCGCAGGAGACCCCTGGCCCCCGGTAGTGGACGAGGCCGGTGTGCAGGGCAGGGCATGCGCGGCATATTTAAATAACACGCTTGACAATGCGCTAGCAAAATGCAAGTGTTGCGTGCACGAATTACTGAAAGGGTAAATACGCCGACCAAAATGGAATACGCCCAGCGACACGCCATACGCCGGTCCGATCGGCATGTCGGTGTCCTCATCCTTCTCCTTCTGAGGCACGGTCTCCATGGCAGAAAGGTCCGGGTGTACTTGCTGCCGATGGTGCTCAACGCAGGCTACATTATTGCAGGTCAACTTGCCGCAGACGGGTCCACAACAAACGCGGCGAATTTGTTTTGTCTTGCACTTTGTAATGTGAACGTAAAGTCCGCGCTTGCTTTCGGCGTTTTGGATTCCATCGGACGACAGAAACACGGTTTATGAAATGGTCCTAACCAACACCAAACAGCATGGATTGCTGAAAACTAATAATGATATGATTATATTCTTTAGGGCTCGCCTGTTTTCGCGCAGGAGCATACGTCCCGAACATGTACGGTTGAATGGAATTTGACTTTCAACGGCGACAGCCGACTGTCTTCACACAGCGGATACGTAAGGCACCATTCACATATGATGAACCGTGCATTGCGCATCGTGTTTCACTATGTGTTGGATCATGCTTTTAAATGCTGGGCCACCGCTCATCCCGCAAATTGAGGCGTTTCGTTTTGAAGAAGTGAAGGTTAGGGGACGGGTCGTGGGGATCGCGGAGCTGCCGCCCCGCTCCCCCACGATCCTCCCCTCTTTTGTTGCGGCGTCAATAGGGGAATGATCGGGGAAAGGTATATTACAAAAAACCAAAAGTCTGAAATGTTCCTGACGCGATCTGTGCGCGAAATGAATAGTGCGACGGGAGTATGCCTTAAGAGCGCAAAGTTAGCGCTGAATAAAGTACTAAAAAAACAACAATGTTTATGCGAAAGGCATGCACATACCATGGGAGTGGCCAGTTCACATGGTAGCACGCAACTTTGGCAGAGAGAGGTGCATGGACACAAGAAGCAGCCCAGAAATGGCATGCTGAAGACTCCCAGAACCACCCCCACTGAGGTTTCGAGTGTCACCCCGTGAAGTAGATGCGCCAGCAGCAGTACCATGTGCCCCCACTGGGGCCATGATCGCTGCCGTCGCCACCACCATCATCAGCAGCATCCCGTTTAGCATACTTACGCTTTGGGTTGCAACCCCAGGGCCCCCCTTTTTTTCCCGGCGGCAGTTCAATACGAATCAACCACAGTGGTTGCCTGGTGGCGTGTAAGGCGCTGGATGACAGCATCTGAAAGGTCGGGTTTAAGGTTTTTTTAGCAAGGTCTTCTGGATGTCAGAAGCTGTATTTAGGGTTTCTAGCGGCATGGCCAACGTAACTGACTCAGGTACCAAGCTGGTTTGGTTTCGGCATGGGTCGGTCGACCGAAGCCAACCCCTTGGGTCGGCACTGGCAGGCGGGGCTTTCATAGGGGCTTTGTGTGTGAGAGATGGGTATCTTAACGCCTATGGACAAGGACACCAGACTCCTGCGCCGACCCTATGGCATACGTTGACCCCATAACCGAGGGGGCGGGACTCAGCGGGACCAGTACAACTCTTTTCACCGCCGGTGAATACCGGCCCCGCGTCTGCGGCAGGAGTGCCGCGGCCCTCCTCGTGCTTATGCCTGGTGGCTGCGGCTCATTAGGGTCGCTTCATCTAGTACCTGGGGCGAGGCCGGGGCACTGGGCGCACCAACGGATGCGAGGACCCCAACGAGCAGCAGCACCAGGAACACGCACAGTTGGGGCTGGGGCAGACAGACCGCGGAAGGTGTCGAGCCAAACGGCGCTCATGCTGCAGAACGCGATGACACCCACACCCTCCCCGTCGGCAGCGTGTTGCTCTGCTCGCGCTGCCGGCAGACGTCGCACCCGAGGTGAAGACCAAGCTAGAGAGAGAGAGAGACCGCGTTACAGTGGCCGCACGACAGGCAGCACCCGCCCTTATCCCGGCGGGAAAGCACTGCGGAAGAGACACGGAACCAAGGTCGGGTACGGGCAACAGCAGGCAAACAGCATCATGCAAAGTCAGCACAAGCGACGGCAGGACACGGCCCCATGCAGGCCACCCTTACGCGTCAAAACCACCACAAAAGCCCCCATTGGCTCACCTGCCCATCACCCGCACCACTCGTATCTCGAACCAGCAAAGGTGGCACCAGGAAAGAAAGAACGAAAGAACAAACAGCAGCCAAGGCAGGCTAGCTAGGGCGGCACGGCGCACATGAGCCGACCCCCGGTTACGAACAAAAATGGGTGGTCCACCCCCACGTCACCCCAGTCCTTGCGGGGCAAACCCAAGCCCGCAAAGTCCCGCAGCAAGGCCCAGAACTTAGCAAGGAGGCCAGAACGCATAGCAGCAGGGAGGGTGGTGCCGGAGAGAGAGAGAGAGACCGCGTTACAGTGGCCGCACGACAGGCGGCACCCGCCCTTATCCCGGCGGGAAAGCACTGCGGAAGAAACACGGAACCAAGGTCGGGTACGGGCAACAGCAGGCAAACAGCATCATGCAAAGTCAGCACAAGCGACGGCAGGACACGGCCCCATGCAGGCCACCCTTACGCGTCAAAACCACCACAAAAGCCCCCATTGGCTCACCTGCCCATCACCCGCACCACTCGTATCTCGAACCAGCAAAGGTGGCACCAGGAAAGAAAGAACGAAAGAACAAACAGCAGCCAAGGCAGGCTAGCTAGGGCGGCACGGCGCACATGAGCCGACCCCCGGTTACGAACAAAAATGGGTGGTCCACCCCCACGTCACCCCAGTCCTTGCGGGGCAAACCCAAGCCCGCAAAGTCCCGCAGCAAGGCCCAGAACTTAGCAAGGAGGCCAGAACGCATAGCAGCAGGGAGGGTGGGGCCGGAGAGCCGATGAGAGTGTATGTACCGGCGCGCCCACTCCATCGCGTTGAGCGCCGCCAACGCCACCACATCCCACACACACTGCAGCACAGTGGTCGGATCCGGCGACACACACAACCACACATGCTCACGCGTGACCCCGCATCCACAGCAGACTTCCAGTTCATCCCAGAGCGGGCGGACGAGGGGGCAAGACCAAAAGTGATGCAAGCGCGGCGACTCGGCCACACCCGCTGCAGCGGGGTAACAGCCGCAAGCACACGGTTCGGGTGGGACCAGCGGGAGGTGGGAGGAGCCCGGCATGGGCACCCCGTCAACCGCCAGCCGCCAGAGGATCTCCTTCCACCGCGGCTCCCACTTAAGACGCTTCCACAACCGCCGCCATACCGCGCGTAACGCCACAAGGGCCGCCTCGGGCGTGGCAGCCACAGCAGGGGACAGCCCGAGCGCCTCCCGCACATACGCCGCATGACAGGCCTGCCTGGGGCGCTCCAGTTCCGCCGCCTGGAGCAGGGTGCCCAGCTTGACGGTGAAGGAGGTGAGGGGCAGCACGGCGTCCACACCCAGCCGCCACCCCAGGCGAGCAAGGAGGAGAGCATCCACCTCGTCAGGCGACGGCGGGGCGGGGCCATCGGGCGCCAGGCGAGCAGCAGCGAGCCATGCGGGCGAGATGTCAGAAAGGAGAGCGGCCACCGCAGCCCGCGCCGCGATGCGATCTTGGAGCGCACCCATGGCCAGCTCGGAGGGCGCCAGCTCGTGCCGTACGAGCGTCGTCCAGCGCTCAGCCAGCCGGCTGAAGATGGCCATGCCCGGCGTCGTCGCCAGGGCATGGGCGCGCTCCACCTCAAACGCGGTCATAGCGTCCTGCACCCGGACGGCGTCGCCGACGGTCAGCAGGCGGCGGCACATGGTGAGGGGGCCATGGATAGCCTCCAACCCCGGCCGCCGGCCCGGCGCCCCAGCGTTGGGCAGGAGCGGGTTGCCCCACAGCGGCGCGTTGAAGCACCAGACGCCCGGCTCCAGGGGGGGGTCCGCGACGTCAGACAGGGGGGGGAGGTGACCGAGGCTCGTGGCAAGCCGGTGGATGTCCGGGGGCAAGCTGAAGGGGGCGCCGAGCCACGGGCCATCCGGGCGAGCTGTGGTGACGGCCAGCGGGCGGAAGGCAGGGTGGAGGGTAGAGAGGAAGGAGACCGCAATCCGGATCCACGGCGCGCGGGCAGCCGGGGGCTGCAGCGCGGAGCGGGCGACCGTCAGGCTCCACTTGGCATGCCGGCTGAGGACATGCAGCCGAAGGGGCAGTACACCGAAGCCGCCGATGGTGGGATGACCGGAGAGCAGGCGGAGGGGGACACCAGTGAAACGGCGCTGGGCGTCATCAGGGCCTAGCTCCCGATCCACCAGCTTTGCGACAAGGGCCATGATGCCAGCAAGGACCTCCGCCGGCGGCAGCCCCGAGTGCTCCATGTGGTACGTCGCCATATGGAGAGCATAAGCTGCAGCCGCAGTGGCACGGCCGAACATCGACAGGGCCATGCGGGAGATCTTTTGGAGACGGCGGCGGGCCTCCGACATCCGTGACGCCCAATCGAGGACGGGGGCGGCAGGCGGATTGGTGAAGGGGATGCCCAGCGCCACCGCAGCGGGCACGATCCGAAGGCCAGCGAGGGCAGGGGGCGGGGGAGAAGGGGATGGGCGAGGCACCCCGGGAGCGGTGGCGGCAAGGGACGGCGATGTGGAGGGACCCGGGGCGGCCAGGGCGCCAGCGGCTGCGGCGAGGGCGCCCACGACCACGACAGCTGCAGCACCGCGGCCACGACGCCGACGACCGCGGCGAGCCAGCCCTGGTGGGCGCGCCAGGCGAGGCGGGTGACGGGCGACGGGGGAGCTGGCGGCGCCAGCAGGGGCGGCTGGGACGGCTGGAGCGGCTGGGGCGGCCGGGGCAGTGGGGGCGGCAGTGACAGCCGCGACGGCTGGGGCGTCAGGAGGCGTGGGAGACGCTGCGGCGGCGCCAGCGGCGGCCAGGGCTGCGGTCGTCAGCACCGTGGTGGCCGCGGCACCCGCGGCCGCCCCAGGAGGACTACCGGCGGCAGCCGAACCGGCGGTCGCCAGCGCCTCGGCGGCCACTGCGACCAGGACGGCAGCCGCCGGCGCCACGGCAGCCGCGGCGGCCGGGGCGGCAGCCGCCTGCGGGGCAGCAGCAGCGGCGGCCAGGGCGGCAGCCACCGGCGCAGCGGCAGCAGCGGCGGCGGCCGGGGCGTCAGGAGGTACGGCGGCGGCGCCAGCGCCTGCCGGGGCGGCCTCCACCGGCGCCTCGGCAGCAGCGGCGCTCGGGGTATGTAGCCGATGAGAGTGTATGTAGCTTTTAAAATTCCTTGCGTTACAGGACCCAGTGAGTGGTGCAACTCCACCACTACGTTGAGCATGCAACAGCTGCAGTGGTATACCACATGAAAGGTCCTATGGCTTAATGGATAAAGCACCGGTCTACGAAGCCGGGGATTCCAAGTTCGATCCTTGGTAGGATCGTGCATTGCAGCTCGTAATCAGTATGGGATGCAATGTGGTGCAGACTAATATGTGTCAATTCACCTTATGCTCTAAGGGCCTCGTGCCGGGAGGCCCGACCGTCCCGTGGTGTACAATACCATATTAACATATTGCTAAACCCACAAAATGTCGATCCCCATAGTGGCGTACTCCCACCCGCTACCCCGGCCTCGCCCGTGGTACCAAGCCTAATGAGCCCCAGCACCGGGCATAACCACGGCTGGAGCAAAACGCAGCAAAAGCAGGGCCAGGCACCGATCCTGCAGCAGACATAGGGCCGCTCTCACTGGCGGTAGCAGGTTGTACAGGGTTATACTGGTCGGGTGTCCGATATTGGCCTTCAAGCATGCCCCGTATGAAAGGGGTTGGTGTGTACATAGCCAAACATTGACCATATCACCACGGACACCGGTTCCGTGCGTAGACAGGTCGCGGTGGAATAATGTTCCACAAAACGGAAATGTATGGCCTCCTGGCACTGATCCAGGATTGGATTAGATATGCTAGCTCACAGTATCATTGTAAACTATATCCATGCTACTAAATTTGGCGCACAACCCTACCAAGGATCGAGCATGGAACCCACAGCTTCGTATAACGGTGCCTTATCCATTAGCCATAGGATATTCGAAAAGCGTAATTGTTACAGCACCTGACAGTCTTGGAATAGCAGGACCTACTGTCCGTACCTAAGCCTTCACCTTGGGGGTACGTCTGCCGGTATCACGAGCACAAAGGAACCCGCTGCCGACGGGAGCCGAGTCGTCCCCGCGTCTGCGGCAGGAGCGGCGCTTGGCCCTACTCTTGCTGCTGTCAGCTTTAGCCGTGCATATGCCTGGTGCTGGCGCTCATGACGTCATGAGGTTCGCTTCATCCGGTGGCCAGAAGAGGCTCCCCCCCCTGAAAAGAAAAACCCGATATGGCGTTCGGTGGCTGGTATAGCCTCACGGAGTAGCTCACTACTTAGGCGGGCTCTGGCGGCCGCACATTACGTACTTCAGTACGAGCTTCCAGGGTCGTTGTCGAGCTGTTGTGCTTATAGCCGCACGATCCGATCCCTCAAGCCGTCAGGTAGTAGTAGCTGCTGTTACATTTGTCAGTTGCCAGGTGTCAGGAAGGGTGGGGAGGATTGCAAAGTGGCTTGGGAATTTATTGTGGCGGTACAAACAGTTGGTGGCAGGGTCTGGTTAAGAACGTCAGGGTCTTCAGATGGCAATTTCGCGGAAGGACGCAGTAGTTATCGGCCACTAGCAAAGCGTTCCAGGGTCCATTCCAGCCTCTGGCAGAGCCAAGTTCGTGGGAAAATCCCTTGTCGGTCCAGCGGCGATGTCATGCCCTAGCACCTGTGGTTTCTTTTCCGCTCCAGGACGCGAATTCGCAGCGCGGTGGTTGGATTCTTGGGCGGGTGCCCGCCGTGTCCTCCTCCGCCGGGCGGCTGGAGGTGGACGTCACCCCCAGCACCACGGGTACGTGCGGGAGGGGAGGGGAGGAGGGTGTTGAGGAATGGGAGGGAGGGCAGGGGAGGGGAGAGGAGGGGAAGTGGGAGGGGAGGCGGGCAGGTGGGGAGTGCTAGGGAGTGGAGGGCAGGTGGGCAATGGGAGGGGAGGGGAGAGGACGGGAAGTGGGAGGGGAGGAGGGCAGGAGGGGAGGGGTTTCGAGGAAGGCCCGTGGATGCCAGAAAAACCCGTTTAGGACAGACTTTTTGAGATGCATGCTGGAGAACTGGGTTAGGGAGGGGAAGGGGGGTCCAGGGGAGGGACACCGTGGCCCACCTAAGGCCCCCACCAAACCTTATCGCCCAGTCGCCACCATTCGTTAGACAGCGACCGCTGCCGCCCCCTGTAGCGGCATTCCCCGGGAGCCCGGTCCCTCTCATCCCCAAAAGCACGAACCCCAAGCAGGGCACAACCCGCAGACATGCAGTTGGTTGTTGTAACGGTTTCAATGGGTTCCAGACCAAGAGGTGGAACCATCGGGCGCATCGCCTGACACTGAACAAGACGGAGGAAACAAAAACCGACATGCACCGAAACAAAGGCAAACAACCAGAACACCAAATTGACAGGCCGTAGGCATACAGAGCAGCAGCCAGCACCCCAGGGGGAATTTGCACTAGAGGCTCCCCTATCAGGAACTGGCCACCAACCAACCTAACAGCCCAGCACCCGACGAACCAGTGAAGCGCCGCAACAATGCAAACATCGGAACCAGCCACCTCTCATCCCATAAGGCACGGACCCCTAGCAGGGCTCAACACGCCTATATAGCCAGAAAGTATGAAGCACGGGAAACCCCGCTCCCCAAGACAACCCGAGCCGATCAGGAATCCACCAGTACCTCAGCCGGTCCCCCGCACACAAGGCGATTGGCGACAACCCGCAAGAAAGGATGCCGAGGCCCCACTGCATCCCAGCCTTTCTGGGGAAGCCCCAGCGCAGCAAAGCCCCTCAGAAGGGCCCAAAACTCCACCACCCCACGGCGAACGGCACGATCCAGAAGACCACTACCCGGAGTAAGAGGGGGACCACCAGCCCCCGCCTTTTTCAAAAAGGCCATAAACCAGCGCCCCACCTCCATGGCAGTTATAGCCGCCAGGACTACTACATCCCAGGCGCAGGACTGTACCCTGGTAGGTGCTTGAACCAACCAAACTTGCGCCCGTGTCACCCCTGCACCGAGCTGGGTCTCGAGTTGGGCAATCACTGCTTGAGCCACCGGGCAGAACCAAAAGTGGTGTAAGCGGGGGGTACCCGCCCATGGAGACTCTCCAGCCGGCACACCGCACCCACAGGGAGCTGCTGCTGCCGTCCGCATATGAGAGTTCCCGAGGAGGGGGATCCCATCCACAGCCAACCGCCACCATCCCTCCTTACAGGCCGGCTCCCACTTCATGCCAGACCAGAGCCGCCGGAACACTTGCTGCAAGGCATTCAGGGCCGCTGGCAGGACAGGCCCAGTACCCCCAAGCGCTTCGCGCACAAATTTCTCATGCGCGGCCCGCCGGGCGTCCGCGAACTCGACCAGTTGCACAGCCATCCCAACCCGAACAGTCATATCCCGCAGCGCCAGCGGCTCCCCCCCGCCCAACCGCCGCCCCAACCGTGCGGTGAGCATGGACCCCACTTCCTCTATCCCAGGTAGAACGTGGGGTATACCCTGGGAGGAAACCGGCATCACCAGTGCCGCTGCTTGCTTCCATGGGGTTGGCACCTCGGCTAGCAACGCTTCCAGCGCCCCCATACATTCCCGCCACCGATCAAGCCCCAGAAACGTCTTCGCTGCTCTTGACCGCGGATCTAAGACTCGGACGACGAGCCCCCGCCATCCCGCTGGCCATGCCGTCTGCACCGCCGCCTCGGACGCAACTAAGAAGTCCCGAAGTGCATCACAAGCCGTCAGAACATCGCCCAACGTCTTAATGGTCCAGCACCCCACCAGTACTGGGTGTAAGTATTCCAAGCCGGCTGCCGACCACAATCTGCCCAGACTGGCAGGCTGGGAGGAGCGGGTTGCCCCAAATCGGCACGTGTACACACCACGGGCCTGGCACCAGCGGCTCGCTAGCGATGTCTTGTACCGGGGGCAAGGCCGCGAGCGCCGTGATCACCCGTCGGATATCAGCCGGCATCTCGTCCGCTCCCATCCACGGGCCCCTGCCTTGTGCAGTTGGTGTATTGCTAACAGGGGGGGGCCATTTAGGCTACTTCCCCGCTATTCATTCTCTGGCCGCCTCTGGTTGGGGTTTCTGGTGGTTTGGGTTTACTCTTCTTCCTGTGTCTCTTTCGGTGTCAGGCCATGCGCCCGATGGCTCTCTACCTTATGGTCTGGTGCCCACAACAGTTACTACTTCATATTGACACCCCACCTGACGGTCACCCGCGTATTAAGGCCCCACATGTCAGGAAGCCACGCACCAGTGCGCTGGGTGCCGTACAGAAAGACCTGTCACAAGTCCTGCAGCTTTGGGCTGCCGCTGCATAATGCTGAACCGACAAGGTGTCGACGGCCGATGGTCGTGTCCCTATCCCGGCCTCGCCCGGGGCACCGGGTGAAGCGACCCTAATGAGCCCCAACACCAGGCATATGCACGGCTGCCGCCGACCGCCGCACGTGTAGGGCCAAGCGGTGCTTCCGTTGGCAGCCGGTTGCTCCGCTTGGGGGCCGCCGCCAGGTGTCATACTCGACCTGAAGGCCCATCCATGCCCACTTGTCCCCACCTTCAGACTTTGCTGGTTGGGATCCTTTGGCATCGGCTTCCAACAGCTGTGGCATTGTGTGGGAGCAGTGGGTGCACGGGGTCGTGGCGCCCCAGCCCCAGATGGTATGACGTGCTTGACGCCAGCGGTCCTTAACGTACGCCATGGAGTCAGCGCGCTGTTTCACACGGACGGCACAAACCCACCTGCTGTCAATGGCCTCGTCCTGGGTCGTGCCGGCGGTGTGGCACCAGATGACGTCATCCACTACACCCAGGCGGTGGAGCCGCCCCAGGGAGGCCCTCAGCGCGCCGGGGTCCGGCCGGCATTACTCGCGCGGGAAGGGCCCGGCAAATGGGTCTGCCGCCACCGCGAAAAAAGGCAGCTGCGCCGACAGCTGTGAGGCGAGGTGCAGCACCTGCGCGCGGCGGGGGTACACACACACCACGGTACATCAACACATCGCGCAGGAGACCCCTGCCCCCCGGTAGTGGACGAGGCCGGTGTGCATGGCAGGGCATGCGCGGCATATTAAAATAACACGCTTGACAATGCGCTAGCAAAATGCAAGTGTTGCGTGCACGAATTACTGGAAGGGTAAATACGCCGACCAAAATGGAATACGCCCAGCGAGAAAACGGCCGTATTAACACGCCATACGGCGGTCCGATCGGCATGTCGGTGTCCTCATCCTTCTCCTTCTGAGGCACGGTCTCCATGGCAGAAAGGTCCGGGTGTACTTGCTGCCGATGGTGCTCAACGTAGGCTACATTATTGCAGGTCAACTTGCCGCAGCCGGGTCCACAACAAACGCGGCCAATTTGTTTTGTCTTGCACTTTGTAATGTGAACGTAAAGTCCGCGCTTGCTTTCGGCGTTTTGGATTCCATCGGACGACAGAAACACGGTTTATGAAATGGTCCTAACCAACACCAAACAGCATGGATTGCTGAAAACTAATAATGATTTGATTATATGCTTTAGGGCTCGCCTGTTTTCGCGCAGGAGCATACGTCCCGAACATGTACGGTTGAATGGAATTTGACTTTCAACGGCGACAGCCGACTGTCTTCACACAGCGTCACAGCGGATACGTAAGGCACCATTCACATATGATGAACCGTGCATTGCGCATCGTGTTCCACTATGCGTTGGATGAACTTAACATGTAACTGACTCAGGTACCAAGCTGGTTTGGGTTCGGCCTGGTTTGGGTTCGGCCTGGGTCGGTCGACCGAAGCCAACCCCTTGGGTCGGCACTGGCAGGCGGGGCTTTCATAGGGGCTTTGTGTGTGAGAGATGGGTATCTTAACGCCTATGGACAAGGACACCAGACTCCTGCGCCGACCCTATGGCATACATTGACCCCATAACCGAGGGGGCGGGACTCAGCGGGACCAGTACAACTATTTTCACCGCCGGTGAATACCGGCCCCGCGTCTGCGGCAGGAGTGCCGCGGCCCTCCTCGTGCTTATGCCTGGTGGCTGCGGCTCATTAGGGTCGCTTCATCTAGTACCCGGGGCGAGGCCGGGGCACTGGGCGCACCAACAGATGCGAGGACCCCAACGAGCAGCAGCACCAGGAACACGCACAGTTGGGGCTGGGGCAGACAGACCGCGGAAGGTGTCGAGCCAAACGGCGCTCATGCTGCAGAACGCGATGACACCCACACCCGCACCCTCCCCATCGGCAGCGTGTTGCTCTGCTCGCGATGCCGGCAGACGTCGCACCCGAGGTGAAGACCAAGCTAGAGAGAGAGACCGCGTTACAGTGGTACCAAGCTACGCCCAGTAGGTGGTGCAACTCCTCCACTGCTATCTGCATGCAACAGCTGCAGTGGTATACCACATGAAAGGTCCTATGGCTTAATGGATAAAGCACCGGTCTACGAAGCCGGGGATTCCAAGTTCGATCCTTGGTAGGATCGTGCGTTGCAGCTAGTAGTTCAGATTGGGATGCAATGTGGTGCAGACGGACTCGTGCCGTCACACCTTATGCTGTAAGGGCCTCGTGCTGGGAGGTCCGACGGTCCCGTCGTGTACAACACCATATTGACATATTGCTAAACCCACAAAATGCCGATCCCCATAGTGGCGTACTCCCACCCGCTACCCCGGCCTCGCCCGTGGTACCAAGCCTAATGAGCCCCAGCACCGGGCATAACCACGGCTGGAGCAAAACGCAGCAAGAGCAGAGTCAGGCACCGCTCCTGCAGCAGACATAGGGCCGCTCTCACTGGCGGTAGCAGGTTGTACAGGGTTATACTGGTCGGGTGTCCGATATTGGCCTTCAAGCATGCCCCGTATGAAAGGGGTTGGTGTTGTTGTAATCGTTACAGTGGGCTCCAGACCTTAAAAGGTAGAGCCATCGGGCGCATCGCCTGACACTGAAAAAGACAAGGAAAGCAGAGAAAACCAACGGTTCCGAAAGACAAACCACCCAGAGCCTCACAACCGAGAGCCCAGAGGAAACAGCAAGCACCAATACACAGGGGGAGGTTGCGCTGATGGCTCCCCTGCACATGGCCACATGCATCCCAAGCAGACCCCCGAATGGAGAGACAGCAGCACGCCTCGGCAACACAATCGGATAACTCCCCCCCCAAGATCCCGAAAACGTCCCACACCCGAAACGGGCCGATGCCCATAGCGAGACGGGAAGAAACAATGGTACGTAATACCATCAACCAGTTGAGGTCAACACCAACAGCAGTCTCTAGAAAAAGGCAGACCGGCAACACGCCCGAATGGCTGAGCCGTGGCGCAACCTTCGCCTGCAATACGGAAACCACTTCAGTATGCAACGCCAGGTAGCTTTGCAGGACTTGCGTAGGCTGCGTACTGGCACCGGCTGCGGCATGCGCGAGAGACACCAGAGCCGACGAAGCTGTGTCGGCGAAAGCTACCAGAGTCCAGAGAAATGCTGAAAGAAGACCACAAAGTAGGATACAGCCCTGCAGGACTGATCAGGTAGAGCGACGACCGAAGCCGCCGCTGAGAGGCCATCATTGGCGAAGTTGATACTTCGCAACGAAGGGCGTGGGTGACCACCAGGCTAGCTGGACAGCCACAGGATACTCAGCGCAGGCACTCTGCAAAGCCACCGTGACGAGCCAGTATGGCCGCGGCGAGCGAAGGTGTGAACCAGATTGCTGCGAGCTGGATGGGATCCGACCGGTGCCGAAAGTTCCCGGGCGATGCGGGAGCTCCTCCTCCACGTACCAGACGACACCGCCATTCCATCCTCCTGAACTCCCATCTAGACGACCGGCAACAGCAAGCAGCTCCCATCTGGCCCCATGCACCGACGCTCGCGCGCCCCCTAAGGGGTCACGTGGTGCGAGTTTCCGCAGTATGAGTATATAAGACGTGTACACTCCGTTGCACGCGGGTTGGTGTGTACATAGCCAAACAATGACCATATCACCATGGACACCGGTTCCGTGCGTAGACAGGTCGCGGTGGCAATATGTTCCACAAAACGGAAATGCATGGCCTCCTGGCACTGATCCATAATTGGATTAGATATGCTAGCTCACATTATCATTGTCAAATCCATGCTACTAGATTTAGGGCACAACCCTACCAAGGATCGAACATGGGACCCACAGCTACGAAGAACGGTGCCTTATTCATTAACCATAGGATATTCGAAAAGCGTAATTGTTACAAGCTCCTGAGAGTTTTGAACTTGCAGGACTTACTGCCCGAACCTAAGCCTTCACCTCGGGTACGTCTGCCGGCATCGCGAGCACAAAGGAATCCTGTAACGCAAGGATTTTTAAAACAAAGGAACCCGCTGCCGACGGGAGCCGAGCCGTCCCCGCGTCTGCGGCAGGAGCGGCGCATGGCCCTACTCTTGCTGCTGTCAGCTTTAGCCGTGCATATGCCTGGTGCTGGGGCTCATCAAGTTCGCTTCATCCGGTGGCCAGAAAATGAGGGCACCACCATGAGCGATCGAAATATATGTAGCGGCAGCCCAAAAGGGACGGACTTTGCAGCAGATCTTCCTGTACGGCACCCAGCGCACCGGTGCGTGGCATCCGGGCATGTGGGGCCTTAGTTTGTCATGGGTGCGGTGCGGCTGGGTTATTGTCTCCTACTATCTCGGCCTGTAACAGCTACTGACGCCCGTGTTACTAATACTAAATGGAACAGTTACCCGGGCCCTAAGCCACATTCACTTACTCGTCTCGAACATGTCAAGGCCCTGCATGTCGGGATGTCACTTTTCAGTGCGCTGGGTACCCTACAGAAGGGTCTGCTGCAAGTCCTATAGCTTTGAGCTGCCACTGCATTTGCTGAACCCACGATAAGTGGACCGCCCATGGTAGTGTGCCCCTACCTCGGCCCGCCCCGGTACCGGACGAAGCGGCCCCAACGATTCCCAGCACCAGGCGTACACACGGCTGCAGCCGACCGCGGTGCGTGTAGGGCCAAGTGGTGCTTCTGTTGGCAGCTGGTTGCTCTGCTTGGGGGCCGCCGCCAGGTGTCGTAGGCCTATTCACGCCGACTTGTCCCCACCTTCAGGAGTTTCTGAACTCGGGTCCCAACAGCTGTGTTGGTGTACAATCTGCATTATCTATAAGATATGCTTTTCATAGGTCCTATGGCTTAATGGATAAAGCACCGGTCTACGAAGCCGGGGATTCCAAGTTCGATCCTTGGTAGGATCGCAGGGTGCACCATCAGATAGATATCGGCTACGTCCCTGTCGGTTTTAGCTATGTATGTGGCCCTCCGTGGCCCTACGGGCAGAGGACGCTTACCCCTGGTGCAGGAGCTTGATGGCCTTGGCGTGTTTCGATCAAGGCAAAGGACAATATAAACACCTCATGCTACCACCCAGTTCTACTTCCTGAGATAATGGCTGCTCTGGACTGCTACTTGGTGTCTTGGTGATTTGCCATGGGTGCGGCGCGGCTGGGTTTTTCGCCTCCTTCAGTGTCTGGCAATGTGCCCGGTAGGTGGCTCTGCCTTTTGGTTCGGAGCCCACTGTAACAAGTACTGATTTCCGCGGCCTGTAATAGCTACTAATCCCCGGGCCCTAAGCCACATTCACTTACTCGTCTCGAACATGTCAAGGCCCTGCATGTCGGCATGTCACTGATCAGTGGCTGGGTGCCCTACAGAAGTGTCTGCTGGAAGTCCTGCAGCTTTGAGCTGCCGCTGCACGTTGCTAAAACGTAATAAGTGTCCCTGCCCGTCCCTGCCTCGACCCCGTCCGGGGTGCCAGACGGAGCAGCCCCAGCGCCAGGCATACCATACGCACGCCTGGGGCTGAAACGGCTGGGCCAGTAAGGGCATGGTTGGTGAGGTTGGTGCCCCGCTGTATTCAGTATGTACACTCCCATGACTAGCGGCCAGGCTCCCCCCCCTGAAAAGAAAAACCCGATATGGCGTTCGGTGGCTGGTATAGCCTCACGGAGTAGCTCACTACTTAGCCGGGCTCTGGCGGCCGCACGTTACGTACTTCCGTACGAGCTTCCAGGGTCGTTGTCGAGCTGCTGTGCTTATAGCCGCACGATCCGATCCCTCAAGCCGTCAGGTAGTAGTAGCTGTTACATTTGTCAGTTGCCAGGTGTCAGGAAGGGTGGGGAGGATTGCAAAGTGGCTTGGGAATTTATTGTGGCGGTACAAACAGTTGGTGGCAGGGTCTGGTTAAGAACGGCAGGGTCTTCAGATGGCAATTTCGCGGAAGGACGCAGTAGTTATCGGCCACTAGCAAAGCGCTCCAGGGTCCATTCCAGCCTCTGGCAGAGCCAAGTTCGTGGGAAAATCCCTTGTCGGTCCAGCGGCGATGTCATGCCCTAGCACCTGTGGTTTCTTTTCCGCTCCAGGACGCGAATTCGCAGCGCGGTGGTTGGATTCTTGGTCGGGTGCCCGCCGTGTCCTCCTCCGCCGGGCGGCTGGAGGTGGACGTCACCCCCAGCACCAGCACGAGGAAGGCCCGTGGATGCCAGAAAAAACCGTTTAGGACAGACGTTTTGAGATGCATGCTGGAGAACTGGGTTGGGGAGGGGAGGGGGGGGTCCAGGGGAGGGACACCGTGGCCCACCTGAGGACCCCACCAAACCTTATCGCCCAGTCGCCACCATTCGTTAGACAGCAACCGCTGCCGCCCCCTGTAGCGGCATTCCCCGGGAGCCCGGTCCCTCTCATCCCCAAAAGCACGAACCCCAAGCAGGGCACAACCCGCAGACATGCAGTTGGTTGTTGTAACGCTTACAGTGGGTCCCAGACCAAGAGGTAGAACCATCGGGCGCATCGCCTGACACTGAACAAGATGGAGGAAACAAAATCCGACATGCACCGAAACAAAGGCAAACCACCAGAACACCAAATTGACAGGCCGTAGGCATACAGAGCAGCAGCCAGCACCCCAGGGGGAATTTGCACTAGAGGCTCCCCTATCAGGAACTGGCCACCAACCAACCTAACAGCCCAGCACCCGACGAACCAGTGAAGCGCCACAACAATGCAAACATCGGAACCAGCCACCTCTCATCCCATAAGGCACGGACCCCTAGCAGGGCTCAACACGCCTATATAGCCAGAAAGTATGAAGCACGGGAAACCCCGCTCCCCAAGACAACCCGAGCCAATCAGGAATCCACCAGTACCTCAGCCGGTCCCCCACACACAAGGCGATTGGCGACAACCCGCAAGAAAGGATGCCGAGGCCCCACTGCATCCCAGCCTTTCTGGGGAAGCCCCAGCGCAGCAAAGCCCCTCAGAAGGGCCCAAAACTCCACCACCCCACGGCGAACGGCACGATCCAGAAGACCACTACCCGGAGTAAGAGGGGGACCACCAGCCCCCGCCTTTTTCAAGGCCGCGGCCATAAACCGGCGCCCCACCTCCATGGCAGTAATAGCCGCCAGGACTACTACATCCCAGACGCAGGACTGTACCCCGGTAGGTGCTTGCACCAACCAAACTTGCGCCCGTGTCACCCCTGCACCGAGCTGGGTCTCGAGTTGAGCAATCACTGCTTGAGCCACCGGGCAGAACCAAAAGTGGTGTAAGCGGGGGGTACCCGCCCCTGGAGACTCTCCAGCTGGCACACCGCACCCACAGGGGGCTGCTGCTGCCGTCCGCATATGAGAGTTCCCGAGGAGGGGGAGGGGGATCCCATCCACAGCCAACCGCCACCATCCCTCCGTATAGGCCGGCTCCCACTTCATGCCAGACCAGAGCCGCCGGAACACTTGCTGCAAGGCATTCAGGGCCGCTGGCAGGACAGGCCCGGTACCCCCAAGCGCTTCGCGCACAAATTTCTCATGCGCGGCCCGCCGGGCGTCCGCGAACTCGACCAGTTGCACAGCCGTCCCAACCCGAACAGTCATATCCCGCAGCGCCAGTGGCTCCCCCCCGCCCAACCGCCACCCCAACCGTGCGGTGAGCGTGGACCCTACTTCCTCTATCCCAGGTAGAACGTGGGGTATACCCTGGGAGGAAACCGGCATCACCAGTGCCGCTGCTTGCTTCCACGGGGTTGGCACCTCGGCTAGCAACGCTTCCAGCCCAGACTGGCAGGCTGGGAGGAGCGGGTTGCCTCAAATCGGCACGTGTACACACCACGGGCCTGGCACCAGCGGCTCGCTAGCGATGTCTTGTACCGGGGGCAAGGCCGCGAGCGCCGTGATCACCCATCGGATATCAGCTGGCATCTCGTCCGCTCCCATCCACGGGCCCCTGCCTTGTGCAGTTGGTGTATTGCTAACAGGGGGGGCCATTTAGGCTACTTCCCCGCTGTTTATTCTCTGGCCGCCTCTGGTTGGGGTTTCTGGTGGTTTTGGTTTACTCTTCTTCCTGCGTCTCTTTCGGTGTCAGGCGATGCGCCCGATGGCTCTACCTTATGGTCTGGTGCCCACAACAGTTACTACTTCATATTGACACCCCACCTGACGGTCACCCGCGTATTAAGGCCCCACATGTCAGGAAGCCACGCACCAGTGCGCTGGGTGCCGTACAGAAAGACCTGTCACAAGTCCTGCAGCTTTGGGCTGCCGCTGCATAATGCTGAACCGACAAGGTGTCGACGGCCGATGGTCGTATCCCTATCCCGGCCTCGCCCGGGGCACCGGGTGAAGCGACCCTAATGAGCCCCAACACCAGGCATATGCACGGCTGCCGCCGACCGCCGCACGTGTAGGGCCAAGCGGTGCTTCCGTTGGCAGCCGGTTGCTCCGCTTGGGGGCCGCTGCCAGGTGTCGTACTCGACCTGAAGGCCCATCCATGCCCACTTGTCCCCACCTTCAGACTTTGCTGGTTGGGATCCTTTGGCATCGGCTTCCAACAGCTGTGGCATTGTGTAGGAGCAGTGGGTGCACGGGGTCGTGGCGCCCCAGCCCCAGATGGTATGACGTGCTTGACGCCAGCAGTCCTTAACGTACGCCATGGAGTCAGCGCGCTGTTTCACACGGACGGCACAAACCCACCTGCTGTCAATGGCCTCGTCCTGGGTCGTGCCGGCGGTGTGGCACCAGATGACGTCATCCACTACACCCAGGCGGTGGAGCCGCCCCAGGGAGGCCCTCAGCGCGCCGGGGTCCGGCCGGCATTACTCGCGCGGGAAGGGCCCGGCAAATGGGTACACACACCACGGTACATCAACACATCGCGCAGGAGACCCCTGCCCCCCGGTAGTGGACGAGGCCGGTGTGCAGGGCAGGGCATGCGCGGCATATTAAAATAACACGCTTGACAATGCGCTAGCAAAATGCAAGTGTTGCGTGCACGAATTACTGGAAGGGTAAATACGCCGACCAAAATGAAATACGCCCAGCGAGAAAACGGCCGTATTAACACGCCATACGGCGGTCCGATCGGCATGTCGGTGTCCTCATCCTTCTCCTTCTGAGGCACGGTCTCCATGGCAGAAAGGTCCGGGTGTACTTGCTGCCGATGGTGCTCAACGTAGGCTACATTATTGCAGGCCAACTTGCCGCAGCCGGGTCCACAACAAACGCGGCCAATTTGTTCTGTCTTGCACTTTGTAATGTGAACGTAAAGTCCGCGCTTGCTTTCGGCGTTTTGGATTCCATCGGACGACAGAAACACGGTTTATGAAATGGTCCTAACCAACACCAAACAGCATGGATTGCTGAAAACTAATAATGATTTGATTATATGCTTTAGGGCTCGCCTGTTTTCGCGCAGGAGCATACGTCCCGAACATGTACGGTTGAATGGAATTTGACTTTCAACGGCGACAGCCGACTGTCTTCACACAGCGTCACAGCGGATACGTAAGGCACCATTCACATATGATGAACCGTGCATTGCGCATCGTGTTCCACTATGCGTTGGATGAACTTAACATGTAACTGACTCAGGTACCAAGCTGGTTTGGGTTCGGCCTGGGTCGGTCGACCGAAGCCAACCCCTTGGGTCGGCACTGGCAGGCGGGGCTTTCATAGGGGCTTTGTGTGTGAGAGATGGGTATCTTAACGCCTATGGACAAGGACACCAGACTCCTGCGCCGACCCTATGGCATACGTTGACCCCATAACCGAGGGGGCGGGACTCAGCGGGACCAGTACAACTATTTTCACCGCCGGTGAATACCGGCCCCGCGTCTGCGGCAGGAGTGCCGCGGCCCTCCTCGTGCTTATGCCTGGTGGCTGCGGCTCATTAGGGTCGCTTCATCTAGTACCCGGGGCGAGGCCGGGGCACTGGGCGCACCAACGGATGCGAGGACCCCAACGAGCAGCAGCACCAGGAACACGCACAGTTGGGGCTGGGGCAGACAGACCGCGGAAGGTGTCGAGCCAAACGGCGCTCATGCTTCAGAACGCGATGACACCCACACCCGCACCCTCCCCATCGGCAGCGTGTTGCTCTGCTCGTGATGCCGGCAGACGTCGCACCCGAGGTGAAGACCAAGCTACGCCCAGTAGGTGGTGCAACTCCTCCACTGCTATCTGCATGCAACAGCTGCAGTGGTATACCACATGAAAGGTCCTATGGCTTAATGGATAAAGCACCGGTCTACGAAGCCGGGGATTCCAAGTTCGATCCTTGGTAGGATCGTGCGTTGCAGCTAGTAGTTCAGATTGGGATGCAATGTGGTGCAGACGGACTCGTGCCGTCACACCTTATGCTGTAAGGGCCTCGTGCTGGGAGGTCCGACGGTCCCGTCGTGTACAACACCATATTGACATATTGCTAATCCCACAAAATGTCGATCCCCATAGTGGCGTACTCCCACCCGCTACCCCGGCCTCGCCCGTGGTACCAAGCCTAATGAGCTCCAGCACCGGGCATAACCACGGCTGGAGCAAAACGCAGCAAGAGCAGAGCCAGGCACCGCTCCTGCAGCAGACATAGGGCCGCTCTCACTGGCGGTAGCAGGTTGTACAGGGTTATACTGGTCGGGTGTCCGATATTGGCCTTCAAGCATGCCCCGTATGAAAGGGGTTGGTGTGTACATAGCCAAACAATGACCATATCACCATGGACACCGGTTCCGTGCGTAGACAGGTCGCGGTGGCAATATGTTCCACAAAACGGAAATGTATGGCCTCCTGGCACTGATCCATAATTGGATTAGATATGCTAGCTCACATTATCATTGTCAAATCCATGCTACTAGATTTAGGGCACAACCCTACCAAGGATCGAACATGGGACCCACAGCTACGAAGAACGGTGCCTTATTCATTAACCATAGGATATTCGAAAAGCGTAATTGTTACAAGCTCCTGAGAGTTTTGAACTTGCAGGACTTACTGCCCGAACCTAAGCCTTCACCTCGGGTACGTCTGCCGGCATCGCGAGCACAAAGGAACCCGCTGCCGACGGGAGCCGAGCCGTCCCCGCGTCTGCGGCAGGAGCGGCGCATGGCCCTACTCTTGCTGCTGTCAGCTTTAGCCGTGCATATGCCTGGTGCTGGGGCTCATCAAGTTCGCTTCATCCGGTGGCCAGAAAATGAGGGCACCACCATGAGCGATCGAAATATATGTAGCGGCAGCCCAAAAGGGACGGACTTTGCAGCAGATCTTCCTGTACGGCACCCAGCGCACCGGTGCGTGGCATCCGGGCATGTGGGGCCTTAGTTTGTCATGGGTGCGGTGCGGCTGGGTTATTGTCTCCTACTATCTCGGCCTGTAACAGCTACTGACGCCCGTGTTACTAATACTAAATGGAACAGTTACCCGGGCCCTAAGCCACATTCACTTACTCGTCTCGAACATGTCAAGGCCCTGCATGTCGGGATGTCACTTTTCAGTGCGCTGGGTACCCTACAGAAGGGTCTGCTGCAAGTCCTATAGCTTTGAGCTGCCACTGCATTTGCTGAACCCACGATAAGTGGACCGCCCATGGTAGTGTGCCCCTACCTCGGCCCGCCCCGGTACCGGACGAAGCGGCCCCAACGATTCCCAGCACCAGGCGTACACACGGCTGCAGCCGACCGCGGTGCGTGTAGGGCCACGTTCTGAGAGAGAGAGAGAGAGACCGCGTTACAGTGGCCGTAATATGTTGGGTTGGGGTCCGGGGCTCTCACCCGGTTGGCAGGGCCATACACGCCCCTGTTACGGAAGTCGCAGGTCCCCGTGCCAGTACTTCCGGTTACCCCCCCGGAAATGGGTGGCGGTTTGGGTGGGGGGGCCAGGACTTGAACTCTGGATCTCCTGCCGAGTAAGGCCGGGCTTTAGCAGCTAAGCTACCCACCCCTTAAATTGTTGGGTTGGGGTCCGGGGCTCTCACCCGGTTGGCACCCGGTTGGCACCCGGTTGGCACCCGGTTGGCACCCGGTCTGAGAGAGAGAGAGAGACCGCGTTACAGTGGCCGCACGACAGGCGGCACCCGCCCTTATCCCGGCGGGAAAGCACTGCGGAAGAGACACGGAACCAAGGTCGGGTACGGGCAACAGCAGGCAAACAGCATCATGCAAAGTTAGCACAAGCGACGGCAGGACACGGCCCCATGCAGGCCACCCTGACGCGTCAAAACCACCACAAAAGCCCCCATTGGCTCACCTGCCCATCACCCGCACCACTCGTATCTCGAACCAGCAAAGGTGGCACCAGGAAAGAAAGAACGAAAGAACAAACAGCAGCCAAGGCAGGCTAGCTAGGGCGGCACGGCGCACATGAGCTGACCCCCGGTTACGAACAAAAATGGGTGGTCCACCCCCACGTCACCCCAGTCCTTGCGGGGCAAACCCAAGCCCGCAAAGTCCCGCAGCAAGGCCCAGAACTTAGCAAGGAGGCCAGAACGCATAGCAGCAGGGAGGGTGGTGCCGGAGAGCCGATGAGAGTGTATGTACCGGCGCGCCCACTCCATCGCGTTGAGCGCCGCCAACGCCACCACATCCCACACACACTGCAGCACAGTGGTCGGATCCGGCGACACACACAACCACACATGCTCACGCGTGACCCCGCACCCACAGCAGACTTCCAGTTCATCCCAGAGCGGGCGGACGAGGGGGCAAGACCAAAAGTGATGCAAGCGCGGCGACTCGGCCACACCCGCTGCAGCGGGGTAACAGCCGCAAGCACACGGTTCGGGTGGGACCAGCGGGAGGTGAGAGGAGCCCGGCATGGGCACCCCGTCAACCGCCAGCCGCCAGCTGTCTGAACTCGGGTCCCAACAGCTGTGTTGGTGTACAATCTGCATTATCTATAAGATATGCTTTTCATAGATCCTATGGCTTAATGGATAAAGCACCGGTCTACGAAGCCGGGGATTCCAAGTTCGATCCTTGGTAGGATCGCAGGGTGCACCATCAGATAGATATCGGCTACGTCCCTGTCGGTTTTAGCCATGTATGTGGCTCTACGTGGCCCTACGGGCAGAGGACGCTTACCCCTGGTGCAGGAGCTTGATGGCCTTGGCGTGTTTCGATCAAGGCAAAGGACAATATAAACACCTCATGCTACCACCCAGTTCTACTTCCTGAGATAATGGCTGCTCTGGACTGCTACTTGGTGTCTTGGTGATTTGCCATGGGTGCGGCGCGGCTGGGTTTTTCGCCTCCTTCAGTGTCTGGCAATGTGCCCGGTAGGTGGCTCTGCCTTTTGGTTCGGAGCCCACTGTAACAAGTACTGATTTCCGCGGCCTGTAATAGCTACTAATCCCCGGGCCCTAAGCCACATTCACTTACTCGTCTCGAACATGTCAAGGCCCTGCATGTCGGCATGTCACTGATCAGTGGCTGGGTGCCCTACAGAAGTGTCTGCTGGAAGTCCTGCAGCTTTGAGCTGCCGCTGCACGTTGCTAAAACGTAATAAGTGTCCCTGCCCGTCCCTGCCTCGACCCCGTCCGGGGTGCCAGACGGAGCAGCCCCAGCGCCAGGCATACCATACGCACGCCTGGGGCTGAAACGGCTGGGCCAGTAAGGGCATGGTTGGTGAGGTTGGTGCCCCGCTGTATTCAGTATGTACACTCCCATGACTAGCGGCCAGGCTCCCCCCCCTGAAAAGAAAAACCCGATATGGCGTTCGGTGGCTGGTATAGCCTCACGGAGTAGCTCACTACTTAGCCGGGCTCTGGCGGCCGCACGTTACGTACTTCCGTACGAGCTTCCAGGGTCGTTGTCGAGCTGCTGTGCTTATAGCCGCACGATCCGATCCCTCAAGCCGTCAGGTAGTAGTAGCTGTTACATTTGTCAGTTGCCAGGTGTCAGGAAGGGTGGGGAGGATTGCAAAGTGGCTTGGGAATTTATTGTGGCGGTACAAACAGTTGGTGGCAGGGTCTGGTTAAGAACGGCAGGGTCTTCAGATGGCAATTTCGCGGAAGGACGCAGTAGTTATCGGCCACTAGCAAAGCGTTCCAGGGTCCATTCCAGCCTCTGGCAGAGCCAAGTTCGTGGGAAAATCCCTTGTCGGTCCAGCGGCGATGTCATGCCCTAGCACCTGTGGTTTCTTTTCCGCTCCAGGACGCGAATTCGCAGCGCGGTGGTTGGATTCTTGGGCAGCGAAATCGCTTGCGTGTTTGCATGGATACCGGTCGACAACGAACATCCTAGGCTTCAATATTCGGCGAACTTGCATCTAACCACGATGTAGAAGCGATCACTGAAAAACATGCAGTTGAAGGTAGGATGGGCTAAGAGGTTTTTACCGCGCTGGGTTACCGCGCTGGGTTACAGCTATTGACTGTTGCCAAAATGTGGTTTGCCTTTGTTCCGGTGCGCGTCGGTCTTTGTCTCCTCCGTCTTTCTCAGTGTCAGGCGATGTGCCCGATGGTTCTACCTCTTGGTCTGGAACCCACTGTAACCATTACAAAAAGGTAACAAAAAGGTACGGAGGGATGGCAACCCTTCCTAATCCGACCCCCCCCGCGCTCACAATCCGTTCAGGAAGTCCAATCCACGACAACGTAATCCTAATCCGCGAAGAACCGCATCCTAATCCGTGGCCACTGCAACCTAATCCGTGGCCACTGCAACCTAATCCGTGGCCACTGCAACCTAATCCGTGGCCACTGCAACCCAATCCGTGGCCACTGCAACCCAATCCGTGGCCACTGCAACCCAATCCGGACCCACTGCAACCCAATCCGTGGCCACTGCAACCCAATCCGTGGCCACTGCAACCCAATCCGGACCCACGGCAACCCAATCCGAGGCCAACAGCATCCTAATCCATGACGCCTCTAATCTAATCCTGTGTCACCGCATGTTAATCCAAGCTCTCGGCATCCATATACCGTGAGCGGCCCGTTACCCCAATCCGCCTAGGTTGCCATCCCTCCTTGCCCAAAGGTAATAGAGGGCCACGCCACCCGGATCCCGGGTGCCGTGGATTCCTCACTGATCAAACATGTAGGTTACCAGGGGGTTACCCTGTCATGCCCCACAGCAGGCATCACCTGTCGCCGACACCAGGTGTAACACTCGACCTGATGCTGGGTGGCGCGGGCGCGCGGCACCACAGCCCCGCGGACTGGCGCTGCTGGCAGGCGGGCTGCAGGTTACCAAGCTGCAGGGTCGCAAGTTCCAAACGTAAAGGCGGCGCTGACTGCGGCTGCGTCGACCTCGTGACCTATTCACGCAGCAAGGAGCCGCGGGCGTTCTTCAAGCGCGGTGTGTTACATTGTGTAGAAGCACAACCAGAACAACCAAGCAGAAGAACCACGCCGAGGAATGAGGCGTGGTTCCGCTAAGTACTCTGCGGCACCAACGGATTTGGTCAGAAGGGCCCTGCGCCCGACCTGAATCGCGAGATTCACACGTGTCCCCATCGTTGTCGGAACGAGTGGAAACCGAATCCATGACGCAATCAATCCTAACAGCAACAGAGGCGCTGTAGCTACGGCAACAGCATACAAGCGGGAACGCAGATGTCCTGGCTCCGGAACCAGTGCCGGTGAAACGTACGTGCCGGCGCTGGGGCGTGGCAACCCATAGGGTCTCACACAGGGAACACGTTGCCAACCAGCTACACGTCGTCCATTAACTCTTCCCACCTCTGAAAGATGGCGGGATCATGAAAGGCGGTGCTGCGTGGCTCACTAAAGTCGGACGTCAGCCATGTTTGGGGGTGTTACAAGGACCCAATGGTTTGTTTGGAGGTTATAACGGCCCAGTTTGGTCTGTTTTTGCCCTCCTTGCATGGTAAACCTCAGTCCTCACGGCAGCTTGTTTGCGGACCGTCGATATCTACGGACAATGGGGGCACCCCCGGCATGATGCATCGAGGAGGTTCAGAGGCGCGCGGTGCGGGCGGTGCAGCGATAGTAATCATCAACCGAGCGGGGCCGATGGTCGGCGTCCCAACTCCTCGCTCCCTGTAGTCCCCTGGTCGGATCCCGGCCAGCCGCAACCCCAATCCCGACCCCAACCCCGACCCGACACCACACTCACGTCGCCTCGCTGCCAACCGCTGACGTCTGGATGCGATCACACTGAGTACGGCGGAGCGCAAGGCCGGCATTGTGTCGCGAACAGCCCCACCGCCTGGATGGGAAAGCCGACCACATAGGCGAGCCGGCCCCACCGAGAGAGAGAGACCGCGTTACAGTGGCCGCACCGCCCACAAGGAAGGTCGTGAGGAAAGCACTTAAGGGGGAGTGACGGCTCTCATTGTGGGCATAGCACTAGTGGTATAGTGGTAGCATAGGTCCTTGCCATAGGAATACCAGGCAGAGCGGACCAGACCCGAGTTCGATTCTCGGCTAGTGCAGATATATTATCTATATTTACTGCGGTACTTGTTCATGAGATGAAGTATCAAATGTATCTTTTGGTGTTCCCTTCAGAGGCCCCCGCCACCGATCCGGGCCTGGTACCCACGAGCATTCCAGGCCGAAGGGGGTGGGAGCTGGCCCCAACGCTCGCATGCATGGGAGAGCCACCCACACCGGCAGTACTTCATCAGGCTTCAACTTATAGTTACGCTGCTGCCCCGAGGCCCTCGAATACTTGAGGACATCTGCACCGACTGAATCACTGATCACCACCTCCGCATCGTCTGCAAACTGCACTGCCGGTTTGACCCCAGCCGCGCTTGGCTTCAGTCGGACACCCACTCCTCAGTGCTGCAGCCAACACAGGATTGCCTGTGCAGCAAACAAATGCAATAGGGGCGCTCACAGGCATCCCTGCTTAACGCCGGCCTTGATTTGTGCACGGCTGTTACAGTAACTACTACCCGTACTACTTCATTGTCGACTGCAAACTGCATTGCAGCGCGTGGTAATTGGGCCCTCACCTGCTGGTGTAAGCCGTGTGCCAACCCCACGGTGCTGTAACCAGCAGAGCGCGGCCTGAGCAGTAATACAGCATTAGTGCTGGCAGGCACCCCTGCCGTGCCCCTGCCGTACCCCCGCCTCTAGAGACACCAGGCGGCAGGACTTATGCCCAGCTGAAGTTGAAAGGGTTTTTCACCTACTACAGTACCCCACAGAACCGGATGACACCTTTACCATATGCCTCCAGATTCCTTCTTGCAGGTTGCTGCTTGCTGCGGAAGATTATTAACACGTTTTGGAGCCCATGGTGAGGTTTTGGTTACATATGTTAAAGTGGCCAGGCCAGTAGTTGCAATAGGCGCGGAACCCAGCTACGTCTTTCAAATACGTGCCGTGGATCCGTTTGCTGCGTCCCTGTAGTAGTGCAAAGCGCCTCTTGCACGGCATTTCCCGCGTATTAACCAATTGACCCTTACGATATGGTTTTGATCGATCATTTCGCTTATGACAAATTTACGTATCGCCAGGTTTGATTGAACTTTGCCAGTGCTGGACCATGGATGTGCACTTAAGAAAATAAAACGGAGAAACAGCCGCAGCACGTCCGCGAGCCCAACCTACGCAAGAGCAGGTTGCGAGGGGCTACAAGTGCACAAGTTCACTCCGGAAACAAGTTACTTCCCACCTATAGGGTAGCACAAATCACATACAAGTTCCAGTCCTACCAAGTTCCGAGACACCCACCACACCCAAATCCAGACCTCCACGGTCGTTTCATCCGCGTACGAGAACTGTTAAGCCAGCTTGGAAGGAGCTAAGCCAGCCCTCCCCAATCCCAACAACACCTCAGACGACGTGTCATCTTGCTCCCTAGCGCCTAGCATGCATCTGCGTCACGTAAGCGGCGGCGGGTCATGTTCGCACCACCGGCAGCCCTAGAACGCTAATCGCAGCTCCGACAGATGCTCGCAGGTTAAAAACTTGGTGGCGCCGCGTTCCAGCGACGCAGTCGCGTGCGACACATGAATGCATTGTTCTCTCTCGACTACCACACCAGGCTAGAACGCGCGGGAATAAATACGTCGGGCAAGTCAACGAGGATTTGGGGGATGGCATAGCCCGTCATATCCTTGGCTGCGCTTGGTTGGCTTCAACCTGGTAGTTAGGGGTGAATCAATGCAGCCATTGCCCATGCTCCATGTGATAGGAACACGTCCCCCCAGCATCCCCCTGCGCGCGCCTCCAAGATAGCTCTCATCATCACCATCGACATGCATGACAGCATCCTGCCTCTGTTCCCTCCCTCCACAACGATGCCCACTCTGGCGACAGGCCTGCTGCGAATAGCCGCCACCACTTACGAGTTACCACCCATAAGTAGCGGCGGCGGTGCCACCAAATGCGTATTACCCTCCACCCCTCCAGCCGCCCAGCGCCCCTTTTCGTGCAACAGGTGGGTGGCCGACAACGCTACGACGAGCGGACATCATTTGCGACGTCGACCCGATACGTGAACAACCACATCAATGGCAGCAACCCCAACCGCAACATGCATTGCAATCCTATCCTACCCAGACATGCACACACGCACGTACGATACATGCATACACACACATCACCACAGAACACATGGCCAAAACAAAACACACACGGATCTATCCCGACCTTTCCCCCACGCGTGCGGCCACCCATGGCACGGCGATGACGTTATCGCCAAGGATCAGAAACATTTGGGAGGTATGGTATTGAGGTATGCTGGATAGCGCTGCTCGGGCAGGGGATGTGTGTTTCGTGTTCCTCCACTACGTAAGACGCACCAGAAGGTTTCCGCCAGCCCCAACCCCCAGATCGAAAACCCCCAAACCCTAAAAGCGGCACCGTACGGCGTCCGCACGTGCCGCAACGAACCGGTGGAGCTACTTGTGGGCCCCCGCCGGCACACGGCTGTGCTGACGCAACTGCTTCGATGCGTAACGCCCTCTCAACGCTGACCCCCCCCCCAACTTGCCCCCCGCCCCTCCCCCCGCCACACTTCATGTCGCTCACGGCTCAGTGCTCACTGCAACCACCGTACTGCACGTCCACATTCGATGCGGCGGTTGCTATTGGAGATCCCCGTAAGCTTAATGGGGATCCGGATAAGCTCTGCCCAAAAGGAGGCCAGACGCCGCCGCTTGTGGGCCACTGGTAGGCCCGTTGCCGCGGCAGTAGCCCGATCCCCAGCTGCTGCCCAGCGTCCCACCAGGACCTCTCAAACTCCCGCCGGCAGCCTCCCTGCAGCGCTGCCCCACATCCCCTCGAGGAGAGCGTCCCCACGGACAGCTCGCTTTCCGTCAGCAGGGGCAGGTGGCACCTTAGGTAGCGGCGGTGTTACTGCCGCTGCTGTTGGTTTCGGAGCTCATGTCAGTGTTGCCGCCGCTGCGGTTGGTTTCGGGGCTCACGTCGACGTCGCGGCGGCTGCGGCTGCCGGCGGCGGCACGGGTGCCGTGGCAGGCGCCTCCTCCTCTGGCGGAGGTGCTGGGAGTACGGCAGGCGCCAAGACCGGCGGCGGTGCCGATACGACCGGCGCCGCCGCTGGCGGCGGCGGCGGTACGGCAGGCGGAGGTGCAGCCCAGGCGACCGATCCCGCCCCATTCCGCGGCGACGTCGCAGCCCCAGAGTAAGCGGGCTCCGCGTCGACCTTGTTAACCCTCGTGCAGGTGAGGCAGCCGCAGCAGCACAGCAGCAGAATGATGAAGATGATGCCGCCGATCGTTGCGCCGACCGACACGCCGATAACACCCGCCCGCGAGAGGTGGTGGTCGTCGTCGTGGTGGTCCTCGTGGACGGGCTGTGGCGGCGGGGCGGGGCACAGCGCCGACGGCGGGGTGCTGCGCGTACAGACTGTGGCCACGGCAACAGTGGGGAGGGCAGGGGCTCGGTTTGGCCTTGGACTCTGGGGCAATTGGGGGTCGTACGGCGAGCAGTACATAGCGCAAGGCAGGTGGGCGAAGGTGGCGGGCTATGTGGTACGATGACGTGGCGAATGGTATGGCTGGCGGGCGGCACGTGGTTCGTACGGCATGCCGGGGGAGCAGCGCTCACGTTGCGCTGGCTGTAGTACGACGACCTCATTGGCGGATGATTCTGTGATGGCGCCCCAGCGCTCGGTGAAGCGAGTGCTGGCCTGGATGCTGACGGTGAAGGCGGCGGCGGTGGCGGCGGCGATCTGCGACGCGGTCTGCCAGGGGCAGAGGCGGAGAGGGGGAGAGGCGGAAAGGGGGACAGATGGAGAGGGAAAGACGCGGTGCACGTCCGGGATCGCGAACGGAAACGGAAAGCGAGGTGCTGGCAACCTGGACTGCATTTTTTGCGGCAAAGCACGGCCGCTGGGGGGTTGCTTGGTCCTGCGTTGGCAGCCCGTTGAGACGCAGCTTCCAGAAGGCACCCACCCAACCTACCTGAACAATGTCGGCGTTCCTTGGGAAAGAGACTTCATACCCCGCCACCACGGAACCGCAGACCAGGCTGTTCACGACGATGTAGTCGTTGGGCACCTGCCGTATGTACACGTCGTACACGCAAAGATTGTGGGAGGCGCAGCAGGGAAGTCGTTAGCGATAGGGAAGGCAGTCCTGGACACCCGACCCAAGTCGAATACGCGTACCCTACGCAAAAGGGCAGGGCTGCGTCTTACGAGTCCCCGTACTGCGCCGGCCTCCTCCGTTTCCTCCCCATCATCAGCAGCCCCCGTATGTACGAACATACCGACAGGATCCTTGCGAGCTCCTTCAAAAGGTCATCTTGCAGTGCCGCACCGTCGGAGGACAATAATCGGCAGTCAGCGGCAATTGTGACGCTGCCATTGAACCGGGCGACGATCGCGTCTGCGCAAACCAGCAACAGCAGCAAAAGAAAACTGCATGTCAAGGTAGTATAATGGGTTGGAAGAAACCGGCTTGCACGAAGCCAACGGACTGGGGACGGAGGCGGTCAGGCGGTCGGATGCGTTGTGGTGTATTTGGGTCGGTCGGGTATCGATGAAAAAGGCGCTTAACAGCATGTTTAAGTGGTACTAATTGATGTAACGCAGAGTCTGATGTGACCAGAAGCAGCAAGCCGTAGGGCCACTGGGTAGGGCTAGTGGAATCTACGACGTCGGAACTTAGGAGTTTAAGTGCCAGTCATTGTCAGCAGTTTACGTACTAAAGTCGCCTTAGCCTAAGGCTTGGTCCCAGACGCGAAAGGCACAAGTAAAATTGGCGCAAGTAGGACCAGTTGATTGCCCGCCACAAGTGCCCTATGGATAATGAGGAATGCTTTATACTAACCTGAAGCAACTCGTGATAACATCCAGGCGAAGAAGAGGGATAATACCAACCGAAGCGTAGCCATGGACATGCGACGTCCAAAAGGCAGGGCGGGTAAACACATGACGATGTATTACAAAACAACTATTTAGGAACTTCTTGAAGTAGCATACAGTTAGGGGCTGGGGGAATATGCGCGGATTGCCCGCGGTCGACTGTACAGGTATGTACGAATGGTTGTACGAGTGACTGTACGTGGGCCTCGAGCCCGCAACACATACAAGGCTATGCGAAGGCAAGACATTTATGTGAGTAGCCCAGGGGCTCTCTCACGTAATACGCCGGTGTACGTATCTAAGTGCCAAAGACGGGAACCGTCTTCTTCGTGAAGCAGATGATCGTGTAAATATGTTATTTTCGGTTTTATATGCGTGGATGGGAGAGCGTGTGGACGATGGGATCTATCGCGTGCTGTCCTGGACTGGACGACTGGCCTTAGCGTACAGTACCTGTACCTGCTGGGATGTCATTATTGTGGGGAACCCGCGCGCTGTTGTGCATACCGTCAGGCTCCAACTTGTCATCTCGTCCTGGGGCCCCTAGTTGTTGTAACGATTACAGTGGGTTCCAGACCAATAGGTAGGACCCTAGTGCTGGCTTGACCTTTCCAGAGCAGTAGCATGCAGCGCCACCGGAAATGCCAGCATAGTAGTAACGCCAGCATTATACTACGCAATTCGTCGCCTATGGTTGGGGGGAGCTTCCTTGGGCCGCCAGCGCCGGCCCGGTGTCCCCTCGCCTGCACCACTTCCGGAATTGCCCCCTTGCTCGTGCAATGTTCGGTTCTTCTGCCGGTCTATCTTGTCGGGGGCGAGCTGTCTTGGCCGCGGCGAGCGAGGTCCCTGTGCCTTCGGGGGTGTCTGCTCAGGTGTGCTGGTCTTGCTGTGGTCCCCCTGCTTGGGTTAGGCCCGGCTTGCCTCTCTTAAGTCCAGGACATGGCCCCCGCCCCTTCTTGTCCTGGGTAAACCGGGCTTGAGGTCACCTAAACACTTCATTTGTTGCGTCGTGAGGTATCTTAGGTCCCCAGCCTGTATCGTGAGGCTGCGTACCAGTGTAGCGCATTCGCGCGGTTTTCTCAGCTGGCGCTGTCTCGCATGGCCCCCCGTCTGCTACCATACTTTTACAGCGAACCCAATTTGGTACCATGCACATGCTGCTATTCCTCTTACGTTGTAGGGAAGTGTGAGTTGCGCTCGTGTGGCCCACCTGCTCTAAAAAACGCCCGTTAGAGGGATCCCTTGATAAGCATCTGCCAGGTGGCAATCCTGTCCGTTCGCGGCTGCTATTTCCCGGTCCATTTGCGATCTTTTTGCGCACAGCTTCCCAGCCCCCGCTGTAAATTTCGTGTACTGGGGACTTTTATTCTGCTCCCGGCCGAGCGGAAATGCGGCCCGTCTCAGCTGTTTCTCCGGCCACTACATTTCGGCATCGGCGGTAGAATGTACGGGCTCGGTGCTCAAGTAGCACGGTCTCGGCCCTCACGACATACGATCTCGGCTTTTTTCAGCAGGGAATGGCATGTCGAGCATCCTCCGCGATGCCTCCCGACGCTCGCTTGTAATTTTGCCATTTAGAAGTGTCCGTCCTGTAATCGGTCATTTGGCTCTGCGTTCCGTCTGTGCTGCTCGTCCGACTCGTGTACACACGCTAAAATCGGCATCGGCGGTAGTTTCATACGGTCTCGGATGGGGAAAATCTCGCTACAATGGTCTGCACAAGCATGCTGGCATCACGGGTTCACAGCATGGGTTATCCCAGGACACTGAGATGCTAGAGCCTCCTTCCTTGCCTGAATGGCCGGATAAGCCGGTACGTGTGCATCGATCAATTTTCTTGAAGCTGCAAAAGCTTTCTAAAAGGCAATTTGTATTCGACGCTACGTGTAACGGAACGGAATCGCTCTGCCCTCTGTCGCCACTCCCGTGTACGTCATTTCTCACTCACGACGTCGGCAACCACCACGTTTGGGCAAGCCCTCAGTACTCGGAAATTCCGGAGTTCCTCAAACACTATGAAGCCTGCAAAAGCAAGGCTCCTGACGCAACAAGTGCAGTCTTTTTGGTGCCTAAACGGCCCGACATTCAGCAACTATTCACCTCTCGCCACTGGACCCTGCTTCGTGAATTTGACCAAGGCTCTCATCTCTTCGCAGTGCGTGAGGCTAACGGCGGCCACTCTGACTTAGGCCCCACCCCCGTTCCCATGCAAGCCTGGTTAAACCCCTGCGGCGTTCAAGCAAGTTGCTCCTCGCTAAATAGCGATGATTCATCCCTGATACTGCAAATGCGTATTGGCGGCCTAAGAGCCTCAGCCCTGATTGATACAGGTGCCTCCCACGTCTTGCTATCGCAAGCATTTGTCGAAAAACTCGGCCTCCGCCCTACCGCAAGCCACGTTACTTCGTGTACTTTGGGCGATGGTGCTAACTCAGTACCACTCCTCGGACAAATTACAATTACTTGTCGTGTCAAAGACTTCCGCTGCGAGCTCAACGCTCTCGTCATACCTCGATTACTCCACGGCTTCGACCTCATTCTCGGTAGTCAGTGGCTCTCCTCGCATAAAGCGATCCTCGACTTCAACACTGGCTCGTGCACGGTCCGGCGCAACGGCCGCTCCCACAAGCTACTAAGTACCAACAAGTCCTTGCCGCCATCCATGGCTGCCCTCCGTGCTAAAACTGCACTGGACGCAAACGCGCCCACAACTCCACTCATCTCTTTAAAGCAGTTTAAACGCCTTCAGAAGAAGGGCAATCGCTGCTTCACGGCGCTCATACAGAGCGACCTCATGGCTCAACTAGCCGCTACCACTGCTACGGAGTCCGCGCAACCGGACCCATCACTGGTAAATCCAACAGAGCTTAATGCCCTTCTCGAGTCCTACAAAGACTTGTTTGAGCCGCTAAACCAGCTGCCGCCCGACAGGGAAGTCGGTCACACAATCCCGCTAATCGAAGGGTCACAACCACCCTACTCGCGGCCTTACAGGCTATCTCCCGTAGAGCAAGATGAGCTAAAACGGCAAATCGATGACTTGCTCGCGAAGGGGTTCATTGAGGAATCCAAATCACCGTACGGAGCACCGGTCCTCTTCACACTAAAGAAAGACGGCTCCCTGCGCATGGTTCTTGATTATCGGAACCTAAACAAAATCACGGTTAAGAACCGATATCCGCTGCCCAACATCACGGATCTGCTTGACAAAATGTCCGGCGCCACATGTTTCTCGTTTGCAGAAGTGCGAATCACTCGTCCAACCGTACGAGACTGAATTAGTGTGGCGCGAATCCGCGCGGTAGAGCGGAGTTCCGACTGGATCGCTCCAATCCTGTAACCTCCACGCTTCTCTATCCCGCCGGAACGGTAAGTCTCGCACAATGGAAAGAGTGACAGGCCGCGGGCGGGAGGGCGGGGAACGCGGCGCTCCACAGCCTACCGCGATCCCTTTCCGATCATACGCCGCACCAATGCCAACGTGCCATCGCTGTTCCCTAAACATTTATTCCGACAGATATTACGTCATGAACCTCCTCCCATGGAGCGACGAGGCGACCTTGGGCATGCGCCTGTTCTGGCGTGTGCCAGCGCCAACGAACCTCCCGTCTCCTCCTGCCCCAGCCGCTCCTCTGGTAAGTAAGCTGTTCCCGGCCTCTTCTACTACCACAACTGACGGACCGACCCTCGACAGGTTACCCCGCCGGCCGCCTTGGGTGGCAGCGCTGGCTACTACCTTCGCCAGCTCAGCGCCCCTCTGCCGGCCCTAGCCAACCCTCTTCCCGCCGGAGCATACGACTCGGGGCTCTCGCGCGCTCTGGTCCTTCACCAGCAGCAATGGGAGCCTGCCACCTGGCACCGGATCCAGTCCGCTGGGCAGGAGCTGTCGGCGTGGCTCGAGCGCTCGGAGCGGGCCCTCACCAGCTGTACTCCCGACGACATCTTGGCGTTCATGGAGGAGTCGTGGATCCCCGCCCACCAGGGGCGCCTGCGCGCGGACGGTCGGCCTTGCGCGGGCACCGTGCAGTCTCAGATTTCCCACCTATCCACTGCCTTCTCCCAGGTCGGTCGGCAGGGTCCGTACCTTTTGGCTACGGGGGCCGGCAACCCCTGCGACTCGGCTACCGTCAAGGGTTACAGCAAAGGGTACCGCGTGGCCGCCAGCCGCGACGGACACTCCGAGCGGGCCGCCGTACCACTGACCGCGGCCAAGCTGGCGCAGCTGGCCCACTACCTCCTCGGCCAGGCTGCCACCGCCTCCCGACCCCTCACTCGCGCCGCCTACCTGCGAGATCATGCTCTATTCATTCTACTCTGGCACACTAGCAAGCGGGCCCACGACGGGGGCAAACTAACCTTCGATGACCTCCGAGAACCAGACAACGGCAGCCAGCCCTTCAGAGGTTTGCCCTTACCCCTTCCCGCTGAAGCCGATCCCTACCCCAGTGGTGTCGTGCTTCGCATCGATCAGCTGGGCACCAAGACGTATCGTGCCATCCGTGCCCCTCCCATCCGCCTCATTCCCGGCCCTGATGCGTCCACCTGCGTCATCCGAGCGCTCGCCCGCTACCTCGCCGCGGTGACCTCCTTGGGAGCCCCGACCAGTCGCTACCTATTCCGCCCACTGGACCGGACGCAGACCACCTTCGCCGACGGCCCCTTCAGCACCGCCGCCATCGCCGCCCGTCTGCGCCTCCATTTGCAGACGGCGGGTTTATACGAGGGCGAAGCCGCACACAGCTTCCGCCGTGGCTCCCTCCAGCACGACGCCGCGACGGGTGCCACCCTTCCCGATCTCCATGCCCGAGGTCAGATCCGCTCACCGGCCACCCTGCAGCTCTACCTCCATCCGACCCGCCACGAGGGTCCGCGGGCCGCCGGCCCAGCATGACCCGGGGCGCCGGCGGGGTGCATCGCGTGAGGGGTGGGAGGGCGGGTTTCGCGATGATGCCGACTTAGACTGGCTCCTCCCCGGTCATAGCCACTCGGACGTTGGGTAAGAGCCGTTAATTCGCTATCTTGGTGAGAGCGAATGTAGCGACGAGAGCGATCCTCCTGTCCTCAGCTTCCCGTTACCTAACGGCCACAAGGGCCCGATGGTCGTACCGCCATTCGTGGTTCACTCTTAGTGCAGGCCTTATATCTATAGCCATTCCCGAAATACTCATAGATATAAGGCCTGCACTAAGAGTGAACCACGAATGGCGGTACGACCATCGGGCCCTTGTGGCCGTTAGGTAACGGGAAGCTGAGGACAGGAGGATCGCTCTCGTCGCTACATTCGCTCTCACCAAGATAGCGAATTAACGGCTCTTACCCAACGTCCGAGTGGCTATGACCGGGGAGGAGCCAGTCTAAGTCGGCATCATCGCGAAGTCCATCGGCACCTATATCGCGAAGTTCTTCAGTGGCAGTCTGCGGTCGCACACGGGCTCGACACCTTTGCGGTTCTTCCTCGAACTCTGCACGTCTTCGCGCCATGGTAAGTGGCGGGGCGAACACGGGGTGGGACTTCCGGGAGGCCAGGCGGCTGTTGCCGGCCGCGCGCCGAGGACGCAGCCGCGCAAGGTGGTTTGGCGGGTCGTGATAGGCGGGGGCTAAGGGGACAGCTAGAGGGAGGGGCAGGCCGTTAAGAACTCGTGGGCCCAATAGCTTGGGACGGGAGATGGTGGTGAATCGAATGGCGCCCGGGGATCGCGACGCCCGGACCCAGGATAGAGTAGTGTAGGAATTTATTAGGTAGTAGGCAGGCTTGGGTGGGCCGCTATCGGAGCTTGAAGCCATGGAGACGTGAGGCTGGCGGGGCGCCACGTGGCGTCCCTGCTCGTAGCCCGGTGGGCCGTCGGAGCGCGGCCTGGTGTGCTCATTTCGCTGACTTGTTTGTTGTATGATGTATTTGCCTTGCTTGTAGACCTGTGGGCTGGTGGTTATTGTAGCCCGGTGGGCCCGTCTGGCGAGTGGCCCGGCGGGCCCGTCGGGCGTGGCCCTTGAGGGCCTGTGCGCTTGTCGCCCGGTGGGCCTGTCTTGCTAGTAGCCCGGTGGGCCTGTCTTGCTCGTAGCCCGGTGGGCCTGTCTTACTTGTAGCCCGGTGGGCCTGTCTTGCTTGTCGCCCGGTGGGCCTGTCTTGCTCGTAGCCCGGTGGGCCTGTCTTGCTCGTAGCCCGGTGGGCCTGTCTTGCTCGTAGCCCGGTGGGCCTGTATTGTTTGTCGCCCGGTGGGCCTGTATTGTTTGTCGCCCGGTGGGCCTGTCTTGACTGTCGCCCGGTGGGCCTGTCTTGCTTGTAGCCCGGTGGGCCTGTAATGCTTGTAGCCCGGTGGGCCTGTCTTGCTCGTAGCCCGGTGGGCCTGTCTTGCTCGTAGCCCGGTGGGCCTGTCTTGCTTGTCGCCCGGTGGGCCTGTCTTGCCTGTCGCCCGGTGGGCCTGTCTTGCTTGTAGCCCGGTGGGCCTGTCTTGCTTGTAGCCCGGTGGGCCTGCTTTGCTTGTAGCCCGGTGGGCCTGTCTTGTCTGTAGCCCGGTGGGCCTGTCTTGCTCGTAGCCCGGTGGGCCTGTCTTGCTTGTAGCCCGGTGGGCCTGTCTTGCTTGTAGCCCGGTGGGCCTGTCTTGCCTGTAGCCCGGTGGGCCTGTCTTGTCTGTAGCCCGGTGGGCCTGTCTTGCTCGTAGCCCGGTGGGCCTGTCTTGCTTGTAGCCCGGTGGGCCTGTCTTGCTTGTCGCCCGGTGGGCCTGTCTTGCTCGTAGCCCGGTGGGCCTGTCTTGCTTGTAGCCCGGTGGGCCTGTCTGGCTCGTAGCCCGGTGGGCCTGTCTTGCTTGTAGCCCGGTGGGCCTGTCGTTTCTGACGCCCGGTGGGCCTGGTGGGCATGTCGCCCGGTGGGTCCATGCTGATCGCCCGGTGGGCCCGTCTTGCGTGTAGCCCGGTGGGCCTGTCTTGCTTGTCGCCCGGTGGGCCTGTCGTTTCTGACGCCCGGTGGGCCTGTCTGGCTTGTCGCCCGGTGGGCCGCCTTGCCTGTAGCCCGGTGGGCGTGTCTCCCGTGGCGCCCGGTGGGCCTGCCTTGAGAATAGCCCGGTGGCCCGGCCCGGCGTGTCGCCCTGTGGGCGCGGTCGGGCGTGTGGTCCGGTGGGCAGTTCGGTCTCAGGACCCGGGGCGCGGTCGGGCATGTGGCCCTGTGGGTCTGGCTGGCTGGTAGCCCGGTGAGCCTGTCTGGCGGGGTCCGGTGGGTCAGCCGCGCGCGGCCGAGCACGCCGGCTTGTGAGTCGCCCGGTGGGCCGTTCTGTCGGGTCGCCCGGGGGGCCGGTATTGCGAGTGGCCCAGTGGGCCTGCAGGCCGCGGCCCGGTGGGCGCGGTCTGGCTTGTAGCCCGATGGGCAAGGTTTAGCGGGCGCCCGGTGTATCCGTCCTGAGGATAGCCCGCGGGCTGCGGGTAGACCGTGGGCCGGTCCGGCTTGGCGCTCCGTGAGCGAGCCTGGTGGGCCGGCTGGAGGGTCGGCCAGTGAGCCCCGCGGGAAGTGGTCCGCGGGCGCAGTCGATTGCAGAGCGGGAGCGTCAGTCTCGCGGGTTGCACAGTCACTGACAGGAGTGCCGGCCGCTGCGACTGCAGGGTATGGACGAGGCTACGCCTGAGCGTACGCCCAAGGCCAAGTCGAAATCTGGTCATCGGTCGCACAAGCAGCCGGCTGGGCCGGAGGGGGCGGGAGGGGTGCTCGCACCGCCTAACCCGCCACCAGGAGGTCAAGGCCGGGTGGGAGCTCAGGAGCGAGCGCGTGTCGGTGACACGGATAGCGCGGCGGGGCGCCGCCTTCGCGCGATGTTACGAGGTCCGGCGCCGGATATCCCGGAGGACGTGGCGGGAGGCCCCTCACGTGTGCCGGCCGCGGCTGCGCGGGAGGGGGCGGAGCCCGGGGGCGATGCAGACGGGGCGGGTCTGGCTGCGCGGCAACCCGTGGGGGTGGCTCGCGGGTCAGGGGAGGATGTGCAGCTGGTGGGGTCGTTCTCCGCCGCGGGCGGTCAGGCCCGGGGACCGGAGCAGCAGGAGGCCGCGGAGCTCGGGGTTTTGAGGCAGGAGGCTCTGAAGAGGCCTAGGGAAAGGGTAGCCGTTCCGCCGGAGCGAGGGGCGTTGCCGCGGTTCCGGTCGTCAGCTAGTTCCGGGAACCCTAGGATGGAGGCTCGTTCGGAGCGGAGGATGGGGGAGCCGGGGGTGAGGATGGGGGAGCCCGAGGAGGGCCTACAGGAGGCGTGGGCAGCGGCGGCGGTCGCAGTTCGCGCGCAAGAGCGGCTGCAGCGCGAGTTTGACGCGTACAAAGTGGCGGTGCGTGCGCCACTGGTTGGGACAGGTCTAGGTGCAGAAGGCAGGGCGGACGAGGGGCCGCGAGCCGACGGGGCGGGAAGGGACGCCCCGCCGCGAGAGGAGTTAAGGGGCGGCCCGGCTACCCTCGGTCTGGGAGGCGGCCCGGCGGCGTTGCGGCGGCCGGGCATTTTGATTCCGATGGAGCCCTCGGTTGCATCGGTCGATCGGGCGTGGCTGGTGCCGTACGAGCCGGCACACGTGGAGGATGCCACTCGTTACGCGAGCACGTACCACACGGCTCGCGATATGGTTACGGTGGCGGCTATCTATAGCCGCCATGCGGAGGTGGCGGTGGGAGCGCTAGGCGGTGCGGCCGGGGTGGATACCGAGGTTGCGAGGGCGGCAGAAGTGTTCGGATACTGGCTCACAAACCAGGTCCGGGGGCCGCTGACGTCGGCCGGGATCGAGCTCGATCGTGTGTTGTTCACGTGCTCGGGCGGGGCGCCTGTGCGGCAGCCGGAGTCGTGGCTGGGTGAGGGCAGGCGTTTCATGGCCGAGGCGGTCGAGAGTGTGAAGGCCACCCAGGCGTCGCCACGACCCCTGGTGGGCATGGCCCGGATGGTGGGTGACCTTCTGGCGCAGGGCAATCCCGGACAGGCTGTCCTGACTCAGGTGGTCGCCGCGGCCACACCCCCGGGATCCGAGGGGCGGTGGCCCCGATGCCTGGGGCGGTTGGTCCAGGAGTGGGGACCGACAGGGGATGCCTGGCCGGTTCCCACCGTCGCTGAGTGGACGGAAGGGGGTAGCCCCTTTGTGATCTCGTTGCTACGCCTGCTAGCAGCTATCAAGCGGGCTCATGGCTACCTCGTGCGGCAGCTAGATCGGGAGGCGGAGGGGATGCCGCGGGCGGCGGCGTGGCCGAGTTCCAGCGGGTTTTTGACCGCGGGCCCTAGTGGGTCGTTGGGTGGGCCGCCGCCAGTGGGCCGGCCCGGGCCGTTCCCGCCTCCCAGCTTGGGCGTGGGCCGGGAGGATCGGCAGCCGGCCGTGTCTTATGGGCTGGGCCGCCACCTGCACGGCGAGGGGGGTCCCCGGCCAGCGGGGTCCGCGGTCACGGCTCTGAGCCCGGCGGGCCGTATGGGGATGCCGCGCGAGGAAAGGCCGCCGCGGACCGCCGACGAGGGGTTGCGCGCGAAGGCGCAGGCGAGTTTCGTGTTGCCCCGTTGGGGGGACCTGCCTCAGGTCACCTTCGACGACTATTTTCAGGCCGCCGTCGCCAATCGTTGGTGCTTCGCCCACGCGGGCATATGTGGGGGTGACCTCGGCGCGTGCAGGTTGCCGCGCTGCATGCGGGTGCACCCCCCCCGCGAGGTGATTCTCCAGGAAGTGTCCAAGGCCATGGTGTCGGCGCCGCACCGGGTACGCCCCGGGGGTTAGGTCGCTATCGCCAGGGGGGTTCGGACAGGCCGCGTGCGGCGTCGGACGTGAAGGCTTAACCCCTCTTGCGCGGGCCCGCCTTGCAGGTCCCCGCGGGTGGTATGGGTGGGACCCTGGTAGGGGCGGGACGGGGAAACGGGTGGTCGGACTGGTTGGAGATGGTTGGCGCCGATCCGGAGGAAGACTCGGACGCGGAGCCAGCAGAAGCGAGTGAACTGATCGAGGCCCTGGCAGACCTAGTCGTGGACCCGCTGTGGGTACCGGACAGGCGGGTGTCAGCGTCGGCTCCGCTTGTAAGACCAGTTTCGCCAGTCAAGGTTCCCTGTCCCGCCCCCGAAGGGCCTGCGAATGAAGCACCAGCCAGGCAGCTGCTGCACGACGCCTGGGCTCGCATGCAACAGCTTGGGCACGCCTTTGCCAGCGAGGACACGCCAGACGCGGAGTACGAGGCCCAGTTAAGGGCGGTGTGCCCGGACCCCGATCAGTTTCAGTCGGGCCGGTTGCAGCGCCATGCCCACGTGTGGGAGGAATTTTTGGAGATGGTAGGAGACGGGAAGATATCGGAACCGGGCCGGGCGGTGCTCCGGATGATTCGTGACGGAGTGCAGCTAGACTTCGTGGGAGTGTGGGGGCCCGGGCACGATTCGGCCCCGCACAGGCAGGAGAAGCTGCGTATCGTCAAGCAGATGTTAGGGCAAGCTCAGCCCGGCATAAAACCCGAAACCCTGCTAGAAGGCCGCGTCCCTCACCCCGTCAAGTTTCCCAACCACCTGAGCGCGGAGGAGCACGCGGCGTTCGTGACCGCCGAGATTAGCAAGGCGATGGGGCAGGGGGCGGTGCGTCGCTGGGAGGGGCCGGCGGCACCGGTTGTGATCAACGGGCTACGGGTGGTGGTACAGCCCGATAAGCTACGCCTCTGCATGAATCCCATGTACATCAATCTCTTCATGCGCTACCGGCCGTTGAAGTATGAGAGGATCACGGACATGATGCACTACGTACAGCCGGGGGATTATCTGCTGGCCACGGATGACAAGTCGGGATACTGGCAGCTGGCCATGCACCCCGATTCGTACCGCTACCTGGCCTTTGAGTGGCAGGGGGAGCTCTTCTACTGGCCCCACATGCCCTTCGGTATTGCGCCCGCTTGCCGGCTGTACACGGCCATGAAGCTGGAGGTATTCCGACCGTTGAGGCAACGCTCGGCGCGCCTAACGTTCTTGATCGATGATGTGGCGTGCGTGGCAGGATCCCGAGGACAGGCGAAGTTCCTAGGGCGGACCCTGATACAGCTGCTTAGCGCGCTGGGGTTCACCCTGAGCTTCAAGAAATGCCGGATGATCCCGGCTCAGAGGCTGCGTTTCCTGGGCTTCATAGTAGATGCGGCCGCCCAGGCCTATGAGGTGCCAGCCGATAAGGTGGCGGGACTCGCGGGGCTCGTGGCGGAGTTGCGCGCGTTGCCCGAGGTGGGCATGAGGCAGGTGGCGCGGGTGGCGGGTAAGATCATGTCGATGAGCCTGGCGGTAGCGATGGCACCCTTGCATAGCCGGTTAGTGGGGTTAGCTCTGCGGGGCAAGGCTTCATGGGATGCCGCGGTGGGCGATCCGGCCAGCTGCCTGGACGCGGCGGAGGTGTTTTTGCAGTTGTTGACGGTCAAGAATGGCCGGACCTGGTGGCGAAAGGGCCCTGCGTTGGTGCTCCGGGTGGCGGGCGACGCGTCGGAGACCGCGTACTCCGTGTTCTTGCCCGGGGGAGAGGTGGGCAAGGAGGAGGTGATCGTGCCGTTTACCCCGGCGGAACAGGCCCGGATGAGGGCGGGGACGTACAGCAGCACGGAGCGGGAGCTGCGGGCCATCCGGCTGGCCGTGCAATGGCTGGCTCAGCGTCACCCTCGGCTCATCCAGAACCGGCGGGTGCAATATCAGACGGATAGCATGGCGGCGCAACTGTGCGTGCTAGGCCTGAAGGGCCGGGGCCCCTGCCTCCAGCAGGTCGCCGACATCTTTCGGCAGTGCGCCGCGACGGATACGGAGATAACCGTGGTGTGGTACCCGCGCACGGAGCTGCAGCAGCAGCATGCGGACGAGCTCAGCAAACAGCGGGATCCCTCGCAATGGAGCCTGAATGCCCGGGTGCTGGCGCAGGTGTTGCGTTTGAGCAGTCTGCAGGGCAGGGAGCCTCAGCTGGATTGCTTTGCGGATGCGGCAACCACGGTTGTGGCCGGGCGTTTCTACTCCAGGAGCTGGAACCCTGATTGCTTAGGCGTAGATGGCCTGGCGCAGAGTTGGGAGCCGCTGCCGAACCAGCCCCGGCCGCTGCTCTACATCTACCCCCCGTTCGCGTTGGTGGGGGCAGTGGTCCGGAAGGTCGCGGAAGAGCGCCCGGACTGCATTCTGATACTACCCCGGTGGCCACGATGGTGGCAGGCAGCCCTCGTACGGCTGCCTATTCGAGAGGAGTTAGAGCTGCCGCACTGCGAAGATTTGCTGGTGCCCGGGCCGGCGGCGGGCACCATTGGGTCGCGTGCGCCTCAGTTCCGGATGATGGCCTATGTGGTCTTGTGGGAGTAGGTCGACGGATCGTTACGTACGAGGCCGGGCACGCTATGGGCTGAGGCGTGTGACCAGGCTGTATGGAGGGGATAGGCGGAGGGATTCTCTCGGCGGGGCCGGGGCCGCCCGGGGCGGGGTAGCGTGGCGGGATAGAGAAGCGTGGAGGTTACAGGATTGGAGCGATCCAGTCGGAACTCCGCTCTACCGCGCGGATTCGCGCCACACTAATTCAGTCTCGTACGGTTGGACGAGTGATTCGCACTTCTGCAATAGCCATTCCCGAAATACTCACACTAGACTTACAGTCTGGCTATCACCAAATCCGCATCTCCGAACAGGACGTGCCTCTCACAAGCTTCGTTACGCCGTTCGGTACCTACCAGTACAAAGTGCTGTGTTTCGGACTGACAAACGCACCGGCTACGTTCCAAAGGACAATGAACGAAATGCTCCGCCCTTTTATCGGCAAATTTGTCGTCGTTTACCTCGACGATATCATGGTCTACAGCAAAACGCCTGAAGAACACAAACGTCACCTAGAAATGGTGCTCAAAACTCTCAAAGAGAGAGAATTCAAAGTACGTTTGGACAAATGTTCATTCAACCAGAAGGAAGTAACTTTCCTGGGCCACGTAGTTGGTCGCGACGGCTTAAAAGTCGACCCCCGCAAAGTCTCCACCGTTCAAAACTGGACCACTCCCTCGGATATCTCCAGCTTACGTGGATTCTTGGGCCTCGCCAACTACTTCCGCAAATTCGTGCAGGGCTACTCGTCCCTCGTCGCCCCCTTGACCGCTCTCACAGGCCTCAAGCGTCTGCCTGAATGGACCCATCAACACCAAACTGCTTTCGACGGTGTAAAACACGCCTTAACCAACGCACCCGTGCTAAAATTGCCGGATTTTGAGAAGCCCTTTCAGGTCATCTCCGACGCCAGTATCTATGGTACAGGCGCCGTACTTATGCAGGACGAACATCCTGTCGCTTACACCAGCAAGAAGTTCATCCCTGCTGAAGTTAACTACACTACTGAAGAGCAAGAACTGCTTGGAGTGATAAACGCCCTCGAAGAATGGCGCCCTTACTTGGAAACTGCCCAACAATCTGTCACGTTAATAACTGACCATAACCCTCTTATCTGGTTCGATCAAAAGAAGAACCTTTCGCGTAGGCAAGCGCGCTGGCAGGAATACCTCACGCGTTTCCACTACGCCTGGCTTCATCGCCCCGGTCGACTAAATGTCGCCGACCCTATCAGTCGCATACATGCGCCTCCTGTGCCCCAGCTAGCCACAATGGCTATCCTCTGTGTCGACTACGCACTCTGCCTTCGGGAACCTCCGCCCCCGCCGCCAGGTGCCCCCGCAATTGCCATGTTCACTCCAGGTGTCGAGCCCTTGTTCGCGAACATGCCAACCCTCGCCGACCGTCTAAAACAGGCGTCCCCTGCGGAACCCGACCCCAGCTGGCACACCGTGTCCAAACACGAAGGTATTTACTTTAAGGGCAACAAAATTGTTGTACCTGACGCACCTGATGTCAAAAATGATATCTTCTATGCTTACCATGACGCACCACTAGCAGGCCACCGCGGCTTTGCTCGCACCTTGCAAACCATTTCAGAACGCTTTTGGTGGCCCGGTCTCTACTCGGAGGTCCGCAAGTACGTCACATCCTGTGCTGACTGCCAACGCAACAAATCCAGCACACAGAAGCCCGCAGGTCTTTTGCAACCCCTTCCGGTTCCCACGGAGCCTTGGGAGGTCATTACTTGCGATTTCATCACCCACTTGCCCTTGACCACGCGCGGCCACACTGCCATCTGCGTTTTCGTTGACAAGTTCTCCAAAATGGTGATCATTGTGCCCACAACGGACACTCTTACTACCTTGGGGTTCGCAGAAATGCTGCTGCAACATATCCTCTGCCGACATGGCACCCCTCGCATTCTGGTCACCGACCGAGATCCTCGTTTCACTGCGCAAGTGCTGGTAAACATCACTAAACGATTGCGGCTAAGACACGCATTATCAACATCTTACCATCCTCAAACGGACGGACAAACCGAGCGCGTTATGAGTATTTCGGGAATGGCTATAGATATAAGGCCTGCACTAAGAGTGAACCACGAATGGCGGTACGACCATCGGGCCCTTGTGGCCGTTAGGTAACGGGAAGCTGAGGACAGGAGGATCGCTCTCGTCGCTACATTCGCTCTCACCAAGATAGCGAATTAACGGCTCTTACCCAACGTCCGAGTGGCTATGACCGGGGAGGAGCCAGTCTAAGTCGGCATCATCGCGAAGTCCATCGGCACCTATATCGCGAAGTTATTCAGTGGCAGTCTGCGGTCGCACACGGGCTCGACACCTTTGAGGTTCTTCCTCGAACTCTGCACGTCTTCGCGCCATGGTAAGTGGCGGGGCGAACACGGGGTGGGACTTCCGGGCGGCCAGGCGGCTGTTGCCGGCCGCGCGCCGAGGACGCAGCCGCGCAAGGTGGTTTGGCGGGTCGTGATAGGCGGGGGCTAAGGGGACAGCTAGAGGGAGGGGCAGGCCGTTAAGAACTCGTGGGCCCAATAGCTTGGGACGGGAGATGGTGGTGAATCGAATGGCGCCCGGGGATCGCGACGCCCGGACCCAGGATAGAGTAGTGTAGGAATTTATTAGGTAGTAGGCAGGCTTGGGTGGGCCGCTATCGGAGCTTGAAGCCATGGAGACGTGAGGCTGGCGGGGCGCCACGTGGCGTCCCTGCTCGTAGCCCGGTGGGCCGTCGGAGCGCGGCCTGGTGTGCTCATTTCGCTGACTTGTTTGTTGTATGATGTATTTGCCTTGCTTGTAGACCTGTGGGCTGGTGGTTATTGTAGCCCGGTGGGCCCGTCTGGCGAGTGGCCCGGCGGGCCCGTCGGGCGTGGCCCTTGAGGGCCTGTGCGCTTGTCGCCCGGTGGGCCTGTCTTGCTAGTAGCCCGGTGGGCCTGTCTTGCTCGTAGCCCGGTGGGCCTGTCTTACTTGTAGCCCGGTGGGCCTGTCTTGCTTGTCGCCCGGTGGGCCTGTCTTGCTCGTAGCCCGGTGGGCCTGTCTTGCTCGTAGCCCGGTGGGCCTGTCTTGCTCGTAGCCCGGTGGGCCTGTATTGTTTGTCGCCCGGTGGGCCTGTATTGTTTGTCGCCCGGTGGGCCTGTCTTGACTGTCGCCCGGTGGGCCTGTCTTGCTTGTAGCCCGGTGGGCCTGTAATGCTTGTAGCCCGGTGGGCCTGTCTTGCTCGTAGCCCGGTGGGCCTGTCTTGCTCGTAGCCCGGTGGGCCTGTCTTGCTTGTCGCCCGGTGGGCCTGTCTTGCCTGTCGCCCGGTGGGCCTGTCTTGCTTGTAGCCCGGTGGGCCTGTCTTGCTTGTAGCCCGGTGGGCCTGCTTTGCTTGTAGCCCGGTGGGCCTGTCTTGTCTGTAGCCCGGTGGGCCTGTCTTGCTCGTAGCCCGGTGGGCCTGTCTTGCTTGTAGCCCGGTGGGCCTGTCTTGCTTGTAGCCCGGTGGGCCTGTCTTGCCTGTAGCCCGGTGGGCCTGTCTTGTCTGTAGCCCGGTGGGCCTGTCTTGCTCGTAGCCCGGTGGGCCTGTCTTGCTTGTAGCCCGGTGGGCCTGTCTTGCTTGTCGCCCGGTGGGCCTGTCTTGCTCGTAGCCCGGTGGACCTGTCTTGCTTGTAGCCCGGTGGGCCTGTCTGGCTCGTAGCCCGGTGGGCCTGTCTTGCTTGTAGCCCGGTGGGCCTGTCGTTTCTGACGCCCGGTGGGCCTGGTGGGCATGTCGCCCGGTGGGTCCATGCTGATCGCCCGGTGGGCCCGTCTTGCGTGTAGCCCGGTGGGCCTGTCTTGCTTGTCGCCCGGTGGGCCTGTCGTTTCTGACGCCCGGTGGGCCTGTCTGGCTTGTCGCCCGGTGGGCCGCCTTGCCTGTAGCCCGGTGGGCGTGTCTCCCGTGGCGCCCGGTGGGCCTGCCTTGAGAATAGCCCGGTGGCCCGGCCCGGCGTGTCGCCCTGTGGGCGCGGTCGGGCGTGTGGTCCGGTGGGCAGTTCGGTCTCAGGACCCGGGGCGCGGTCGGGCATGTGGCCCTGTGGGTCTGGCTGGCTGGTAGCCCGGTGAGCCTGTCTGGCGGGGTCCGGTGGGTCAGCCGCGCGCGGCCGAGCACGCCGGCTTGTGAGTCGCCCGGTGGGCCGTTCTGTCGGGTCGCCCGGGGGGCCGGTATTGCGAGTGGCCCAGTGGGCCTGCAGGCCGCGGCCCGGTGGGCGCGGTCTGGCTTGTAGCCCGATGGGCAAGGTTTAGCGGGCGCCCGGTGTATCCGTCCTGAGGATAGCCCGCGGGCTGCGGGTAGACCGTGGGCCGGTCCGGCTTGGCGCTCCGTGAGCGAGCCTGGTGGGCCGGCTGGAGGGTCGGCCAGTGAGCCCCGCGGGAAGTGGTCCGCGGGCGCAGTCGATTGCAGAGCGGGAGCGTCAGTCTCGCGGGTTGCACAGTCACTGACAGGAGTGCCGGCCGCTGCGACTGCAGGGTAGGGACGAGGCTACGCCTGAGCGTACGCCCAAGGCCAAGTCGAAATCTGGTCATCGGTCGCACAAGCAGCCGGCTGGGCCGGAGGGGGCGGGAGGGGTGCTCGCACCGCCTAACCCGCCACCAGGAGGTCAAGGCCGGGTGGGAGCTCAGGAGCGAGCGCGTGTCGGTGACACGGATAGCGCGGCGGGGCGCCGCCTTCGCGCGATGTTACGAGGTCCGGCGCCGGATATCCCGGAGGACGTGGCGGGAGGCCCCTCACGTGTGCCGGCCGCGGCTGCGCGGGAGGGGGCGGAGCCCGGGGGCGATGCAGACGGGGCGGGTCTGGCTGCGCGGCAACCCGTGGGGGTGGCTCGCGGGTCAGGGGAGGATGTGCAGCTGGTGGGGTCGTTCTCCGCCGCGGGCGGTCAGGCCCGGGGACCGGAGCAGCAGGAGGCCGCGGAGCTCGGGGTTTTGAGGCAGGAGGCTCTGAAGAGGCCTAGGGAAAGGGTAGCCGTTCCGCCGGAGCGAGGGGCGTTGCCGCGGTTCCGGTCGTCAGCTAGTTCCGGGAACCCTAGGATGGAGGCTCGTTCGGAGCGGAGGATGGGGGAGCCGGGGGTGAGGATGGGGGAGCCCGAGGAGGGCCTACAGGAGGCGTGGGCAGCGGCGGCGGTCGCAGTTCGCGCGCAAGAGCGGCTGCAGCGCGAGTTTGACGCGTACAAAGTGGCGGTGCGTGCGCCACTGGTTGGGACAGGTCTAGGTGCAGAAGGCAGGGCGGACGAGGGGCCGCGAGCCGACGGGGCGGGAAGGGACGCCCCGCCGCGAGAGGAGTTAAGGGGCGGCCCGGCTACCCTCGGTCTGGGAGGCGGCCCGGCGGCGTTGCGGCGGCCGGGCATTTTGATTCCGATGGAGCCCTCGGTTGCATCGGTCGATCGGGCGTGGCTGGTGCCGTACGAGCCGGCACACGTGGAGGATGCCACTCGTTACGCGAGCACGTACCACACGGCTCGCGATATGGTTACGGTGGCGGCTATCTATAGCCGCCATGCGGAGGTGGCGGTGGGAGCGCTAGGCGGTGCGGCCGGGGTGGATACCGAGGTTGCGAGGGCGGCAGAAGTGTTCGGATACTGGCTCACAAACCAGGTCCGGGGGCCGCTGACGTCGGCCGGGATCGAGCTCGATCGTGTGTTGTTCACGTGCTCGGGCGGGGCGCCTGTGCGGCAGCCGGAGTCGTGGCTGGGTGAGGGCAGGCGTTTCGTGGCCGAGGCGGTCGAGAGTGTGAAGGCCACCCAGGCGTCGCCACGACCCCTGGTGGGCATGGCCCGGATGGTGGGTGACCTTCTGGCGCAGGGCAATCCCGGACAGGCTGTCCTGACTCAGGTGGTCGCCGCGGCCACACCCCCGGGATCCGAGGGGCGGTGGCCCCGATTCCTGGGCGGTTGGTCCAGGAGTGGGGACCGACAGGGGATGCCTGGCCGGTTCCCACCGTCGCTGAGTGGACGGAAGGGGGTAGCCCCTTTGTGATCTCGTTGCTACGCCTGCTAGCAGCTATCAAGCGGACTCATGGCTACCTCGTGCGGCAGCTAGATCGGGAGGCGGAGGGGATGCCGCGGGCGGCGGCGTGGCCGAGTTCCAGCGGGTTTTTGACCGCGGGCCCTAGTGGGTCGTTGGGTGGGCCGCCGCCAGTGGGCCGGCCCGGGCCGTTCCCGCCTCCCAGCTTGGGCGTGGGCCGGGAGGATCGGCAGCCGGCCGTGTCTTATGGGCTGGGCCGCCACCTGCACGGCGAGGGGGGTCCCCGGCCAGCGGGGTCCGCGGTCACGGCTCTGAGCCCGGCGGGCCGTATGGGGATGCCGCGCGAGGAAAGGCCGCCGCGGACCGCCGACGAGGGTTGCGCGCGAAGGCGCAGGCGAGTTTCGTGTTGCCCCGTTGGGGGGACCTGCCTCAGGTCACCTTCGACGACTATTTTCAGGCCGCCGTCGCCAATCGTTGGTGCTTCGCCCACGCGGGCATATGTGGGGGTGACCTCGGCGCGTGCAGGTTGCCGCGCTGCATGCGGGTGCACCCCCCCCGCGAGGTGATTCTCCAGGAAGTGTCCAAGGCCATGGTGTCGGCGCCGCACCGGGTACGCCCCGGGGGTTAGGTCGCTATCGCCAGGGGGGTTCGGACAGGCCGCGTGCGGCGTCGGACGTGAAGGCTTAACCCCTCTTGCGCGGCCCCGCCTTGCAGGTCCCCGCGGGTGGTATGGGTGGGACCCTGGTAGGGGCGGGACGGGGAAACGGGTGGTCGGACTGGTTGGAGATGGTTGGCGCCGATCCGGAGGAAGACTCGGACGCGGAGCCAGCAGAAGCGAGTGAACTGATCGAGGCCCTGGCAGACCTAGTCGTGGACCCGCTGTGGGTACCGGACAGGCGGGTGTCAGCGTCGGCTCCGCTTGTAAGACCAGTTTCGCCAGTCAAGGTTCCCTGTCCCGCCCCCGAAGGGCCTGCGAATGAAGCACCAGCCAGGCAGCTGCTGCACGACGCCTGGGCTCGCATGCAACAGCTTGGGCACGCCTTTGCCAGCGAGGACACGCCAGACGCGGAGTACGAGGCCCAGTTAAGGGCGGTGTGCCCGGACCCCGATCAGTTTCAGTCGGGCCGGTTGCAGCGCCATGCCCACGTGTGGGAGGAATTTTTGGAGATGGCAGGAGACGGGAAGATATCGGAACCGGGCCGGGCGGTGCTCCGGATGATTCGTGACGGAGTGCAGCTAGACTTCGTGGGAGTGTGGGGGCCCGGGCACGATTCGGCCCCGCACAGGCAGGAGAAGCTGCGTATCGTCAAGCAGATGTTAGGGCAAGCTCAGCCCGGCATAAAACCCGAAACCCTGCTAGAAGGCCGCGTCCCTCACCCCGTCAAGTTTCCCAACCACCTGAGCGCGGAGGAGCACGCGGCGTTCGTGACCGCCGAGATTAGCAAGGCGATGGGGCAGGGGGCGGTGCGTCGCTGGGAGGGGCCGGCGGCACCGGTTGTGATCAACGGGCTACGGGTGGTGGTACAGCCCGATAAGCTACGCCTCTGCATGAATCCCATGTACATCAATCTCTTCATGCGCTACCGGCCGTTGAAGTATGAGAGGATCACGGACATGATGCACTACGTACAGCCGGGGGATTATCTGCTGGCCACGGATGACAAGTCGGGATACTGGCAGCTGGCCATGCACCCCGATTCGTACCGCTACCTGGCCTTTGAGTGGCAGGGGGAGCTCTTTCTACTGGCCCCACATGCCCTTCGGTATTGCGCCCGCTTGCCGGCTGTACACGGCCATGAAGCTGGAGGTATTCCGACCGTTGAGGCAACGCTCGGCGCGCCTAACGTTCTTGATCGATGATGTGGCGTGCGTGGCAGGATCCCGAGGACAGGCGAAGTTCCTAGGGCGGACCCTGATACAGCTGCTTAGCGCGCTGGGGTTCACCCTGAGCTTCAAGAAATGCCGGATGATCCCGGCTCAGAGGCTGCGTTTCCTGGGCTTCATAGTAGATGCGGCCGCCCAGGCCTATGAGGTGCCAGCCGATAAGGTGGCGGGACTCGCGGGGCTCGTGGCGGAGTTGCGCGCGTTGCCCGAGGTGGGCATGAGGCAGGTGGCGCGGGTGGCGGGTAAGATCATGTCGATGAGCCTGGCGGTAGCGATGGCACCCTTGCATAGCCGGTTAGTGGGGTTAGCTCTGCGGGGCAAGGCTTCATGGGATGCCGCGGTGGGCGATCCGGCCAGCTGCCTGGACGCGGCGGAGGTGTTTTTGCAGTTGTTGACGGTCAAGAATGGCCGGACCTGGTGGCGAAAGGGCCCTGCGTTGGTGCTCCGGGTGGCGGGCGACGCGTCGGAGACCGCGTACTCCGTGTTCTTGCCCGGGGGAGAGGTGGGCAAGGAGGAGGTGATCGTGCCGTTTACCCCGGCGGAACAGGCCCGGATGAGGGCGGGGACGTACAGCAGCACGGAGCGGGAGCTGCGGGCCATCCGGCTGGCCGTGCAATGGCTGGCTCAGCGTCACCCTCGGCTCATCCAGAACCGGCGGGTGCAATATCAGACGGATAGCATGGCGGCGCAACTGTGCGTGCTAGGCCTGAAGGGCCGGGGCCCCTGCCTCCAGCAGGTCGCCGACATCTTTCGGCAGTGCGCCGCGACGGATACGGAGATAACCGTGGTGTGGTACCCGCGCACGGAGCTGCAGCAGCAGCATGCGGACGAGCTCAGCAAACAGCGGGATCCTCGCAATGGAGCCTGAATGCCCGGGTGCTGGCGCAGGTGTTGCGTTTGAGCAGTCTGCAGGGCAGGGAGCCTCAGCTGGATTGCTTTGCGGATGCGGCAACCACGGTTGTGGCCGGGCGTTTCTACTCCAGGAGCTGGAACCCTGATTGCTTAGGCGTAGATGGCCTGGCGCAGAGTTGGGAGCCGCTGCCGAACCAGCCCCGGCCGCTGCTCTACATCTACCCCCCGTTCGCGTTGGTGGGGCAGTGGTCCGGAAGGTCGCGGAAGAGCGCCGGACTGCATTCTGATACTACC